>CAWUFW010008477.1:0-522500 GCA_963921515.1 Calotriton arnoldi | reverse complement strand
ACAGAGGGAGACAGAGGGAGGAAGGCGACAGATGGAGGAGGGCGACAGACGGAGGAGGGCGACAGACAGAGGGAGGGAGACAGATAGAGGGAGACAGAGGGAGGGAAACAGACAGAGGGAGACAGACAGAGGAAGACAGAGGGAGAGGGAGGGAGACAGAGGGAGGGAGAGAGACGGAGAGGGAGGGAGGGAGAGATAGAGAGAGGGAGGGAGACAGAGCGAGAGAGATGTGTGTATGCTGGGTCTGGTGGCTCAGTGGACGAAGGCGTCCGCTGCAGGGGCCTGTGTTCAACCTCATGGTCATATTTTTTTTTTGCTGTAGCCCCGCCCCCTCCCCCACTGACCCCGCCCCCACCGGTGCGGCCCTCGGCCACAAACCACACTGTAAATTTGGCCCCTGAGAGAAAGTTTGTGAGTACCCATGGCTTAGACCATGGGTACTCTCAAACGTTTCCCCGGGGGCCACAAGTACTGTCTGTGGTTTCCCAAGGGCCGCACCGATGCCAGCAGGAGTGTGTCGGGGTGTTGAAAGGTGGGTGTAGGGGGACGCAAAGCAGATGCATGATAAAGATAAGCTGTCTAGAAAACATTCTTTGCTTCTTTACCTTTAGTTTAGTTAACCTGCAAATAAAGTATGCCCGTTTCACAGCTTCCTGAATGTTCGTGCTCTGTTGAGTGAACAGCAGCCCACTGCTGCTGTTCACCAGGGGGCCGCAATTAAAGTTCAGGAGGGCCGCATGCGGCCCCCGGGCCGTACTTAGAGTGCCCTGGCTTAGACCAACGTAGTAGTAGTAACACAAGCTGCTGCATCTGCGACTAAGTAATACACTGTATAGGATATCCTTTACGCTTCATGTGACTCAATGACTGTACTAGTAACAAACATTCTGCAGGCGACGCGCTTCTCAGAGACGGAAAGAACAGTCTCATAGGGTAAGGTTGCGTCTTAATCAGTTTTTCCGGTAAACAAATGAATCAATTGGTCGAATGTGTGTTAAGTGCAGTTCTTTTCCACTCCAACCCACAAACGTGCAGTAAATAGCAGCATGCATCTTTGAGCAATCTTTTTTGTTTTTGGAAATAGCGGAATGGAGTAGAACAGCGTCTATGGTAAGCGCCCCTGTTGTGCGAAATTCAGACAATCTGTGTGAGCTTTTCCTCCCTTGACTTTGATGATTCCGAGATTATTTTGTTGTTCCATGAGTTTTTTACAATTAAATAATGGCAAAAGTATTAGCTCGCACCTAAGGAAAATTAAGCGCTGTTTTAGCTAAAACAAAATAGAGGCCCAAAAAACCTACTACTCAAAGTTGGCAAGAAAGGAGTTACGTAACCCAATTTATAAACTGTGCAAGATGACCCGATAGGTAAACAACGGAAATCACAATAAGAGTTTAAAAGAAAGTTAAGTCAGTGCGAAAGTGGAACGACAACAGGTTCAATTCAAGAATAGATGTGATCATATTTGTGCTACCTTGCAATGATATGGCTAGCCTCATTTAAAAGAAAATTGAATGGGGGAAGGACAAAGGAAGAGGGAAGAACTGGGGAGAATCTATGGCCACTGTCAATTCTCCAGAGGGTCTGCCTATAAAGATGGCTCTGAAAGTGTTGAGAGCAAAGAATTTTTTTTTTCCGATGAGCAAGTTAGTAATACAAGTATTTCGTTAACATTAGGGTGTGTGAAATTAGCATAATTTCCTTTTGAGTATTTGTGAAATTTTGAAAAAAATCTGTGAAATTGCACAAAATGGAAATCCGACATTTAGTGCTATATTTTAGTTTCAAATGGGTCCTCATCCCTTTTTGGATGCAAGAATGCCTTTAGTTTGTTAAAAAAACAAGCATTTGCAATGCAATTGGTCTCGCATTTACGCGAGTCTGAGCTATTGACATTGCAAATAACAATGCCTTTTATTTCTGTTTTCGTTTTTAAAACATAAATAAAAGGCATTGTCATTTACAATGCCAATAGCTTGAACTCGCGTAAATGCGAGACCTATGGCATTGCAAATGCTTGGTTTTTTTACTATTCAAGATGGAAAAAAATGGGGAATGTGAGCCATTTAGGAGAACGGTAAAAAAATGTCGAGCATGGTGTCAATCCAAATGAAACCACGTGCAGATGTTATTTACAAGTCTAACCAAACTATTAAAAGCTTATAAAACCCAGCGAGGAAAGCCTGCAGTGATGTATAAAAAAAAAAGTGTTAAGCGCCGATGAACTTGTGTCTCGTTGGTTATTAATAACTTAGATTCATACATTGATCAATTAAAACTACTAGCTTTTATTCAAATCAACACCATCCACTTTAAAGACCACATTAACTAGTTCTAATCTCGCCCAGACAAAGTAAAATGCATTCCGATTGTCATGCATGCGACCAGACAGCACCTACACTGGTCTCAAGCAAGCCAATGTAATTCCAACATCAAAAGCGAGGAGTTACCTGTACTAGTTTACTTGTGCATTGCACAAAACGTATTCCAATTTTACAAATAAAGGGGACAGGACATAAGCATTGAAAATGCAATAGGTCTCGCCTTTGATTAAGTTAAAGCCATTTGCTTTGCTAATGGTATTGTATAGCAAAGCAAATGGCTTTAACTTAATGAAAGGCGAGACCTATTGCATTTTCAATGCGGGGGATAATGGAGCGTTGCAGGGACGAGAGAGCGGCAGCTGATGAAGGACGGGAAGAGGGGAGGAGACAGATGCTGGAGTCCCGGAGAGGGAGACCCACCAGCAGGGCAAGCATAGAGTTGTTATTGAGAGAGGGAGACAGAGACTTGGGAACGCTGAGATCCCGAAAGGGGGGTTGGGGGGTTGGGGGGGTGACAGGAGACTACAGACGAGAGAGTCCAAGCGAGAGGGGGTTAAGAAAGATGCGACGGCACCGGACAAGCAAGAGTAGAGAAAGGGTGAAGGGAGGAGACACGGACACGAAAGGGCAGGGAAAGAAGGGAGACATTGACAGCTGTTGAAAGGGAGAGTAGATAGGAAGATTGGGAGGCAAAGGATACGAGAAAGAGGCAGATAACGAGAACAGGGAGACATAGACGAGACGGAAGAGACAGAGCGAAGACAAGCATTGAAAATGTTGTTGACTAATTCAGGTGCTGCTGCCCTGAAGCTTGTCATGAGTCCACTAGAGGGCAGCACATCATAAGTTAAGCCAGCGCGAAATAAATACCACGCACCAACTTATACGGTGCTTTTACAAATTTATACCCCGTGTTATAAACGTGCGGGCGGTGCCTTTGAAGAAACATTACATAATAGAAAGTTACTTCTGTAATAAAGAAAAAAAAAAGCTTACCTTTTGTTTCTAACCATGCGCAGCTAAGCCAATGTAGCACGAAAGTACGTAACTCTGGCAACAAGCTGCATGCCGCGTGTGTCAACAAATGTGAATAAAAAAATAAAAAAGTAGCACGGCTTGGTTTCCATGACAATACAGAGCTATTGCCACAAGCTTCCAAAGTCCTTATCGCCTACGTCTCCGTTTACGAAACAAGATGGCGTGAGCTTGTCCACATGGGCCGTCCTTAAAGTGGACAAGGCGATAACCTGAAAGCCCGGTTTTCAATCACGCGTCAGCGTTTAACATAAACGATGAGGCGCGCCAATTGAAAACAAGGGCGTGGCTTTAAGTCAGTTTGGAATCTGTATCTATTACAAAAGGCACTTGCATGGCGAGAGCAGCGCATGCGCGCTGCGAACGCCAGGCGAGACCTAAAAAAGGCAGCCAAATCACCAAGATCGCACAATGAAGTCAAGTGTGAAAGGGGGACAGCTTCTATTGCAACCACCCTCTATCCCGGTCTTCCGAAGTATGCCCACTAGGAGCCCAAAATGTAGAGCACTAGTTCCCAAACAGGTGTGTCATGAGCATAAAACCGTGCCTATTAATGCCAGAGTACTGTCATAGCTGTGGAGCCGTCGGCCCTCAGATACGCCAATGCCACTCTAGCTTTTAATTGAAAACCTGAGATCTAAACGTGAAACGGCTCGCTTTTTGTCTTTAAAAAAAGTTAAACAATTATGCATTCTTCCACTGATACTCTAACTGGCAATGAGGTGTCAAACTACTAAGTAACGCACACTGAAACCCACATCAAATCGGGAAGAACCTGATCCGGTAGAATAGCCCAGCCCTATCGAGCGCTGCAATCACAGATGGGAATCCTGACAGAGCAAATAGTTTGATTCTTCCTTCAGAGATCGACAAATCAAGTACTATTATCTGGGCCAACAATTACATTTATTAAGTGCACAGAGACATACGGTATGTGGAGTCCGGTATATAAACACGCTTTTTTGTGGAGTTCTGTGGTGCCTTGACTTCCTAAAAAATGCCAGAATGTGCAATATTATAACTGTACCTGGGAAGTGTATAGCCTTCAACTCGTCAACGCTCGAATGTCAGGCAACCGTCATTAAAAAGTCTCACTCACTTCAACTTTTCACTGGAAAAAAAAAAACTCAGACTGGAACAGGAAACTTCCGTTTTTTTGTCTACAAATAAAGACCACGTGACTGCTATGCTTTTCACCACAAACTTGTCAAAATGCAAGTAAACATTGGCGGCAACGTAACCTTTGCAGGAATGTACATCACACCAAGAAAGGACAAACCTAAACCGGTAAAATATAAAGCGGACACAAATCACGCCCTCCCTATCTCTTCAGACGTTGGTAAAACTATGTCCTTTATATTACACAACAACTAAGCATTCTCTGTCTGAATGCAAAGAGATGGAGTGTTCATTATAGAAATGCATATCTTTAGAGAGGCCCCTGTTGACACACTGATATTGTATGAAGTACTACTAAAACAAGGAGGCACTGCAGCTGCCGCCCTGCTCGCCGCTGCTCGCCGCTGCTCGCTCCCGCGGCAAAATGCGGTGGGAGTGAACCTTTCAGAAGAGGTGGGACATGCACCCACCTTTAGCCATTTGCAGGCTTTGATTCCAAAAAGACACACGCAAAAGCCAACCCAATGCGTGGGAGGAGTCAGACCCACACAGAGCAATTACAAGAAGCCTCGCAGCGCATGCGCGCTGCGCTAGGCTCGACCTAAAAAATAGTGGCGCAAAAAAAACACAAGTGCCACGAACAACAGTCACTCGCATTTCCTGTTGTTTGCGTTGTACCTGTTCTCCCACACTAAGATTTTTGCACAAACGGTCCTCAGTTACATGACCAGGTGCAACTACGTGATTTCGGGTAACAAGCATAAAGCGAAATGCAGGAAATTATTTGACATTACACTGGCATGATGAAAATGTTGTGGATGCCTAGCATCTGTCAATGTGAGGCTTAAGCTTCCACTAAGAAGTGAGTGGTATATCTGTGCATTTTACTGTTGGAGCCAGTGTAGAAGAGGCTTCTATCATCAGCAATAGGCAACATTTCAGCACTGGAGGTCTGGCCAGGAGCTGGTGACATTAAAAGAGCGAAGAGAAGAAACGTCTTGATAGGATTAGGTAACAACAATGATAACCCATTAACTCTTGGACAGCCAAGACAAACTTAAAAACCAATAACATCAGCCGGTGATGACACAGGACGATTAAATGGGCTGTTGTGGATATACTGGAGTTGTCTGGGACCTCACTGACAAGTAAGCAGTTCGACGTAGATATTGTAAATCAAAGTCTAGGGCACACAAGACATAGGTATGGAATGAAAGCCCAAGTAACCAGTCTCTAATAACCTTGTTTGTCGGGATGGAAGCCAATGAGACATACGATCCCCCTCCAACCATCGAAATCAGGAGTGGAGGGATTCATAAAGTACAATATAACCAGGGTAGCTGGAGTTATGTGGCAATGGAGGAACAAACTATGCAGTACAAAATGCATTTACTTAAGCATAATGCTATACCTTCTCTATTTCAATATTTACGTCATATTAGCATTATGTGTGGGCAAACATTTCAGCTCATTAGTGTGCATTTAGCACCTGAATATAGCAAACAGCAACCTAAAGGTTACCAGTTAACCTTTGCAATCAGTTCATCTGCAAATTATGCAGCAGATGGTGGAATATGTGGTAAGTGTGGTAAACCTCTAATTATGTGGATACCGCAGCGGCTGCAGAATTGCTTAACTGAATGGTAGTGGCTTTAATGGACTGTGCTTACTTTTATCTGTCAACACCTGTAGACTAGCAAACCCAGTAGGGCTAGGTTGATGCGTTTGAAAGTGATGGATGGCTAGTTACAAGGTTCTGAGGATACTCCAAGGAGTTTATCTATAAAAGGCAGTTTACCAATAAATCAGAAATTAACATGATCTACTCGGTTCAGACTCTGCTTTCTTAGGAAGCAGCAGTCACCAAATGCTTTAAGGAAGCCATTAAGGGAATATGCCCTAAAAGAAAGCTGTATTCGTTAACAACAGCTCAAAAGAGGCAAAGATAAGAAATTGGTTCTATCCAGCAGCTGAAGAAGGAACATCTGGAGCTTCGGCAGTTTTTTAATGCTTGGAGTTAATTACGTGGCGGATTATGGGCAAGAACATGAACCAGGATGGAAGACTTGGTGCTTTTGGATATTTTTATGAGACTATCACATTAGTTAATGGAGTCAGCATGGTATGGCAGGAATGATTCCACCAATTCTCACAAATCTGTTACTGCACTTACTAATGTCTGCAGGGCAGTATTTATTGTAACTTATCACAGATACTGCAATACAAACGTCAGCATTAACAGTCTTCGAGAGAGGACGTGTTAGCTTCATGGAAAGAGCACTTCCAATGCTAATTTATCAGACAGGACTTCTAGAGATATTTTTAAAAACCGTATAATCTAAGAGATATCCAAAGTTATGCAGCACTCCAAAAATAAATAGAGGGGTAACAAAATGACTGAAAAATGATTGGTCAGTCTAGTTGACTGGAACAAGACCACAAGACCCTAATAGCCGAGTCACTGTAAAATTGTAATAATGTTTGTAACGTTAGCATGATTTTCGTCAGTAAAAGTTATAATCTCAAAAATATACATGGTAAAAGTATCAAAAAAGTGATCCTGCACTGCAAGCTTCACCAGGAAACATTACAGAAACATTTTGAATCAAATAAAGTTCAAATAAAGAGACAAAAGTAGCATGGTCTCCACCATATGCATTAACTCAAAGAAAGCTGCCATGAATGTTATTGCAGAAGGAACCAGAATTTCATAAGAGTCCCCTTTACTTTAAATTTTGATGACAAACGAGAGCATTACTGAATAGCCTCTTGTACTGCATTGGAGGCTGTTAACGGACTGTCCAAGTGGTTTGATGTAGGGTATTGGCAGTATCCTCTCTCCCCTTATGAGGTTACAGCTTACTAAGCAAAGATTTGTTTACATGACGTTTAAAGCATCAAGTTGAATTTGACCAGATTGGTTCATGATGGTAGGACATCCAACCCCGGAAAACTAGAACCTAAATTTATTTTTATTTTTTTTAATTATAATAGCCATTTCCAGGGCAATGCAAAACAAGTATATAAAGCACGCCTTTTGGACCTACTGGAATTGCCAACGCTTTTTGCCAAGGGAAGCGTTGAGGGCGTCACTGAGGGGTAAGAGAGAAGGCAACAAGGGAGAGCAACATAGACGCTTGAGGCGGGTAAGTAAATCAATAAAAAAAAAATACAAAAGCAAAAAAGACTGGGATGGAGAAGTGATGAGGGTGTGGAAGGAAGGCAGCAACGTGGAACAGTGTGGGGGCAGAATTTGAGGTGTGGAAGCAGCACACAAATGTGAGTGTGAGAATATACATGCAATCTATAGAGTGCTGAAAGAACAAGCATTGGCATAGCCAATAGGTCTCGCCTTTGGGACCTTATAAGTGTTTAGCCAGAGATATTGACTTTGCCTATGTCTTAAAGCTGTGCTGTACAGAAGTTTGCAGCATGCTGAAAAGTTATAATAAAGAAGGGTCAGAAGCATTTTTGTTACCTTATATATGACCAAGAAAGCATTATGTACAACTGAACGACCATATTAAAAAGTATTAACAATAAATGTGTTGATTTTTTTTTTGTCCTTTCAATGCTGGCAACTTCTATCTGCCTGTCCCAATGGTTGCTTATGTTTTTTTTTTTTGTTATGGGTGGGGGGGCATAAATAACAGGAGGATGAAGAGCGAGAGAGAGATTAGTCAGTGAGAGAGTCAGTCAGCCAGTGAGAGAGAGAGTCAGTCAGTGAGAGAGAGAGTCAGTCAGTGAGAGAGAGAGAGTCAGTCAGTGAGAGAGAGAGAGTCAGTCAGTGAGAGAGAGAGAGTCAGTCAGTGAGAGAGAGAGTCAGTCAGTGAGAGAGAGAGAGTCAGTCAGTGAGAGAGAGAGAGTCAGTCAGTGAGAGAGAGAGTCAGTCAGTGAGAGAGAGAGTCAGTCAGTGAGAGAGAGAGTCAGTCAGTGAGAGAGAGTCAGTCAGTGAGAGAGAGTCAGTCAGTGAGAGAGAGTCAGTGAGAGAGAGTCAGTGAGAGAGAGTCAGTCAGTGAGAGAGAGTCAGTCAGTGAGAGAGAGTCAGTCAGTGAGAGAGAGTCAGTCAGTGAGAGAGAGTCAGTCAGTGAGAGAGAGTCAGTCAGTGAGAGAGTCAGTCAGTGAGAGAGAGTCAGTCAGTGAGAGAGAGTCAGTCAGTGAGAGAGAGTCAGTCAGTGAGAGAGAGTCAGTCAGTGAGAGAGTCAGTCAGTGAGAGAGAGTCAGTCAGTGAGAGAGAGTCAGTCAGTGAGAGAGAGTCAGTCAGTGAGAGAGAGTCAGTCAGTGAGAGAGAGTCAGTCAGTGAGAGAGAGTCAGTCAGTGAGAGAGAGTCAGTCAGTGAGAGAGAGTCAGTCAGTGAGAGAGAGTCAGTCAGTGAGAGAGAGTCAGTCAGTGAGAGAGAGTCAGTCAGTGAGAGAGAGTCAGTCAGTGAGAGAGAGTCAGTCAGTGAGAGAGAGTCAGTCAGTGAGAGAGAGTCAGTCAGTGAGAGAGAGTCAGCCAGTGAGAGAGAGTCAGCCAGTGAGAGAGTCAGCCAGTAGAGAGAGTCAGCCAGTGAGAGAGTCAGCCAGTGAGAGAGTCAGCCAGTGAGAGAGTCAGCCAGTGAGAGAGTCAGCCAGTGAGAGTGAGTAGAGAGTCAGCCAGTGAGAGAGTCAGCCAGTGAGAGAGTCAGCCAGTGAGAGAGTCAGCCAGTGAGAGAGTCAGCCAGTGAGAGAGTCAGCCAGTGAGAGAGTCAGCCAGTGAGAGAGTCAGCCAGTGAGAGAGTCAGCCAGTGAGAGAGTCAGCCAGTGAGAGAGTCAGCCAGTGAGAGAGTCAGCCAGTGAGAGAGTCAGCCAGTGAGAGAGTCAGCCAGTGAGAGAGTCAGCCAGTGAGAGAGAGTCAGCCAGTGAGAGAGTCAGCCAGTGAGAGAGTCAGCCAGTGAGAGAGTCAGCCAGTGAGAGAGTCAGCCAGTGAGAGAGTCAGCCAGTGAGAGAGTCAGCCAGTGAGAGAGTCAGCCAGTGAGAGAGTCAGCCAGTGAGAGAGTCAGCCAGTGAGAGAGTCAGCCAGTGAGAGAGAGAGAGTGAGAGCGTGAGAGAGTCAGCCAGTGAGAGAGAGAGAGTGAGAGCGTGAGAGAGTCAGTCAGTCAGCGAGTGAGAGAGTGAGTCAGTGAGAGAGTCAGTGAGAGAGAGAGTGAGTCAGTGAGAGAGTCAGTGAGAGAGAGAGTCAGTCAGTGAGAGTCAGTGAGAGAGAGAGAGTCAGTGAGAGAGAGAGAGTCAGTGAGAGAGAGAGAGTCAGTGAGAGAGAGAGAGTCAGTGAGAGAGAGAGAGTCAGTGAGAGAGAGAGAGTCAGTGAGAGAGAGAGAGTCAGTGAGAGAGAGTCAGTGAGAGAGAGAGTCAGTGAGAGAGAGAGTCAGTGAGAGAGAGAGAGTCAGTGAGAGAGAGAGTCAGTGAGAGAGAGAGTCAGTGAGAGAGAGTCAGTGAGAGAGAGTCAGTGAGAGAGAGTCAGTGAGAGAGAGTCAGTGAGAGAGAGTCAGTGAGAGAGAGTCAGTGAGAGAGAGTCGGAGAGAGTCGGAGAGAGAGTCAGTGAGTGAGAGAGTCAGTGAGTGAGAGAGTCAGTGAGTGAGAGAGTCAGTGAGTGAGAGAGTCAGTGAGTGAGAGAGTCAGTGAGTGAGAGAGTCAGTGAGTGAGAGAGTCAGTGAGTGAGAGAGTCAGTGAGTGAGAGAGTCAGTGAGTGAGAGAGTCAGTGAGTGAGAGAGTCAGTGAGTGAGAGAGTCAGTCAGTGAGAGAGTCAGTCAGTGAGAGAGTCAGTCAGTGAGAGAGTCAGTCAGTGAGAGAGTCAGTGAGTGAGAGAGTCAGTGAGTGAGAGAGTCAGCCAGTGAGAGAGTCAGCCAGTGAGAGAGTCAGCCAGTGAGAGAGTCAGCCAGTGAGAGAGTCAGCCAGTGAGAGAGTCAGCCAGTGAGAGAGTCAGCCAGTGAGAGAGTCAGCCAGTGAGAGAGTCAGCCAGTGAGAGAGTCAGCCAGTGAGAGAGTCAGCCAGTGAGAGAGAGTGAGAGCGTGAGAGAGTCAGTCAGTCAGCGAGTGAGAGAGAGAGTGAGAGAGTCAGTCAGTGAGAGAGTCAGTCAGTGAGTGAGAGAGTCAGTCAGTGAGAGAGAGAGAGAGTCAGTCAGTGAGAGTCAGTGAGAGAGAGAGTCAGTGAGAGAGAGAGTCAGTGAGAGAGAGTCAGTGTGAGAGAGAGTCAGTGTGAGAGAGAGTCAGTGTGAGAGAGAGTGAGTCAGTGAGTGAGAGAGTCAGTGAGTGAGAGAGTCAGTGAGTGAGAGAGTCAGTGAGTGAGAGAGTCAGTGAGTGAGAGAGTCAGTGAGTGAGAGAGTCAGTGAGTGAGAGAGTCAGTGAGTGAGAGAGTCAGTGAGTGAGAGAGTCAGTGAGTGAGAGAGTCAGTGAGTGAGAGAGTCAGTGAGTGAGAGAGTCAGTGAGTGAGAGAGTCAGTGAGTGAGAGAGTCAGTGAGTGAGAGAGTCAGTGAGTGAGAGAGACAGTGAGAGAGAGACAGTGAGT
The DNA here is from genome assembly GCA_963921515.1 of Calotriton arnoldi. NCBI lineage: Eukaryota > Metazoa > Chordata > Amphibia > Caudata > Salamandridae > Calotriton > Calotriton arnoldi. The sequence continues at coordinate 511,501 of CAWUFW010008477.1, read as the reverse complement.
GAGAGAGACAGTGAGTGAGAGAGTCAGTGAGTGAGAGAGACAGTGAGTGAGAGAGACAGTGAGTGAGAGAGTCAGTGAGTGAGAGAGTCAGTGAGTGAGAGAGTCAGTGAGTGAGAGAGTCAGTGAGTGAGAGAGTCAGTGAGTGAGAGAGTCAGTGAGTGAGAGAGTCAGTGAGAGAGAGTCAGTGAGTGAGAGAGACAGTGAGTGAGAGAGACAGTGAGTGAGAGAGTCAGTGAGTGAGAGACAGTGAGTGAGAGAGACAGTGAGTGAGAGAGACAGTGAGTGAGAGAGACAGTGAGTGAGAGAGACAGTGAGTGAGAGAGACAGTGAGTGAGAGAGACAGTGAGTGAGAGAGACAGTGAGTGAGAGACAGTGAGTGAGAGAGACAGTGAGTGAGAGAGACAGTGAGTGAGAGAGACAGTGAGTGAGAGAGTCAGTGAGTGAGAGAGTCAGTGAGTGAGAGAGTCAGTGAGTGAGAGTCAGTGAGTGAGAGTCAGTGAGTGAGAGAGTCAGTGAGTGAGAGAGTCAGTCAGTGAGAGTCAGTCAGTGAGAGTCAGTCAGTGAGAGTCAGTCAGTGAGAGTCAGTCAGTGAGAGTCAGTCAGTGAGAGTCAGTCAGTGAGAGTCAGTCAGTGAGAGAGTCAGTGAGAGAGAGTCAGTGTGAGAGAGAGTCAGTGAGAGAGAGAGTCAGTGAGAGAGAGAGTCAGTGAGAGAGAGAGTCAGTGAGAGAGAGAGTCAGTGAGTGAGAGAGTCAGTGAGTGAGAGAGTCAGTGAGTGAGAGAGTCAGTGAGTGAGAGAGACAGTGAGTGAGAGAGACAGTGAGTGAGAGAGTCAGTGAGTGAGAGAGTCAGTGAGTGAGAGAGTCAGTGAGTGAGAGAGTCAGTGAGTGAGAGAGTCAGTGAGTGAGAGAGTCAGTGAGTGAGAGAGTCAGTGAGTGAGAGAGTCAGTGAGTGAGAGAGTCAGTGAGTGAGAGAGTCAGTGAGTGAGAGAGACAGTGAGTGAGAGAGACAGTGAGTGAGAGAGACAGTGAGTGAGAGAGACAGTGAGTGAGAGAGACAGTGAGTGAGAGAGACAGTGAGTGAGAGAGACAGTGAGTGAGAGGAGACAGTGAGTGAGAGAGACAGTGAGTGAGAGAGACAGTGAGTGAGAGAGATACAGTGAGTGAGAGAGTCAGTGAGTGAGAGAGTCAGTGAGTGAGAGAGTCAGTGAGTGAGAGAGTCAGTGAGTGAGAGAGTCAGTGAGTGAGAGAGTCAGTGAGTGAGAGAGTCAGTGAGTGAGAGAGACAGTGAGTGAGAGAGTCAGTGAGTGAGAGAGTCAGTGAGTGAGAGAGTCAGTGAGTGAGAGAGTCAGTGAGTGAGAGAGTCAGTGAGTGAGAGAGACAGTGAGTGAGAGGAGGACAGTGAGTGAGAGAGACAGTGAGTGAGAGGAGACAGTGAGTGAGAGAGTCAGTGAGTGAGAGAGTCAGTGAGTGAGAGAGTCAGTGAGAGAGAGTCAGTGAGTGAGAGAGTCAGTGAGTGAGAGAGTCAGTGAGTGAGAGAGTCAGTGAGTGAGAGAGTGAGTCAGTGAGTGAGAGAGTCAGTGAGTGAGAGAGTCAGTGAGTAGAGAGAGTCAGTGAGTGAGAGTCAGTGAGTGAGAGTCAGTGAGAGAGAGTCAGTGAGAGAGTCAGTGAGAGAGTCAGTGAGAGAGTCAGTGAGAGAGTCAGTGAGTGAGAGAGTCAGTGAGTGAGAGAGTCAGTGAGTGAGAGAGAGTCAGTCAGTGAGTGAGAGAGAGTCAGTCAGTCAGTGAGAGAGAGTGAGTCAGTCAGTGAGAGAGAGTCAGTCAGTGAGAGAGAGTCAGTCAGTGAGAGAGTCAGTCAGTGAGAGAGTCAGTCAGTGAGAGAGTCAGTCAGTGAGAGAGTCAGTCAGTGAGAGAGTCAGTCAGTGAGAGAGTCAGTCAGTGAAGAGAGTCAGTCAGTGAGAGAGTCAGTCAGTGAGAGAGTCAGTCAGTAGAGAGAAGTCAGTCAGTGAGAGAGTCAGTCAGTGAGAGAGTCAGTCAGTGAGAGAGTCAGTCAGTGAGAGTCAGTCAGTGAGAGTCAGTCAGTGAGAGTCAGTCAGTGAGAGTCAGTCAGTGAGAGAGTCAGTCAGTGAGAGAGTCAGCCAGTGAGAGAGAGAATGTGAGCGTGAGAGAGTCAGTCAGCCAGTGAGAGAGAGAATGAGAGCGTGAGAGAGTCAGTCAGCCAGTGAGAGAGAGAGTGAGAGAGGTCAGTCAGCCATTGAGAGAGACAGTGAGAGAGTCAGCCATTGAGAGAGACAGTGAGAGAGTCAGTCAGTGAGAGAGAGAGAGAGAGAGTCAGTCAGTGAGAGAGAGAGAGAGACAGTCAGTGAGAGAGTCAGTCAGTGAGAGAGTCAGTCAGTGAGAGAGTCAGTCAGTGAGAGAGTCAGTCAGTGAGAGAGTCAGTCAGTGAGAGAGTCAGTCAGTGAGAGAGTCAGTCAGTGAGAGAGTCAGTCAGTGAGAGAGTCAGTCAGTGAGAGAGTGAGTCAGTGAGAGAGTGAGTCAGTGAGAGAGTGAGTCAGTGAGAGAGTGAGTCAGTGAGAGAGTCAGTCAGTGAGAGAGTCAGTCAGTGAGAGAGTCAGTCAGTGAGAGAGTGAGTCAGTGAGAGAGTGAGTCAGTGAGAGAGTGAGTCAGTGAGAGAGTGAGTCAGTGAGAGAGTGAGTCAGTGAGAGAGTCAGCCAGTGAGAGTCAGCCAGTGAGAGAGTCAGCCAGTGAGAGAGTCAGCCAGTGAGAGAGTCAGCCAGTGAGAGAGATATTGAGAGTCAGTCAGTGAGAGAGAGAGAGTCAGTGAGAGAGTGAGAGTCAGAGAGTCAGTGAGAGTCAGTCAGTGAGAGATTGAAAGAGTCAGTCAGTGAGAGTGAGAGAGTCAGTCAGTGAGAGAGTGAGAGAGTCAGTCAGTGAGAGTGAGAGAGTCAGTGAGTGAGAGAGTCAGTCAGTGTGAGAGTGAGAGACAGTCAGTCAGTGTGAGAGTGAGAGAGAGTCAGTCAGTGAGAGAGAGTCAGTCAGTGAGAGAGAGTCAGTCAGTGAGAGAGTCAGTCAGTGAGAGAGAGTCAGTCAGTGAGAGAGTCAGTGAGAGAGAGTCAGAGTCAGTCAGTGAGAGAGAGTCAGAGTCAGTCAGTGAGAGAGAGTCAGAGTCAGTCAGTGAGAGAGAGAGTCAGTCAGTGAGAGAGAGAGTCAGTCAGTGAGAGAGAGAGAGTCAGTCAGTGAGAGAGAGAGAGTCAGTCAGTGAGAGAGAGAGTCAGTCAGTGAGAGAGTCAGTCAGTGAGAGAGAGTGAGTGAGAGAGAGAGAGAGAGAGAGAGAGAGAGAGTCAGTCAGTCAGTGAGAGAGTCAGCCAGTGAGAGAGTCAGCCAGTGAGAGAGTCAGCCAGTGAGAGAGTCAGCCAGTGAGAGAGTCAGCCAGTGAGAGAGTCAGCCAGTGAGAGAGTCAGCCAGTGAGAGAGTCAGCCAGTGAGAGAGTCAGCCAGTGAGAGAGTCAGCCAGTGAGAGAGTCAGCCAGTGAGAGAGTCAGCCAGTGAGAGAGAGAGTGAGAGAGTCAGCCAGTGAGAGAGTCAGCCAGTGAGAGAGAGAGTGAGAGAGTCAGCCAGTGAGAGAGTCAGCCAGTGAGAGAGAGAGTGAGAGAGGCAGTCTGTCAGCCAGTGAGAGAGAGAGTCAGTCAGTGAGAGAGAGTGTCAGTCAGTGAGAGAGAGAGTGTCAGTCAGTGAGAGAGAGAGTCAGTCAGTGAGAGAGAGTGTCAGTCAGTGAGAGAGAGAGTGTCAGTCAGTGAGAGAGAGAGTGTCAGTCAGTGAGAGAGAGAGAGAGAGAGTCAGTGAGAGAGAGAGAGACAGTGAGAGAGTCAGTGAGAGAGTCAGTGAGAGAGTCAGTGAGAGAGACAGTGAGAGAGACAGTGAGAGAGTGAGAGAGACAGTCAGTCAGTGAGAGAGTCAGTGAGAGAGAGAGTCAGTGAGAGAGAGAGTCAGTGAGAGAGAGAGTCAGTGAGAGAGAGAGTCAGTGAGAGAGAGAGTCAGTGAGAGAGAGAGTCAGTGAGAGAGAGAGAGTCAGTGAGAGAGAGAGTCAGTGAGAGAGAGAGTCAGTGAGAGAGAGAGTCAGTGAGAGAGAGAGTCAGTGAGAGAGAGAGTCAGTGAGAGAGAGAGTCAGTGAGAGAGAGAGTCAGTGAGAGAGAGAGTCAGTGAGAGAGAGAGTCAGTGAGAGAGAGAGTCAGTGAGAGTGTCAGTCAGTGAGAGTGTCAGTCAGTGAGAGTCAGTCAGTGAGAGTCAGTCAGTGAGAGAGTCAGTCAGTGAGAGAGTCAGTCAGTGAGAGAGTCAGTCAGTGAGAGAGTCAGTCAGTGAGAGAGTCAGTCAGTGAGAGAGTCAGTCAGTGAGAGAGTCAGTCAGTGAGAGAGTCAGTCAGTGAGAGAGTCAGTCAGTGAGAGAGTCAGTCAGTGAGAGAGTCAGTCAGTGAGAGAGTCAGTCAGTGAGAGAGTCAGTCAGTGAGAGAGTCAGTCAGTGAGAGAGTCAGTCAGTGAGAGAGTCAGTCAGTGAGAGAGTCAGTCAGTGAGAGAGTCAGTCAGTGAGAGAGTCAGTCAGTGAGAGAGTCAGCCAGTGAGAGAGTCAGCCAGTGAGAGAGTCAGCCAGTGAGAGAATCAGCCAGTGAGAGAATCAGCCAGTGAGAGAGATATTGAGAGTCAGTCAGTGAGAGAGTCAGTGAGAGAGAGAGTCAGTGAGAGAGAGTCAGTGAGAGAGAGAGTCAGTGAGAGAGAGAGTCAGTGAGAGAGAGAGTCAGTGAGAGAGAGAGTCAGTGAGAGAGAGAGTCAGTGAGAGAGAGAGTCAGTGAGAGAGAGAGTCAGTGAGAGAGAGAGTCAGTGAGAGAGAGAGTCAGTGAGTGAGAGAGTCAGTGAGTGAGAGAGTCAGTGAGTGAGAGAGTCAGTGAGAGAGAGAGTCAGTCAGAGAGAGAGTCAGTCAGTGAGAGTGTCAGTCAGAGAGAGAGAGAGAGAGAGAGAGAGTCAGTCAGTGAGAGTCAGTGAGAGAGAGAGTCAGTGAGAGAGAGAGTCAGTGAGAGAGAGAGTCAGTGAGAGAGAGTCAGTGAGAGAGTCAGAGAGAGAGTCAGTGAGTGAGAGAGTCAGTGAGTGAGAGAGTCAGTGAGTGAGAGAGTCAGTGAGTGAGAGAGTCAGTGAGTGAGAGAGTCAGTGAGTGAGAGAGTCAGTGAGTGAGTCAGTCAGTCAGTCAGAGAGAGAGTCAGTCAGTCAGTGAGAGAGTGAGAGTCAGAGTCAGTCAGTGAGAGAGAGTCAGAGTCAGTCAGTGAGAGAGAGAGTCAGTCAGTGAGAGAGAGAGAGTCAGTGAGAGAGAGAGAGTCAGTGAGAGAGAGAGTCAGTCAGAGAGAGAGAGAGTCAGTCAGAGAGAGAGAGAGTCAGTCAGAGAGAGAGAGAGTCAGTCAGAGAGAGAGAGAGAGTCAGTCAGTCAGTGTGAGTGAGAGAGTCAGTCAGTGTGAGAGAGAGTCAGAGTCAGTCAGTGAGAGAGTCAGAGTCAGTCAGTGAGAGAGAGTCAGTCAGTCAGTGAGAGAGAGTCAGAGTCAGTCAGTGAGAGAGAGTCAGAGTCAGTCAGTGAGAGAGAGTCAGAGTCAGTCAGTGAGAGAGAGTCAGAGTCAGTCAGTGAGAGAGAGATTGAAAGAGTCAGTCAGTGAGAGTGAGAGAGTCAGTGAGAGTGAGAGAGTCAGTGTGAGTGAGAGAGTCAGTGTGAGTGAGAGAGTCAGTGTGAGTGAGAGAGTCAGTGTGAGTGAGAGAGTCAGTCAGTGAGAGAAAGTCAGTCAGTGAGAGAGAGTCAGTCAGTGAGAGAGAGTCAGTCAGTCAGTGAGAGAGAGTCAGAGTCAGTCAGTGAGAGAGAGTCGGAGTCAGTGAGAGAGTCGGAGTCAGTGAGAGAGTCGGAGTCAGTGAGAGAGAGTCAGAGTCAGTGAGAGAGAGTCAGAGTCAGTGAGAGAGAGTCAGAGTCAGTGAGAGAGAGTCAGTGAGAGAGAGTCAGAGTCAGTGAGAGAGAGTCAGTGAGAGAGAGTCAGAGTCAGTCAGTGAGAGAGAGTCAGAGTCAGTCAGTGAGAGAGTCAGAGTCAGTCAGTGAGAGAGAGTCAGAGTCAGTCAGTGAGAGAGAGTCAGAGTCAGTCAGTGAGAGAGAGTCAGAGTCAGTCAGTGAGAGAGAGATTGAAAGAGTCAGTCAGTGAGAGTGAGAGAGTCAGTGTGAGTGAGAGAGTCAGTGTGAGTGAGAGAGTCAGTGTGAGTGAGAGAGTCAGTGTGAGTGAGAGAGTCAGTCAGTGAGAGAGAGAGAGTCAGTGAGAGAGAGAGTCAGTCAGAGAGAGAGAGAGTCAGTCAGAGAGAGAGAGTCAGTCAGAGAGAGAGTCAGTCAGTGAGAGAGTCAGTCAGTGAGAGAGTCAGTCAGTGCGAGAGAGATTGAAAGAGTCAGTCAGTGAGAGTGAGAGAGTCAGTCAGTGTGAGAGAGAGTCAGTCAGTCAGTGAGAGAGAGTCAGTCAGTGTGAGAGACAGAGTCAGTCAGTCAGTGAGAGTCAGAGTCAGTCAGTGAGAGAGAGTCAGAGTCAGTCAGTGAGAGAGAGTCAGAGTCAGTCAGTGAGAGAGAGTCAGAGTCAGTCAGTGAGAGAGAGTCAGAGTCAGTCAGTGAGAGAGAGTCAGTCAGTGAGAGAGAGTCAGTCAGTGAGAGAGAGTCAGAGTCAGTGAGAGAGAGACAGTGAGAGAGAGAGTCAGTGAGTGAGAGAGTCAGTGAGTGAGAGAGTCAGTGAGTGAGAGAGTCAGTGAGTGAGAGAGTCAGTGAGTGAGAGAGTCAGTGAGTGAGAGAGTCAGTGAGTGAGAGAGTCAGTGAGTGAGAGAGTCAGTGAGTGAGAGAGTCAGTGAGTGAGAGAGTCAGTGAGTGAGAGAGTCAGTGAGTGAGAGAGTCAGTGAGTGAGAGAGTCAGTGAGTGAGAGAGTCAGTGAGTGAGAGAGTCAGTGAGTGAGAGAGTTGAGAGAGTCAGTGAGTGAGAGAGTCAGTGAGTGAGAGAGACAGTGAGAGAGAGAGACAGTGAGTGAGAGAGACAGTGAGTGAGAGACAGTGAGTGAGAGAGAGAGAGTCAGTCAGTGAGAGAGAGAGTCAGTCAGTCAGTGAGAGAGAGTCAGAGTCAGTCAGTGAGAGAGAGTCAGAGTCAGTCAGTGAGAGAGAGTCAGTCAGTGAGAGAGAGTCAGTCAGTGAGAGAGTCAGAGTCAGTCAGTGAGAGAGAGAGAGAGAGAGTCAGTCAGTGAGAGAGAGAGAGAGAGAGTCAGTCAGTGAGAGAGAGAGTCAGTCAGTGAGAGAGTCAGTCAGTGAGAGAGTCAGTCAGTGAGAGAGTCAGTCAGTGAGAGAGTCAGCCAGAGAGAGATATTGAGAGTCAGTCAGTGAGAGAGAGAGTCAGTGAGAGAGAGAGTCAGTGAGAGAGAGAGTCAGTGAGAGAGAGAGTCAGTGAGAGAGAGTCAGTGAGAGAGAGAGTCAGTGAGAGAGAGTCAGTCAGTGAGAGAGTCAGTCAGTGAGAGAGTCAGTCAGTGAGAGAGTCAGTCAGTGAGAGAGTCAGTCAGTGAGAGAGTCAGTCAGTGAGAGAGTCAGTCAGTGAGAGAGTCAGTCAGTGAGAGAGTCAGTCAGTGAGAGAGTCAGTCAGTGAAAGAGTCAGTGAGAGAGTCAGTCAGTGAGAGAGTCAGTGAGAGAGTCAGTCAGAGTCAGTCAGTGAGAGAGTCAGTCAGAGTCAGTCAGTGAGAGAGTCAGTCAGTGAGAGAGAGTCAGTCAGTCAGTGAGAGAGAGAGTCAGTCAGTCAGTGAGAGAGAGAGTCAGTCAGTGAGAGAGTGAGAGTCAGAGTCAGTGAGAGTCAGTCAGTGAGAGAGATTGAAAGAGTCAGTCAGTGAGAGAGATTGAAAGAGTCAGTCAGTGAGAGAGTGAGAGAGTCAGTGTGAGTGAGAGAGTCAGTCAGTGAGAGAGTGAGAGAGTCAGTGTGAGTGAGAGAGTCAGTCAGTGTGAGAGAGAGTCAGTCAGTCAGTGAGAGAGAGTCAGAGTCAGTCAGTGAGAGAGAGTCAGAGTCAGTGAGAGAGAGTCAGAGTCAGTCAGTGAGAGAGAGTCAGAGTCAGTCAGTGAGAGAGAGTCAGAGTCAGTGAGAGAGAGTCAGAGTCAGTCAGTGAGAGAGAGTCAGAGTCAGTCAGTGAGAGAGAGTCAGTCAGTCAGTGAGAGAGAGTCAGTCAGTCAGTGAGAGAGAGTCAGTCAGTGAGAGAGAGTCAGAGTCAGTCAGTGAGAGAGAGTCAGTCAGTCAGTGAGAGAGAGTCAGTCAGTGAGAGAGAGAGAGTCAGTCAGTGAGAGAGAGTCAGAGTCAGTCAGTGAGAGAGAGAGAGTCAGTCAGTGAGAGAGAGAGAGTCAGTCAGTGAGAGAGAGAGAGTCAGTCAGTGAGAGAGAGAGTCAGTCAGTCAGTGAGAGAGAGAGTCAGTCAGTCAGTGAGAGAGTCAGTCAGTGAGAGAGTCAGTCAGTGAGAGAGTCAGTCAGTGAGAGAGTCAGTGAGAGAGTCAGTCAGTGAGAGAGTCAGTCAGTGAGAGAGTCAGTCAGTGAGAGAGTCAGTCAGAGTCAGTCAGTGAGAGAGTCAGTGAGAGAGTCAGTGAGAGAGAGTCAGTGTGAGAGAGCTAGTGAGAGAGTCAGTGAGAGAGCTCGGTGAGAGAGTCAGAAGTGAGAGAGTCAGTGAGAGAGAGCTGAAGGTCTGAGAGAGTCAGTGAGAGAGTCAGTGAGAGAGTCAGTGAGAGAGTCAGTGAGAGAGTCAGTGAGAGAGTCAGTCAGTGAGAGAGAGAGTCAGTCAGTCAGTGAGAGAGTGAGAGTCAGAGAGAGTCAGTCAGTGAGAGAGAGATTGAAAGAGTCAGTCAGTGAGAGAGAGAGAGTCAGTGTGAGTGAGAGAGTCAGTCAGTGTGAGAGAGAGTCAGTCAGTCAGTGAGAGAGAGTCAGAGTCAGTCAGTGAGAGAGAGAGTCAGAGTCAGTGAGAGAGAGAGAGAGTCAGTCAGTGAGAGAGAGAGTCAGAGAGAGAGAGTCGGTCAGTCAGTGAGAGAGAGAGAGTCAGTCAGAGAGAGAGTCAGTCAGTGAGAGAGAGAGATTCAGTCAGTGAGAGAGAGAGAGTCAGTCAGTGAGAGAGAGAGAGTCAGTCAGTGAGAGAGAGAGAGTCAGTCAGTGAGAGAGAGAGAGTCAGTCAGTGAGTCAGTCAGTCAGTGAGTCAGTCAGTGAGAGAGACAGTCAGTCAGTGAGAGAGAGACAGTCAGTCAGTGAGAGAGAGACAGTCAGTCAGTGAGAGAGACAGTCAGTCAGTGAGAGAGACAGTCAGTCAGTGAGAGAGACAGTCAGTCAGTGAGAGAGACAGTCAGTCAGTGAGAGAGAGAGTCAGTCAGTGAGAGAGTCAGTCAGTGAGAGAGTCAGTCAGTGAGAGAGTCAGTCAGTGAGAGAGTCAGTCAGTGAGAGAGTCAGTCAGTGAGAGAGTCAGTCAGTGAGAGAGTCAGTCAGTGAGAGAGTCAGTCAGTGAGAGAGTCAGTGAGAGAGTCAGTGAGAGAGTCAGTCAGTGAGAGAGTCAGTCAGTGAGAGAGTCAGTCAGTGAGAGAGTCAGTCAGAGTCAGTCAGTGAGAGAGTCAGTCAGAGTCAGTCAGTGAGAGAGTCAGTCAGAGTCAGTCAGTGAGAGAGTCAGTCAGAGTCAGTCAGTGAGAGAGTCAGTCAGAGTCAGTCAGTGAGAGAGTCAGTCAGTGAGAGAGTCAGTCAGTGAGAGAGTCAGTCAGTGAGAGAGTCAGTCAGTGAGAGAGTCAGTCAGTGAGAGAGTCAGTCAGTGAGAGAGTCAGTCAGTGAGAGAGTCAGTCAGTGAGAGAGTCAGTCAGTGAGAGAGTCAGTCAGTGAGAGAGTCAGTCAGTGAGAGAGTCAGTCAGTGAGAGAGTCAGTCAGTGAGAGAGTCAGCCAGAGAGAGATATTGAGAGTCAGTCAGTGAGAGAGAGAGTCAGTGAGAGAGAGAGTCAGTGAGAGAGAGAGTCAGTGAGAGAGAGAGTCAGTGAGAGAGAGAGTCAGTGAGAGAGAGAGTCAGTGAGAGAGAGAGTCAGTGAGAGAGAGAGTCAGTGAGAGAGAGAGTCAGTGAGAGAGAGAGTCAGTGAGAGTGTCAGTCAGTGAGAGTGTCAGTGAGAGAGTCAGTGAGAGAGTCAGTGAGAGAGTCAGTGAGAGAGTCAGTGAGAGAGTCAGTGAGAGAGTCAGTGAGAGAGTCAAGTGAGAGAGTCAGTGAGAGAGTCAGTCAGTGAGAGAGTCAGTCAGTGAGAGAGTCAGTCAGTGAGAGAGTCAGTCAGTGAGAGAGTCAGTGAGAGAGTCAGAGTCAGTCAGTGAGAGAGTCAGAGTCAGTCAGTGAGAGAGTCAGAGTCAGTCAGTGAGAGAGTCAGAGTCAGTCAGTGAGAGAGTCAGTCAGTCAGTGAGAGAGTCAGTCAGTGAGAGAGTCAGTCAGTGAGAGAGTCAGTCAGTGAGAGAGTCAGTCAGTGAGAGAGTCAGTCAGTGAGAGAGTCAGTCAGTGAGAGAGTCAGTGAGAGAGTCAGTGAGTCAGTCAGTGAGTCAGTCAGTCAGTCAGTGAGTGAGTCAGTCAGTCAGTCAGTGAGTGAGTGAGTCAGTCAGTCAGACAGTCAGTCAGTGAGTCAGTGAGAGTCAGTGAGAGAGTGAGAGAGACAGTCAGTCAGTGAGAGAGTGAGTCAGTCAGTGAGAGAGAGTCAGTCAGTGAAAGAGTCAGTTAGTTAGTGAGTCAGTCAGTGAGTCAGTGAGAGAGACAGTGAGAGAGACAGTCAGTGAGAGAGTCAGTCAGTGAGAGAGTCAGTCAGTGAGAGAGTCAGTCAGTGAGAGAGTCAGTCAGTGAGAGAGTCAGTCAGTGAGTCAGTGAGTCAGTGAGAGAGTCAGTGAGAGAGTCAGTGAGAGAGTCAGTGAGAGAGTCAGTGAGAGAGTCAGTGAGAGTCAGTGAGAGTCAGTGAGAGTCAGTGAGAGTCAGTGAGAGAGTCAGTGAGAGTCAGTGAGAGAGTGAGAGAGTCAGTGAGAGAGTCAGTGAGAGAGTCAGTGAGAGAGTCAGTGAGAGAGTCAGTGAGAGAGTCAGTGAGAGAGAGTGAGAGAGACAGTCAGTCAGTGAGAGAGTGAGTCAGTCAGTCAGTGAGAGAGAGTCAGTCAGTGAAAGAGTCAGTTAGTTAGTGAGTCAGTCAGTGAGTCAGACAGTGAGAGAGACAGTCAGTCAGTGAGAGAGTGAGTGAGTCAGTCAGTAGAGAGAGAGTGAGAGAGTCAGTCAGTGAGAGAGACTTAACTCAGGCCTGTTTCTGGTTTTTTTTTCTCTCAAGACAATAGCAAATATATTCTGGGACGTGGAAGTCGACGATTTAAACTTCTGTTGACTAAAAGGCCAGGACTGTGAGTCGCACACACGCAATTTGCAGTACCTTCGGATGCAACAGGAAACGACGACGGCAGAGGATAGTAGCATGATTTCTACTGCAAGAGCTGCCACATTTTCCTACCTCCTTGTAGCTTGTTCACAGGATTACGTGTGAACAAAACTCAAGTGTGCACATATATCGAAGGAAGCAGCGTCAAGGCCTTCTAATTAAAACACAAGCTTAAACCACACCCAAAATAATTAAACAATTACCTAGCACTGGCAAGGTTCTCAAATTCAACACACCCCGGTACAGTCTTTTATTCCTTCACTTCATCACTTAAAATATTTACATTACTCCCTGCTTCCACCTCGCAGCACGGTGCGTTTTAACCACAGTGTGGTCAGTAATAGTAACACATTCTGCAGTTACTTGTCAGATCACATTATATAGTCTCCCAAGCCACAAATCCAGTCCTTTCGGAGAAAGGTATGATGCCACCTCCCCTACAGTAAGTACGACTGCTGACTACTGGTTTATGCACCAGGCGCAAGGTTTTGTGGAGCTCCGAGATTGCCACGTCTGATGACCACAATGGCAAACGTTCTAATTCCTTCTGGATAGAAGTATTTTGTAAGTAGTTATGCTTGGGAGTGGACTGCTGCAGACTGCTGCGATAGGACTTGTTAATTTTCCAGCGAGTCAGGTAGTTCTCCAGCTACAGAGCTACAAGGAGGAGATGCTTGTGGGCGCATTTAAAGCGGAGCCCTGAAAGACTTTAGCTCTCCCACGCCCAGCATGCCCTCTAGAGAAAAGTCATCCTGCTTTAGGGAGCACACTGGATTGAGGGGATCTCTTGAAAGGAGAACCAGCCTTTTTTGCGAACAAAGGGGTGGGTTGTACATTCAAATTACATATATGTTCTTAATCTCACCAATCCAGGCTTGCAAGGGATGAACCAGAGGGCCTGATAGTTTGAGATATGCTCTCAAGCCCACAAACATCGCCGTCTTGGAGTAACATTTGGCTCTTCAGCAATAGGAGCTTGTGAATAAACTTCCAGAATGCATCACCCAGCCACATATGTATTTGTGATTAATTTACTAAGTAAGACTCAAAGAGGCTTTCCTTGAATCGCTTACCAGGATGGAGATACTATAGGTGTTCTTTTAGGAGAATGTTTTTCATCTCAATCATACACGTTATGTTTGGGACGCAACCATGCTATAGAGGCTATGAAATGGATTAGGGAAACCACAAATCCAGCTCTCACCAGTAGGAGGGCTTCACATGGCTCAACTGAACACACACCCAGCGTTAGACTTCAAAAGGTCAACAGATAGACCACAGGTGGTAACAAACACAGCGTACTCATGCATAGCATTAGATAGTTAAATGGCGGCAATCACTCCAGCTGTTACCGGAAAGAGAGGACACCTCGTTTGGAAGAAGTAACCCATTCATCCATTAACTGGCATAATCCGGCCACACAGCAAAGTGTGATCACGGAGGCACCGTCGAAAGATTATCCCTCACATGCTAGGTGCGAAAAAATGGCGTTATTTGAAAATTAGATGTCAGTGTATTAACTGCCCACAGAAGAAAGGTTTGTTGAATGGCTGAGAAACGATGTTCATTACACATGCCACCCCGTTTAATTTCTCTGCTAACACTTTTATTTCCAAGTTGTTGAATACTGAAAATACCTGGGCTGGCAACCATTCAACAACCTATGACACACTCTTAGCGAGCACAGCATACGGAAACGCGTTTACATAAATCCTCCGAGCATATACCATTGAGTGTTTCTCGCTGCTGTTCGAGGGAGGGGCGCCAAAACAAAGACAATCCCTTCTTCACAAAGAGGACCTTCCAGACAGGCTGCCTTCAATCAGCCTTAAAGCAGCACAAACAGCGATTACACTGGGGCTTGAATCTAGAGGGAGGCCAGATGGGTCCGGTTCTCTAGAGATATTTGTCCTGCCCCCGGACCTCACTACCACAGCAGCTGAATGTGTTAGGAGGCCACACAGATTATAAAGAAGAAATAAGGCACTGTCTGGACGAAGGCTTTCCTGTGGCGCGAAGGAGTTACTCAGCTATGGAATGCGCGAGCCCTTCAAGAAATTACACGCGCCTTCTAATTAAAGCGGCAAGAAAACCTGACACAAAACAGATGGCCCCTGCGCGCCGCTGCTGGCTCCCGAGAGCAAAACGCTCTGGGAGTAAACATTTCCAGAGAAGCTGGGACATCCACACGCCTTTGGCCAATTGCGTGCTGAAGCCAGACGCAAAGGCCAATAGCGTGTGAGCACCACACGCACAAGCTTCTACAAACCTGAAGTGATTCCAAGAGGCCGATTTCCTAGAGCAGCGCATGAGCGCTGTGCTAGGCTCGACCTAAAAAAGGAAAATAAAAGTAGCTCCCCGAATGCAAGCGGTGCAAGGATACAAGGCCTTTTATCAAAGGGATGGTAAATAAGTGTGCTTCACAGGCAGTGGCATAACGAAACTTGAGGGGGCACCCCTGCAAAATACATGGCGGGGCCCTCCACGCTCCAAACCCAGTCTGGAGCTCTCATGCCAGCTCGGCGTCCCTCCCGCACCGCAGGGGCTGCGGGGTCTTTTGTTACACCACTGTCCTGAGAGAGAAAAAATACAAGACAAGCATTAGCAAGCCAGTAGGCCTTGCTGTTATAATGTGAGTGCAGAGCTGCTAGCTTTGCCAATGTTTGTCTGTAAAGTATTGGGGGGAAAAAAGCAAAAGAAAAAAAAAAGCATTTCAAAAGACTGAAAAGCTAACATAGGTTACAGCATTTCAAAACTTTACAATAAAGTCAATGTTTTCAATCTTTATAAACAGCATTGTTTATTTAAAAAATACGCTTCGCTCAGGAAACAGAACAGAATTAAAAAGGAATAAGAAAGAAGCAAGGAAAAGGGAGTGGTGTGGAAACCAACCAATGGTAAGTACTGGTAAGTAATGGGCAGGGTCTAAGACCGTTTTAGGTTTTTTTTCTTAACATGATTTCACTGACCACGCAGGCGCGCTGTTAAGGTGAAACGTAAAAACTGAGGAGAGGCATGCATCAAAGTCCTAAGCTTGGCCTGCCTTTGGAAGAGTGCAGTACAAGAAACCGTCATACATAGCATAGGTACAAGGGGAGGAGTTAGGCAGCGACGTAAAGAAAGGAATGCAATATAAAATACCACTTAAGGGAAAGAGCACTCTGAAGTAGTCGAGGCTTTTTACATTTAGCGTGTTCACCATGCCATGTTGTGATGTGTGTATATGGAACCTTGTCGTTGCAAGGTTACCCAGTCAGTTATCCTGTGGCTGGCGAAGGGAGAATCACGCTACGTCGTGTGCTTTCAAATAATGGTTTTCTATGCCTTTTATTGTCGTGTGGAGGTGTCACTACAACACACTATAAATATAAGCTATACACTAAACTTAAAAACGGGCGAAATAATACGGGATTAAAAATGCGCGTAAAAGGTGTGTGGTACTCCAACATATTAGGAGGTATGCCCCTGATGTGGTGATGCTTCAGGAGACACATTTGAAGGGCAACACGTGTAAGGCCCTCAACCGATGGGGATACAAACTGGTGGCACATTCCGGTTTCACCACGGGGTCAAGGGGAACAGGACTTCTACTCAAAACCTCCTTCCCAATAACAATCGACACAGTACTGACAGACGCGGGAGCCAGGTTCTCGGGGATCACAGGGCGGTGGGAAGGACAACCATTAACTTTGCTATCAGTATACATACCCCCAGGCCTCCAAAACACAGCGTTCCGGGATTTGAGCTCGTTGCTTCTCTCGGTGCCGGACGGCCTGCTCTTTGTGGGAGGGGATTTCAACTCAGTGGGTTCTGGTACGCTGGACCGGCATCCGCCACGAGAGTTGGGTCTCTCCAATAGGCGGCTCCCGGAGTTCTTGGACGCAATGGGTCTGGTGGATGCGTGGCGGTCCTATCACCCAGCAAGTATTCAACACACATTCCAGTCTGCGGCCCACAACAGCCTATCAAGGATAGACTATCTGCTGATGCCCGCTTCACAGGTAATGCACATACAAGAAATAAGACACGGGGTAAGAGGGATATCGGATCACTCTCCGGTTTGGGCTCGGGCAGTTATTGGTCACAACAGGGTGGGTAGGGTGGCTCCCATCAGCCCATGGCACTTACGAAACCCGAAGATCCGAAAGGAGTTGCACAGGGGATAGACCTATACTTCCAAGAAAACGAGGGGTCAGTACAGTCCCCACAGACATTGTGGGAGGCTTTCAAAACGGTAATACGGGGCCACGCCCTCTCCTTGATAGCCGGAGCGCGCAGGGAAAAAAAAACAAAGAAGTGGCGGAGGACGAGATCCTTCGACTCGAGGAGGAATCGGAGGGGAACATCACCCCTGATAAACTCCATGTTCTTAAACTTAAACGAGACAACTACAGGGCCATAGTCACGGACAGGGCTTAGGAGATGAGGAGGGAAAAACCGGGGCGCATATACGAACTCGGTGACAAGGCTGGGAAACTAATAGCGTGGTTGGACAGGAAGGAACTCGCTAGCAGATTAGTCCCCGAGCTCACTGATGGGACGGGGCACACTATTACAGATCCGAAGGAGATTGCCAACACCTTTGCTGCCCACTACCGCACTGTCTACGGTACCCAGACACCGTGCACGGCTGACGATTCCAAGCGACTCTTGGCGGATATTACACTCCCCACTCTCTCGGCGGAGGATCTCGAACTACTAGACAGCGAACTAACCAACGATGAGGTAGCCCAAGCTATCAGAAGTGTGCGGTCGGGTAAGGCCGCGGGCCCAAATGGTCTACCCATTGAACTATACAAGCTCCGACCAGACAAGCTAGCTCCCTACCTCAAGACAATGTTGGAAGAATGTAGGGATCAGGGAGAACTCCCCCACGATCAGAGAGTTGCTACGTTGGTCACAATTCATAAATAAGGGAAGCCCAGAACAGAATGCGGCTCATACAGACCGATCTCTCTGTTAAACGCCGAGCCCAAAATCCTAGCGAAGCTACTTGCAAATAGACTTGTTAAGGTTATTACAGACTTGATCCACCCCGACCAGTCAGGATTTATGCCGCACCGAAATACAGCGTTAAACTTACAAAGGGTCCACGGGGTGCTGGCCAGGGCGGGAACGATTCAGGAGGAGGCGGTAATAGTATCCCTTGATGCCGCAATGGCCTTCGACACGCTGGAGTGGCCGTACCTCTTCGCAGTCCTCACGAAGATGGGCTTCGGGCCGCAATTAATTAAATGGGTGCAGCTCCTCTATTCAGCCCCTCTGGCCCAAGTAGTAGTGAATAATAAAAAGTTGGAGATCTTTCAGCTTAGTAGAGGGACGCGGCAGGGGTGCCCGCTCTCCCCGCTGCTGTTTGCACTGGCATTGGAGCCACTGGCCGCATGGATCCGTTGGGATCCGGTGTTGCGGGCCTGAAATGGGCAGAGGGCCGGGAAGACCGCATCTCTTTGTACGCGGATGATATCCTTCTCTTCCTGGCCTCCCCAAAGGCGTCCTTAACCAGGGTACTAGACATATTCACCTCCTTTGGCCGCCATTCCGGGTATTCAATAAATTGGCAGAAATCTTTGCTCTATGTTCTCAAGGGACCCCAGCCCGCTCTCCCGAGGGGCTGCCCGATCCGGGTCACTGCGACGGGGTTCCAATATCTTGACATATATATCTCAGCAGATTCCAAAAGTAGGTTCAGACGTAATCTCCTTCCTCCTCTCCAACGACTTAAAAGAGACGTGGCTGGATGGGGCACCCTCCCGCTCTCGTTGCTAGGCAGGGCGGCATTGTTTAAAATGATGGCATTGCCCAGATTTTTGTATGTGCTGCAGAACACCCTAGATCCAGTTCCAGCAAGCTACTTCAGGGAAATAGAAACCTTGCAGAGAAGACTGCTGTGGAAGGGCAGTGCCCGGATAGCCCTCACTAAGCTCACACTCCCTTGGTACGACGGGGGAATAGGCCTACCAGACCTTAAGCGCTACTACTGGGCGGCCCACATCGCAGCCATAAACCATGGCATCTACAGAAGGGGGGATGACCCCGGATACGCCATGGACCGATGGATACTCCCAGGTGGAAACTATAATAGGGCATTGTACTCTAAGAGTGGCATGCAGCAGCTAACGGGACCGACCAGACATTCGGTACAGGTGTGGCGGACAGCTACCCGTAGTTTTGGCTGGGAACGTAAAATCACACTTGCAACTCCCCTATGGGACTCAGAGGCACTGGGCAACCTATGGAAGTCTAAAGGCTTCGACCGTTGGGACCTTATTGGAATTTCCAGAATAGGTGACCTCTGGGTGAAAGGCGAGGTTAAGACCTTCGCTTCCCTCCAGCGAATCGCCCCCAGATTCCTCCCCTTTGGAGGATAGACTACTGGACGGTTTCCTACCCACTAAAACAATCTCACTAACATATAAGAAACTAATAAATCACACGGGAGATTCACTCCATCCCACTAGAGACAAATGGGAACAGGACGGGATAATACTGGATGACGAGGACTGGGCAGTGGCGTCCCCGCGAGAGGTGGCCGTCTCGGCTAGACTTCGCCTTGTCCAGCTCAAGATACTCCACAAGGTATACATAACAGGGCCCCGTCTGGTACAAATGGAAAAAGTGGAGGGGGGAGACTGTAGGAGGGGGTGCGGCCAGACAGGTACGTTTTTGCACATAATATGGGAATGTGACCACATCAAGCGTTACTGGGGCAGGATCCACGCAGTGATGAGTGAAGCACTGACAATGGTAATCCGACTGGAGGCAAAGAGATGCTTGTTAAATGTGTGGGAGCCCACGGACCTGAAGGGGGCGCAGAAGACTTGGGTGACGTTGGGTCTTATGGTGGCCAAGCGGAATATCGCACAGCTCTGGGGCGCTAGTCATACCCCAACGGAGGAGGCCTGGGCGAGAGATATGGATTGGTGTATGTTTAGAGAGAAAACTGTGTATATATCGAGGGGCTGTCCCCGTAAGTGGGTCTCCATTTGGAATGCTTGGAATATTTATAGAGGATCTATATGTAACCCCCCCCAATTGCCAGACACGGACATCCAGGAATCACCATGAATGAAATCACAGTGACAATGTGCCGAACGTAAATGTCTTAACCCACATATATCACCAAGAAATCCTAAGACCTGCTGTACCACAATGTTTGATTTTATTTGTTAATAAAAAGAATAAAAAATAAAAAAAATGCGCGTAAAACAGGCGACCCTGCAGGGCACTGGGTTTCATCGCGGCAGGATCAACTTAGCCAGTCAGAGGTCAATGAAATAAGAGACTGCGCTAGGGAAAAAGGCCTTGTTTATCAGCAGTGTGCAAGTTAAAGGACGGGTACAGTATTGTTTGTTCGCTCACGTTTGATTATAATAAATTGGTATTAACACATAAGCAAACACTAGAGTAGAAGCAATAAAAACAAGCATTGGCATAGCCAATAGGTCTCGCCTTTGGGACCTTATAAGTGTTTAGCCATGCAACAGTTGATGTTGTTGCACCAAAGATATTGTGCTGCATAACTAAATACTTATAAGGTCCCAAAGGCGAGACCTATTGGCTATGCCAATGCTTGTTAGTATTTGAAGTGACATATGTTGTATAATTTACATAGCAAACATTTTCAGGACTTGGCTCGTGCATGGACTCTAAGAGCCGAAACTGACCCTTGGCTCGGCTCTGGCTTTACTCTCCCTGTCAATGTGTTTGTTTGCCCACCTCTAGAGAGCATTACAGAGGGAACAGACTGTTTGGTGACGTGAACATCACCCAAGCCTCTGCCCAGGTGCACTCGGCTTCGGGGAGTAGCTGCGCTTACTTCAGTATCTTAACAGATGGGGAGACACAAACTCATAACTGCTTTGCTTTTTTTTTCTCCTATAAAAAGACATTGTTACGCGCTGCCCACGTGTACTGTGCATTTTGCCTCCCACGTGCCACACAAGAAATGCACTTAGTTACGCTCTGCCTACTTGTACTGTGCCTTTTGCCTGTCGCGTGCCACAAAAGAAATGTACTTAGTTACTATCTTTCTGAAGTCACTAGTTGACCTTTTGTTTGAGATATTTCACCTTAAATGAGCTGGCTCGAGTACCCCATGCGGTGATCGTGTTTCTGTGACTTGCCACCACCAGTGAGAGCCGTTCTTTCAGGAAAGCGGACATCACAGGGCACTGAACATGTCAGGACTGTACGAAGTAGTAGAGACGTTCTGCTTGCACCAGCGTGTACTATGCCTTCGTATTTTCAATGCTTTGTTCTGCAGTTATCAATTTTAGATATTGCATGTGAAGGAAAAAAGTGTGGATGCTGCAGGCGTAGATAAGGAACGGGGTAAAAGGCAGTGCTTCAAAGGCATGCCAGATAGTGAAAATGAAAGTAAAAGTTCAAACATGCAAAGATCTGACTTGCCCAAGAGGAAACGCGAGCGAGGGCAGAGGTGAAGAATAAATAATCTGCTTTTTGTAGCGGACATGCATTTTGTAGCAGCGATTATGGATAGTAGGCGTATGAGGAGGTATTAAAGAAACCTTCTTTATACATGTTGTGAAGAAAGTAACGTCTTGTACTATAACCGAGGCATGAACAACACCTAAATTCTGTGCTTTATAACAAAGGTGAGCTAAAGCTCAATGAGGCAAGTTTGGCTCTCGATATGATAGCTCGGCCGAGCTCAAAGCTTTACTGTGCAGGAGGCGCTGGGAAAACGCAAGGCAGAAAATCACAATGCTGCGCTGCTGCAAAGAGATGAAAACTTGTGGGCACTTTTACTCAGCGAGGTGTGTTTTCAGATTGGCCATGCAAAATTAGCACACTTTTCTGTGAAACAAAGCTAAATCGGGAAAGCAGATTCTATAATATGTCCCATGGAATCCTGTCTGAATTCTATAATTTAAAGTCAGCACGATAGCTCAGCGAGTTGAAAGGCTGCACTTGAAACATGCTTGTGATCGTCACAAATTCGAATCTCAGCACGGCCTACTCAGATGTCCATACTTCTGAAGTTGGTAATGTAAGTGCCATTACATTCCTTATAATAGCACCTATTAGTTACTGTTTTTATTAGAAGTGTACTGTAAAGCACTATCTAAGTAAACAGCTTATTATTGGTTTTCAAACAATTTCTCCAAACTTCAGCCCAAGACTGCAGGAGTAAATGTACAACTATGTTTTAACATCAACCCGAGTTATACCTCTCAATAGTAGCAACATGTAAAGACAAGCCCGGGAGTTTAGTGCGCGCGCGCGCTAAACAGAATTTTTTTTAAAAACACGCGAGTGGTGCGCGCGCGCTACGGCAAAAGTGAAAGCAGCTGCAGCGCCACGTCTGGCGAGTGGTGTCGATGTGCGCGCACCATGACGAGAGAGGAAAGCCAGATGGCGCCTCTGCTCGTCATTGTGCGCGTAACCGCACGCTCTATGCCAGCCAAAAAGCTGTGGTAGCACTTTTGAAAGCCCACAAACTAAATGTCTCGCCAGAGCAGCGCATGCGCTGGCTCAGGCGAGACCTAAACACATCGTGTCCCTCGGAAATTTATAATCGGAGCAGTACTTTTCCCAGACAGATGCACGTCAAAAAACAAATAAGCAATCTTATTAAAGCAGACAACAGCTTTATACATCTCAACGTAAATCACCACGAGACTGAACAGATGTAACAAATACCACAGACAAAAACTACAACTTTCTATAAACAAATTCATACCAGAACAAAAAGTGAAATAACTGAAATATTTAAGAACAATTTATGAAGCCTCCGCAGCAACATAAATATAAGCTATTCAGAAGTTAGGACAGATAGTTACATCAAGTACGACCAAGCAAATTGCCAGAGGCAACAAAGGAAATCAAACGATTAAAACATCTACAACCGAAAAACCCAGAGAAGGGTCCAGAGCGTAATAAATGGTAGATTAAACTAATTTCTCGAGTGGAGAAAGCAAAATTTAAATAAAGCAATACAAAAACCATAAATCCAGACCACAACTGGTTAACAAGAGCAATTCGCCCCATGAAATAAACTGCCACTTCTCAAAAGCAACACACATAATTTATCCACGTCATAGGAAGTTTCAATACAATAATAGGGCAATGGAATAGAGAATAGACCATGCATTGCCACTCCTTTACGTGAACATATTCTAAAATACCCACTTCGCATGCTGCACAAATACATTAAAACTAACTTTGCTTGTTCTCGCATATCAACAAACAAAATCCAACTCAATGTATCCATTACCATACGCGCAATATCAAACCACATTTCCACGAGAATTAAACTGTGACAAGGAACACAACATGGAACAGAGACAGTCCTTTAAAACACAACAAGGAGCAAAGGAATTCACAAAAATATTACACTGGCTATTGAAATGTCTCGAGCCCTTTCAATTACAGGCGACCAAAACAATGCATTGTTATATGATCTAATGAACTATTATTGATTTTCGATTTCTGTTCATATATTGATGATCAAGTACGAATTAACTTGTGATCTAATAAAGATGATTTACCAAAAGATGTAATGAATAAGACCCTTTAACTCATATCAAACTCTCATTATTGACTGAAAATAGATTAGAGTTTATAATTTGTGATGCAGAGCTCCTGATCGTCTATTAAACATCGGCAAAGATCCATCGCATTAGAAGTGAACGGCAGGGGTTAGCCCTGATGCAGTTAAACCATGACCCTTAATTCCTGTTTCCGCTCCATCAAGTTCATGCAGAGTACTAGCACACACATCAGTGTAAAACAATTGTGACACTGCAAACAGAATATACATATATGTGTAGTAACCCAATGTTAAAAACCGGATGTATGACACTATAACGAAAGCCGTAATGCCGATGGCTTTTAAACTGAAAGTATTAGTCCGAAGCTGGCATTATCACGCCAGTTTCTACAACGAAGTCCATTAGTTCGCCGGCAGATAGAGTGCTTTTAAATGAACCAAAAGAACGAACGACTTGATAAAGCAGTCGATTACAGCACTTCATTTTACGTTCCTAGCCTTTGTGAAAATGGCAGTTTACCCTGACATGGTGCTGTCTTCTCTTGTCCGCTGACAGGTGACGCTGCAGGCTGCAGAGGTGCTGCAGTGTTTTGTGTCCGGTGTTGCTCTGTAGCCGGTGGCTGAGCTTCTCAGTTCTTCCTTGGTGCGTGGTCTGTGGTGTCTGCTATAACCACAGGACTGGTGTGTCTTGCTTTAGTCGACATACCCTTCAACAGAGGATGTCACACCAGCACCTCCTTGTCTGCACTCTGGCCGGGCCCCGTAAGGCTGATTCAGCGCTACCTCCGACGGTGCTCGTAGGTATTTTTTGTTTTACTAGTTTTTCATTCTCAGAAGCCGGAATACGTGTGCAAGCCCCCCACACACTTAGTACTAAATCCACCAATTTCCCTGCTCTGAGCCCCAAGTCAGATTTCCATGTGCTTTTTCCCCCCTACGCTCTTGGCTGTAAAACTGTCCCTTCCTTAGCACTGAGCGCTTTTCCCCATGCTCGTAGCCATAAAACTGTTCCAAAATTAAAATTCATAAATTAAAATGTTTTCATTGTAATGCCTTTTGTTCTAAAATACGTTTTGGTGTAAAGATGGACGTAGAAATGAATCATTCGTTATGGCGGTTTCGTTATTAAGGCTTTGCATGAACAAGCCTTCGTGTAAAAGGTTGTTTCCCGTAAAAACCCGCTTATAGGTTGCTTTCCCTAACTTAAGGGATAACAGGCTTCAAGGTCTGGGTGGAGATGGTAACCTCTGTAGGTACCCCTTAAAAGATGTACAGAATAGTTTGGTCACTCGTGTACACTATTCCTGGGAATATAGGCAGTAAAGACCATTTTGCTGCATTAGTTATCTCATACTGGGCAATCGTTAATGTGATGCAGTCTTCAAAATCATGTTCTTCGCTCCCAGAGGGCCAACATGCCCTAGGGTAATTTGTCTAAGTAGATTTAAGGCTTACAGCAAATGATTTGTTTTAATAATCATATAGCCAATGTTAAAAGATAACCATTGTGTATATAGCCCCCACAGTGAAATCACTGCTAGCAGTAGAAGCCCTCCCTCCGTTGTGCCTAAGTTATCGTTTAACCAACATGGGTATCTACTCATTATCTACGTCACAACCTACTGAGAAATCATTGGTCACAGTGGGAGCCTATTGTCACATAACATCACTCAGCCTTACTGCCAACTGAAGAACAAAAAAGTATGCATCACTCACATACCCGTACTGTTGTAATGGAGGATCGTATTCTTTCCCAAATAAACCAATATTAGAACATTGGAATGTTGGGAGCTCCATTGAAAACAATGGAGTGCTCTGGGCTTCTAATGGCCGGTAGAAGCCCGGTGCTCCACCATTCCAATGTTGTCATTCACAGCGTTGCTGGTAACAAAGGCCTCACTCAGCGCGAGGGGATTTAAATCCCCTCAGGCTCAGTGAGACCTTTGTTTTATATGTTAGAACTTTTTGCTTCTAGTGGCGGAATGTTCTAATAGCCTTATAGCCCTCAGTAGCTGGGCTATGCCGGCATTGAAGTCCCACTCCCTTGTTTAAGGACCTCGCCTTCGGCTTAAATACCAGTTACTACAGGAACTCCTGGGTTTAGTGGGTGGCCCAATCCCAGGGGTGCCAAGCCACTAAATTTAAATTAGGATGTGCTATTCACTCTTGAGATAAGGGGACCCTAAAATTTGGTAGTCCCAGTTAATCAGAAGGTACTAGTTCACTTTCAGCACTGTATCCCTGCTGGAAAAAAAGACAGCCAGTGGTCCTAATAACTGCACTGTTGGAATGGCAAGCTGTTTTCAGTTCAATAAAAAATTGTGCAGAATGGTGCAGGGAAGATTTAGTTGTGTAAACTGGAGGATCCTGCTCTTAAATCTTCCACTACTGAAAATAGTACTGTGAAGTGAATAATTGAGCACTAACTCAGGATGGGTGCCAGCCTTTCACCTTTAAAGGGAACAGCACCCAGCCATTGTGTGTGTGTGTGTGTGTGTATATATATTATATATATTCACTGAAAAAACCATAGGTTTTAGGGACAGTTATAGTTAGTTGGACATTTCACTCGTACAAAATCAGAGAAATTCCGCCGTTATAGTTAGTTCAGCTAACTATAACTCGCGCCCCCGCAATGCACTGCTGATGACATCACATATTACATCATTCATGACATGGTCAGTGACATCACTGATGACATCACTGATGACATCATCCATGTGATAATCTGATGCACGTCCTCACACCCTAATATAACCTTTGATACACCCACTACAAAATACAGAATACTATTTGTGAAACCATAGACACACCAATACCACTTACTACATATCTACTAACTGGTTCTTAGGACTACACACACATCTACTCATTCACCCATACAATCACTCATACATTCAGTCACTCATCAATACAACACTATCATGTACACTCATACACCTACACAGACACTCACACACCAGCACTCATCCAGAGTTACTCACACACCTAGTCAGTCATGCAAAGAATCAATCACACTTCCATTTACTGACCTACAGAGTTATACACACAACAGATCACTTATTCAAACAGAAACAAACACATAATTACTCTCTTATACAATCACTGATACACGTACACACTCATCTATACAGCCACTCTCACAATCACTGGCTCTCACATATAGTCATTTATATACTCCAACTCTCACATACACTGCCTTTTACATATGTAGTTACTTGGACATGTACCACAGACATCCATTCACTCAGTAACACACACACACACACATTGACCCACCCATACAGCTGTTTCCACATGCACTATTGAACCCATACAACCAGTGAATCAATCACTCAAACATGTATGCACAGAGTCACAAACCACACACACACACACACACACACACACACACACACACACACACAACCAATCAATAACCCATATAGACACTCATGTAGCTACTGACCAACCCATGCAGCAGCTTATACAACAGCAGACAAACTGATACGGACATTCACACAGTTTAGTCACTAACCCATGCATTCAGTAAGACACATGTAATCACTCACTTAAACAGTCAGTCACGCACCTACTAAAGCCTCCATCCAGACACTTATACACCCACTCATTCTTCAATACACCTTGGCATATATATAATACATATTTAAACTTTAAAGAAACACACAGTCACTGGATGATGTCATCAGTGATGTCACTTGAGATGTCATCAGTGATGTCATCAGTGATGTCACTGACCATGTCATGAATGATGTAATATGTGACGTCATCAGCAGTGCATTGCAGGGGCGCGAGTTATAGTTAGCTGAACTAACTATAACGGGGGAATTTCTATGGTTTTGTACGAGTGAAATGTCCAACTAACTATAACGTCCCTGAAACCTATGGTTTTTTCAGTGAAGTTCTATGGTTTTTTAAATGCTAATTTCTAACTATAACGTGCCTGAAACCTATGGTTTTTTCAGTGAATTTCAATGGATTTTTAAATACTAATTTCTAACTATAACATGCCTGAAACCTATGGTTTTTTCAGTGAATTTCAATGGTTTTTTAAATGCTAATTTCTAACTATGCCTACAAAGGTAGGACATGTGAAGAAAGAGGAAGAAAAGCGCAGAAAGAAGCAAGACAAATGCTGAAAGAGTCAACAGAAGTCCATAAAGACGAACAAAAGTGCAGGAAGAAGCAAGAGATGTGCAGAAAGAACCAACAGAGGAGCAGAAAGTCCTCCTGTGCCCCCAACGTTTTACTGACGGGTACTGGTGGTAACTGACTCTGACTAACCAGGACCGGAGCCAGTGCTATGGTAAAAGACACTTAGAATACAGTGAAAACACCTACATACACTAGGGAACACTATGCGTTGGGGTACCCCTGTGATTAGCATGACCTCCTCTGTATTTGCCATGAGTTAGTGCCTGGGTCATTGCATGAGTACATGGGTACTGAGTGGATGATTAGAGTACTGCAAGGAGAGTGCATGGTGAATTTATAAGTGCTTGGGTTTTGGCGGAGTGATTGGATAAGTACATGGTGCTGGCTGGGTGATTGGAGGAGTGCATGGGTAGTGACAAGGAGATGGCTAGACTGCATCAGTAGTGCTCAGGGGATTGTAGCAGTGCATGTGTTAGTGCCTGGGTCATTGCCTGAGTATATGGGTAGTGACTGGATGATTAGAGTGCTGCAAGGACAGTGTATGGTGATTTTATAACTGCTTGGGTTTTGGCGGAGTGAATGGATAAGTACATGATGCTGGATGGGTGATTTAAGGAGTGCATGGGTAGTGACAGAGGGATTTCTGGACTGCATTGGTAAAACCTGGGTAATTGGAGGACTGAATCAGTACTGTGTAGGTGGTTAGAGGTCTGCATGGGTAGTGCACAGGGGATTGTAGCAGTGCATGTGTTAGTGCCTGGGTCATTCCATGAGTACATGGGTACTTACTGGAAGATTAGGGTATTGCAAGGGGGGTGCATGGTGAATTTATAAGTGCTTGAGTTTTGGTGGAGTGATTGGATAAGTACATGGTGCTGGCTGCATGATTGAAAGAGTGCATGGGTACTGACAGGGCGATGGCTGGACTGCATGGGTAGTGCTCAGAGGATTGTAGCAGTGCATGTGTTAGTGCCTGGGTCATTGCATAAGTACATGGGTACTGATTGGATGATTAGCGTACTGCAAGGACAGTGCATGGTGAATTTATAAGTGCCTGGGTTTTGACGGAGTGATTGGATAAGTACCTGGTGCTCGCTGGGTGATTGGAGGAGTGCATGGGTAGTGACAGGGCGATGGCTGGACTGCATGGGTACTGCTCAGGGTATTGTAGCAGTGCATGAGTTAGTGCATGGGTCATTGCATGGGTAGTGACTGGATGATTAAAGTGCTGCAAGGAGAGTGCATGGTGAATTTATAAGTGCTTGGGTTTTGGCGGAGTGATTGCATAAGTACACACATGTCACATCAGGCCCCGCCCCCTCCCTTCACCACTATGCAAACACGCTCCCTGGCGGGTTTTAAGTTGGCAAATTAATTCACCTTTAATCCTGAGGGTCCCTGGGGGCCAACTAGCCCACCAGGTACCTCCAGTAAGCGCCACAGAGCTACGTTGCAGAGAGGTGTGAAAAGGGGCATGGCCTCTAAACACCTCTCTGCAACGCAGCTCCCTGGCGCATACTGGAAGTACCTGGTGGGCTAGTTCGCCCCCAGGGAGCCTCAGGATTGAAGGGGACTTGATCACCCAATTTACAATGTGCCAGGGGGTGTGTTTGCACACTTGCTATGTCAGGCCCCACCCCCTCCCTGCACCACTGTGCAAACGCGCCCCCTGGCGCGTTTTAAGTTGGGGGATTAATTCCCCTTGAGTCCTGATGGTCCCTGGGGGCCAACTAGCCCACCAGGTACCTCCAGTAAGCGCCCCAGAGCTGCGTTGCAGAGAGTTGTAAAAAGGGGCGTGGCCTCTAAACACCTCTCTGCAACGCAGCTCTCTGGCGCATACTGGAGGTACCTGGTGGGCTAGTTGGCCCCCAAGGACCCTTAGGATTGAAGGGGACTTAATCCTCCAACTCAAAACGCGCCACAGGGCGCGTTTGCACACTTGTCAAATCAGGCCACGCCCCCTCCCTGCACCACTGTGCAAACTCGCCCCCTGGTGCGTTGTAAATTGGGGGATTAAATCCCCTTGAGTCCTGAGGGTCCCTGGGGTCCAAATAGCCCACCAGGTAGCTCCATTAAGCGCCACAGAGCTGCGTTGCAGAGAGGTGTAAAAAGGGGCGTGGCCTTGGACCACCTCTCTGCAAGGCAGCCCTGTGGCACATACTGGAGGTACCTGGTGGGCTAGTTGGCTCCCAGGGACCCCCAGTATTGAAGGGGAATTAATTCCCCATCTTAAAACGTGCCACAGGGCGCGTTTGCAGAGAGTTGCTGGGAGGGGGCGGGGCCTCCGGCACGATGCCGGCTTTTTTTTTATTTTTTAGAAGGGGGACTGTGTGGCCCCCCTTCTTTTTTTGGGCCCTGGGGACCCCATCCCCCAGGGCCTGACCCCTTTTTAAAAAAAACAACAAAAAAAAACATCTAAACGGGAAGGGGGCCGCGTGGGACCCCCTCCCGTAGCCAATTCCGGCCCCGGGGACCCCATCCCCTGGGGCATGGCCACATTTTTCTTTTTATTTAAGGAGGGGGGCTGCGAGGCCCCCCTCCTGAGGCCTCTATTGGCCCCGGGGACCCCATCCCCCAAGGCCGGCCTTTATTTATTTTTGGGGGGCGAGGGGGGCCGCGTGGCCCCCCTCCCGGGCCACTTCTGGCCCCGGGGACCCCATCCCCCGGGGCCGGCCCTATCCGTTGGGGACCGTGGGGGGAGCCCCAATGCCCCCACGGTCCCGCCGGCTCCCCGCCTCCTGCGGGAGCCGGCATTGCTTTACCACACGGGGAGTTGCCAACATGCAGCTCCCCGTGTGGAAAAGCAATCTGGTTTGGATTTTGGAAGCGAGAGCAGGAAACCTGCTCTCGCTTCCAAAATCCAAACCAGTGTTTGCTATGGCAGGACGGCAGCCGCACGGCTCCCGTCCTGCCATAGCAAACAGCAGTGACCCGGTGGTGGGCACCCCGGGACACTGCAGGAGCCGGCCCTGGGAGGTGGCGGTCCCCAGGGCCATCGAGGGCTCCTGGAGGGGGGCCGCGCGGCCCCCCTCCCAACTAGTGTACAGCCCCGGGGAGGTGGTGGTCCTCGCATTTCCATTTTAGTGCCACGAGGAGGTGGCGGTCCCCGGGGCGTGTGGGGGGCTCGAGCCCCCCCCCACACAGGATTCTTTTATTTTTTTAAACTAGCCCCGGGGGGTGGCGGTCCCCGGGGCTGCGGGAGGGCCGAGTGCCCTCCCGCACATCATTTTAACCAAGCCCCGGGGGGGTGGCGGTCCCCAGGGCTGCGGGGGGCCCCGCATATATTTTTTGCAAATGCCCCCGGGACTTGGCCCACCTGGGGGCCTCAATTAAATGAAGCGCGGGAGCCCGCGCTTCTTTTTTTTAAAAAATTTCGGAGAGAACCCAGTGTTGCATCTTTTAGCCCAGCACTGACCTTGAAAAGTAATTCTAACCGTACTTACCAGTAAATTGAATTTCCTTCCATAGGATAACATTGCCTGCTTTTTGCTGAAAAAGTTTCTAAGTGTCGATTTTTGAAACATACAAATACTCCTCTAAAATCAGCAGAACTACGAATTCCGATTTACTCACCTGTTATAAGGAGAGACCTCAGTGCTGCATCTTTGAGCCCAGTACTGATCCTGAAAAGTAATTCTAACTGTACTTACCAGTAACTTGAATTTCCTTCCATAGGCTAACATTGACTGGTTTCACTTGGAAATTCTTCTAAGTGTGGAGTTTTGGAACTTTATAATATTCCTCTAAAATCAGCCGAACTACGAATTCCGATTTACTCACCTGTTATCAGGAGAGAACTCAGTGCTGCATCTTTTAGCCCAGCACTGACCCCGAAAAGTAATTCTAACCGTACTTACCAGTAACTTGTATTTCCTTCCATAGGAATCCATTGTCTGGTTTTCAGCAGAAAAGTTTCAAAGTGTCAATTTTCACAAACTACAAATATTCCTTAAAAATCGCCTGTATGACTTAAACGCATTCTTTCAACTATTTACAGGAGATGCACCAGTGCTGGATCCAGGATCCACCACTGAGTAAGAAAAAGTAACGATAACACTACTTACCTGCTAAGTGAATTTCCTCCCATAGGATAACATTGGTGATTCTATGTGAAAAAGTTTCTAAGTGTCAACTTTTAAAATACAATAATATTCCTTAAAAATCACTACTGTAACCAAAACGCTTTTACTCAACTGTTTACAGGAGATGTCCCAGGACTGAATCTAGGATCCAGTCCTGTGGTTAGAAAAGTAATCCATAAAGTAACTAATTGCATTTAACTAGAAATTCACATTGACCTCAATGTTGCATTGTGTTTGAAATTGTGTTGCCCATTGCAACAACTGTAACTACTGTACTTAAAAGTCTATTGCCTATTTGCAAAGTATTTAAACTAAAGTAATTCATTCTGAGAAAGTATATTTTGTAATGTAATGTATAATGTAATTACAATGTAATTTAAAAAATAAAATATCTAAAAATAAATAGTTTAAAAAAATGTAGTAAATTAGTATCAAAAAATAAATATAACAATTAATACATTTAAAAATTGTCATTTACAAAACCTTTGAAATTCACTGAAAAAAACCATAGGTTTCAGACATGTTATAGTTAGGAATTAGCATTTAAAAAACCTTACAAATTCACTGAAAAAACCATAGGTTTTAGGGACAGTTATAGTCAGTTGGACATTGCACTCGTACAAAATCCGTGAAATTCCCCAGTTATAGTTAGTTCAGCTAACTATAACTCGCGCCCCCGCAATGCACTGCTGATGACGTCACATATTACATCACTCATGACATGGTCAGTGACATCACTGATGACATCACTGATGACATCTCAAATGACATCACTGATGACATCATCCACGTGATAATCTGATGCACCTCCTCACACCCTAATATAACCTTTGATACACCCACTCTAAATTACAGACTGCCATTCGCAAAACCATAGACACTCCAACACCAATAACTACATACCCACTCACTGATTCTTAGGTCTACACACACATCCACTCACTCACCCGTACAGTCACTCATACTTACGGTCACTCAGTACAGGACTATCATATCCACTCATACACCTACAGACACTCACACACCGCCACTCATCCATAGAGGTACTCACACACCTAGTCAGTCATGCAAATAATTAATCACACTGCCATTTACTCACCTATACAGTTATACACACACCAGCTCACTTACTCATACAAATACTAGCACATTCTTACGCTCTTATACGATCACTGATACAAGTACACACTCATCCATACAGCCACTCTCACAATCACACACACTCACTTATAGCCATTTATATACTCCAACACACATATATACTGCCTTTCACATATGTAGTTACTCACACATGTACCACTGAGATATACATTCACTCACTAACACACCCATACACACACTCAGGCACCCATACAGATACTCAGACAACCAATCAATAACTCATATAGACACTCATGTAGCTATTCACAAACCCATGCAGCCGCTTACACAGCAACAGACAGACGGATACAGACATTCACACAGTTTAGTCACTAACCCATGCATTCAGTAAGATACGTTTAATCACTCACTTATAGAGTTAGTCACGCACCTAGTAAATCATCCATTCAGACACTTATACACCCACTCATTCTTCAATACGCCTTTCCCTATATATATTAAACGTATTTAAACTTTACAGAAACACACAGTCACTGGATGATGTCATCAGTGATGTCATTTGAGATGTCATCAGTGATGTCATCAGTGGTGTCACTGACCATGTCAGCAGTGCATTGCGGGGCGCGAGTTATAGTTAGCTGAACTAACTATAACGGGGGAATTTCACGGGTTTTGTACGAGTGCAATGTCCAACTAACTATAACTGTCTCTAAAACCTATGGTTTTTTCAGTGAATATATATATATATATATATATATATATATATATATTTTAGTTGCTCAATGAGTCACTTCACAGTACTATTTTCAGTAGTGGAAGATTTAAGAGCAGGATCCACCAGTTTACACAACTAAATCTTCCCTGCACCATTCTGCCCAAATTTTATTCAACTGAAAACAGCTTGCCATTATATATATATATATATATATATATACACACACACACATATACATACACATATATATTTATTTTTTAAGCCCTCTTCCGTTTTATGTTTGGTCTTCTCTTTAATGTTGAGACATTAGCTTGCATGAAAAAAAAATCAAATATATAACCACAAAATTGATTTAATAATGGCAGTGCTGCTCACACCGCAGGCTGTCGCGTGGTCTGTAATTCCGCCACAGACTCGACCCAGAAAGACAGACACACACAGACACAAAAAAAACAAAAATTATGGCATTTAATGGGAGAGCTCGCTGCTTGCAGCACGCCTGCGGTATCCATCGGCTGCTACCGCACCGACACAATGGCCAGCGTGTGTACCATCAGGGCTAAGCAGAATCATTGCTGCAGCCCTGGCTCGTCGCCTTCCTCGAAAGAAAGTGTTCTGCAAGTCAGGTCAGTGAGACTTTGCTATCAGCCTAGCTATGACCTTAATTAGTGCCTCCCACTCTCTGCTTTCCAGTGTTGCCGTGCTTACTGCTCATGTGGCCGATGGCGGTCGAGTGAATCTGCGAGTCACTCAGCTGATTAGAATTAAATTATAAACATCTTCCAGACCGCTTTATCTATTTTCTGCAATTTTGCCTAGAGTCTGATAAATGAAAGTTGTTTAACAATTATTTCTTATGCTTTGCAGCAGTTAATTTAGAGTTTCTAGTAGCTCATATGGGTGGATTTCTGATATTTATGTTTCCCCCCCCGTCTTCATTGCTTGATTATTGCTCGCAAGAAAGTGTCACTCATAGTCGTTGAAATGTCACTCATAATCACAGTGAAATTATGAAACATAGCAATCTGAAACCTTGGCACCTATGTAAAGCAAAGACTGAAAGGGAGATTCTGTAATGCTGGAGTAGATAGAAGTCTTCCTAAGTTTACCCTCAAAGCTTGCATTAATTACCAAAGTAAAGTGGAATTCATCCGAATGCTCCTGGTTTCGCATAGTACAGAATGGGGGTGCCTGTAGTTGGAGAGAGGAGACCCAGGCACCTTGAAATTCCATGAGCCCTTTTGTTTACCAAGGAGCTACACATTAGTCTTCCTGAGCACTGCTATTTGGTAGATTCTAGGGATGAGGGGTGGGTCTGCAGTTTGTTTTTCAAGGTGAGGACGTTTCTGGGCCAGGCCTGTCCTTTGTCTCCGATTACTGGGTCAGGAAGGACACTGCCAGGTGCGGAGATTTCACACTTCGTTCATCCTGGGAACTCCAGCTTGCAGCCAGTCCCAGTGCTTCCTGCAGTGAAAAACAACACTTTACACAAAGGCCGTGAAAATTAGCAGCCTATAAAAGAGTTGAAAGGGAAACCACCGGAACCCACCCCAATGCGATCGTTACAAAATGTAAAATAGCGCCTTGCTTTTTTATTTGTCAGCATGAAATAAAATAATCCGGTTGTGCAGCCTGAAGTTGGTTGAAGCCTCTCAGGCGCTACTTGTACCAACCAATGTGTCCAGTAGATGTGTCACTCCATGTATGTGAGAAATGCCATCGCTAGACAAGTGAGCTGAATTTAACGTGGAGGCTTTTAAAACATCATCTACAAGAAAGAAGACAGACAATAAAAGTAACATATTTAAATAAGGAAGGCACAGCAGCTGTGATGAGCATCGTGAATGTATAATGGTCACTTATCACTTGAACAACAACTTGGCAGTAAACGCAGCCCAACACCAAAGTAATGAGCGCACTGCGCTCCCCGACTACCTCCAGGGTGAATTTCCCTAAGAGAATAAAATACACCTCTTAATTTTTGAATATCCCACTCTTCAAATGCAAAGCACCTCAAAGAGATCTTGTTTACACACCTGCCCAGTATGCAACCTTTCATTCGTACGTTCCTACAAGAAAGCAGCTGTCTACACAAAACATTGCCCAAGACCTTATCAATGGAGGCGGATCGACATGCCCATAAACCCTTTCCATTTCCCAGTCGGCTAAAACACCATAGAATCGATTTAATTTCCAGTTCGGTCTTTAATCTCGGAAACCACGGTCATGTTATGTGCCTGTCTCCGCGTACGTGTGTATAGGCGCATCAATTGTGTGCGCGCGCTTGCGCAATTTCTGTAGGCATTGGTCTGTGCAACATGTTTAGGTGTGTGTGCAAGGTTTATGTTTACAAAAAAAATAAAGTATCTGTGCGTGTCCCTGCACTGTGTGTATGTGCAGTGTGAGCTTCACGAGTATGCATGTCGGTAAAGCCTGTGCAATATGTGCGTGTCCCGTCCTGAGTATTGTATATGCAATGGATGTTCTTCTAGGCATGTACACAATGCATATGTTCCTGGTGAGATCTACGTTTCTTGGACTGTCTGCTGGGCAAAGTGTGTGGCTATGCGATGTATGTGCATAGAGACCAGTGTGCCCGATCTGGTGGCTGCACGTTGATGATTTATAAAAGGGCAGGACCTCGCCTCCCCCTCCCCCAACGCTCTTCTCTTCTCCTCTCCCCTCCTCCCCCTCCCCCCCCCCCCGTCTTTCAGCAAGACCGTGTTGGCCGCTTCAAATTCACTGAAGGGGGTGGGGAGGCATCACAAGACAGGCCAGACAAAGCCAAGCAGGGACAGAGCAACAACTTTCCTCAGCATACCACGACTTTGGTCTCTACATACACCGATCAGCTTTGCGTGCTCTGTCTTGGAGTGCTAAGTTCAAAGGGTACAACGTTTTTTCCATGCAGTAACTATCAGATAATGGCCAGATGCGAGAACAACAGCCGGTGTTTACTCAGCATTTGCAGTGAGCACACCCGCCTGTAAATGGCAGCCTTGTGGGACATTACTCCTGCTCAGCAGGAAGCTCGCATATCAAGCTGCAAGAAGAGGATTGTTATAATCATCGTGACTCCATCAACATTGTAGCTTGTTTTTACTTTTTGCTCTTTTTAGACCCAGGGACAATGCTACAACTGACTCCATTGTTTTCCCGAGCTGCAAGTCAGTGACTCAGCTCGCACTGTTCGGGGAGCCTGCTTTTAGGGAGGTTGTAATGTTTCTTGTTGTTTTCATTCTTGGATTTGTATTTTCACGCGGGTATCAGCCTTTTGGACTGCAGCATACTGCCTATGCCCAAGCTAGATTTTATGTTTACTTTCAGTATTCTTCCAATGAGGGCGGCTTTCTCACTTCCGTTCTGCTTGAGTAACAGCAATGCTGGCTGCAGGGATGGGGAGCACAATCGATATTTCAGATCTTTTCCATGGATGACTAAGTTGAATTTCTGAGGATTGCGGGTAATGTTATGTTCCCATTTGGATGTTTATATGTTCATAACAATTATCTTTTTCCTTTCTCTTTGTTTCTGCTAGGGTTGGCCCGTTCTGTTCTGGAAATGGGTTACCGTGCGATTTAGGTCACTTCCCTTACATTTTTTGAATTGATTATGGTCAGCCCAGGGGGTTCAGGGTACTTCGGACTTGAGGTTTTTCCATCTTGCGCCCGCCTCACTCCCAGAGCCTGTAGAGGCTGTCTGCCAGATGTCCACACCTTTTCGTACAATTCATCTGCACTTTATTTGCTTCCACAAAGCCTTTTGAGGCCTTAGACCAGGGAGAACCTTGTAGATGATGGGGCCATTGAGACTGGTCCCTTCTCCTTTCTAGGACAATAGTAGAACACTTTACTAATGTAAGCCCACTGCCCTCTCCTCAGGTTATTCTATCTTCAATCTCTTTCCTGCTCTCATCTGGCACAGTGTAGAAACAATAGGCATTAATCCCTCACATTTAGTGATAAGTGGTCATAAATGGTGAACGCAGTGGTAGGGAGGAACATCTGCAGATCATTAGGTGGGATCAACAGCTTGGCACCTTACTTTAAGAAAGCCAAATGTGGTGCATTTTTCAGATTTTCACCCAATCTAGCCATCAAGCTGCTTGATAGTCTAACACGAGTCTAAAGTTATAGAAAACTGAACGAAGAAAGGTCCACAGCAGTATTCACTTTAAGCGGCCATTATGATCTTTTGTAAGCTGAAAAAGGAGAAGCTAATCGGATGGATTGGGGGGAGGGGAGGGTGGGGGGTGAGATTTGATGACCTTTACAGATTTAGTGTTCAAAAAAGTTTGTTACACCCATCTTGCTTTTAATCACATTGACATAATTTTGTTTGGTCTTAAACTTTTGTTTCAGGAGCCTCTCTGATGTTTTTTTTAAAGTTTGTTCTGGAATTGTGAAGAACTCGGGTTCTACTAGGTGTACAGGCCGGGAGTGGAGCTGCCTCCCAGGACTACCGTTAATCCGGGCAACGTTTTGGAGGACTGAAGAAGTTTTATGCTTTCCGTATAGGGAGGTCACATTATTCTCCTATTGTTCCGATTAAAACTCTTCAATTAAATGTACATTTGCAGCAAATGTAATGCACGCGGCTTACACTACTGCCTTACACACCTCGCATGTACTGTTCTACAAGGTCTCTGACATGCTACTAAAGGTAAACAATTCTGATCTAAGACATTTTCTAAACTGGAAAATGGACCCGGAGTAAAGATCCACGCAGCTTGCATGTTTTTAGAACTGGTTGTCTTAGAAAGTGTCCAGACTATTAATGACCCTGCTGTAACTTGAGATTGCAATGGAGCTTACTTCTGCTTTTGCAATCTGATCACTCAGCATACTCTACAGCATAATCTATAAAAGTGCAAAAAGTCAGCGCATGCAACAAGGTAAAGTGTTAGCACAGGGTATGATGTTTCTTCAGTGTTTTGGGCCTGTAGTCTCGGCCACAATTTTCTGGGCAACATTTTGAAATTTTAGTTTGCAATAATATATAGATTTTCCCCATATCAGGTTCTTCTCACAAAGTGCTAACTCGGAGGGAAGAATTCAACAAATGTGAAGCCAGACGTCCTTCTTGGAGCCTAAGGTCAACATAGCTCTGCTCATATGTGTAGGTTTTTAACTCTTTTAGTGTCAGGATGTGTGCACGCTTATATGCCAGAGGGTTTCCATCACCAAAATATCATCATTTGAGCCATCAAATACATTAACCTCCTTTGCCTTGAGCACCCAGATGCATTTTATTCACCCCTCCCACAGACTCGCAATTATCATTCTCCTTCACCTCACCCAATTTGAGGGCAGAGATATCAGACCAATGTATATGTTTTTAAAAGACCAGCAGTGCCTATGGGGCCCGACCAGACAGCAAATACAGCCGATCTTAGATGTACATAGTACAAATGTTGGGTTAGATCTTCTGTTCTTTGATACAATCTACTCTTTGAACCCCAGGAAAACTGACATAATCACATTTCAAAACTCTGCACACCTTTCAAGAGCTTTGGTTGGGCGGCAGGCAAGAGTCTCCTGAGTCACTGGGAGACCACACCAAAAATGAAGATCTTGTGCTGGGTTCTCAGCAAGCTTTTTCAAAATCAACCTCATCTGGTTTGTCTAGTGTTAAAATAAATTAATGTAACCACCTGCAAAGGCAACAGTGTCAAGACCAGCAGGTGTAAGAAAAATGTGTTTTGTTCTCACACACTTCTGCTTACTAGCACTTGCCAAAAAAACTCAACCATAAGTAGTTATTTGAAGTAAGCAACCGGTGTTACAACAAACAGTACCATGAGCTACAATTTCACTATAAACAAGATATGCAGGAAAGAAAATCAGCTTCCATACGCCCCCAAACTACACAAATCTAAGGTTTATCTGAAGGTTTCAATTTATTAAAAAAATGTCTTTATATCAACTAAAATGTTTAAGTTGAGAGTTAATACATTCAGCAGAACGTGAGTAAATAACTTCAATACCCTAATGAATATTGAGCCAAATATGTAGACCTGACACTATCAGTGCAGTTGCTCTATAAAAAGCGGCCTGGTTTCTACTCTCCTTCCAGGCCTGAATAATATGACTTACTTCCAAAGGCTGGTAAAGAATGCGTCAACCACTTATTGTAGCCGACTCTGAAATACAAGGGATCAGAACTGAAAATCTAGCCTAAAAGGCATCCTCTGGAACCAGATAGGGCGTGCGACATTATTGGGTGCTTTTCTAGCACACTGCATTCATATAATGCAGCATGTGATTCTTTGTAATCTATAATAAGGCAGCACTAGAGCATTAGGTGGCAAGAAGCTAACAGTACTATTATCGGAGGAATATTCACAGCCAAGAATTACATTATGAACTGTGCCGGTCATCGTGCTCAATTACTTTAGGTCCAGGAATAACTCCCCGAATAACTTCATATTTCCAAAGATAACCATTAATTTCGCTACTGACTTTGAAGCTGACCGTAAGGATGAAAGCTCTTGCAACGATGCGGATAACTGTGCTACTATGCGTTTTATCTTTTTCTTAGCCGGTTTTCCTGTGCGAACACAACAATGTTCACTCCTCTAAGAATGCTCGATGTTTTTCAATCTTCCAGCAGCAGAAAAAGGACTCCCACTTCCTTGTAAAGAGGGCTCAGTACCCCATTTCTTGGTTAGTAGTCTTCTACGCAAGGCCGTTGTTTTTGTGCATGGAGACCCTTTGCATTACGAATGACGCTCTCTTCAAGGACATTTGCATCCAAAGCAAGATGGAAGTTTCCAAGTACAGGGTAAGACCATTCCAGCATTTCTGTCGCTGCACTTCTAAAAACCAATGTGTTTCATTTCCTGGCGTGTTTGTAGATGCAATGCACTCCAATCCACTGAAATTATGCAGAATTTTAGGACAAAAAACAATGCTGCAGGGTTCAAAGTATGCAGCAAGAAAATGCAATTTATGTGCATAATGTAACACATTCTGTGGCAGTATTATTTCTCCATTTTGGCACTTCAAAACACATTTATGCTGTATACACAAAAGTCTCACCTCATTAATACCACTTAACACTGAAATAAAGCAATGAGCATCAATCCTTTGAGATAGAAACTCATTTTGTTGAAATCTGCAAATTATGTAGGACATAGTGGATTTTGTGGCAAGTGTGATAGCCATAATTAAGTAGAAAACATCATCCCTTTGCTTAATTTCACTGCCATGCATATACTTCCAAGTCAAAGCTCTATCTGAACACGGAATGACATAAATTAAGATGGAAAATAACCCTGTGTGAAGGCTGCACTGGAGAAGGACGTCAGCCAGGAACCACTATGATCTTACACAGTCCAGCTGGGCAAAACTGAACAGAAGATCTTCACTTCAAAATGCGACAATGGATTTGCAGGAGACCTTGCAGTATAAAAAGCTGGCATCACCGGTGCCGACTGCATGCCTGCCAAGACTTGCAGGGCGACCAAATCAAACTCGTACAATTCCAAGAAGGTCATCAATATCATAATGACCCATTAGCTGGGGCCCATCACGTTGACTGTCAAAACGTCTGAATTATTTCCCCACCCCTATAGTTCAGAGACATCCGGTTTGTTGAGGGGACCAGGCCAAGTACCCTGTTCCTAATGGAAACTGGTTAGTCCTGTGGGTGCCCTGGGATGATGTGGCTGCAATTGCCACCGAAAAACTGTAGATCCACGGAGAGTGTCCATAAGAAGCAAGCCATGAAGTTAGGCACGATCAAAGGACCAGCACCAGCAGTCCATCCATTTAAATTTAGCAAAACAGAAGGAGCGGTAACTTACCTCCCATTAAACTCTGTCCAGTAAGTATTTAAACAAGCACAGGTAATGCATCGGTTTGACCTATGTAATGAATAAAGAGCTTTTTTCCATCAATCATCCTCCGGGAGAAGGAAAGAGCTCCCTGACAGATAACACAGAAGGAGAGGATGTGGCGCAGCGGGCAGAGCTGCTGACTCAAGAGCCAGGGATCCCGGTTCGAGTCTCG
Source organism: Calotriton arnoldi (assembly GCA_963921515.1). NCBI lineage: Eukaryota > Metazoa > Chordata > Amphibia > Caudata > Salamandridae > Calotriton > Calotriton arnoldi. The sequence continues at coordinate 471,462 of CAWUFW010008477.1, read as the reverse complement.
GCGCCGCCACGCAACATCCTGTGTTTCTATGCAAATCACTTAATCTCTCCGGGTGATAAATTGTTATATAAATGCACACTGCCTTCAGAGGCCTACTTTAGGTAATAAATAAATGGAAGCAGATGTGATGTTGGCATCTTCACTGTTGGGGGATGCAAAGAGACTAGTAGCAGACGTCTATAAAGCACAGGTCGTTACCATTTCTGGATGTTTACATTTTAGAGGGAGGTGTCTGCGACAATTATAATCAAAAACTGAAACCCAAAAATTAACAAGCTGAGCATGTGCCAGTTTACAAATAATGCCATGTTCACAACTTCGCTTAAGAAATGCCCCTGTATACCTTCTCCTTCCAAAACACGCATCTACAATTAAAGATAGCAAATTTACTATCAGCTGTCCAACAACCATTGTACACAACTTCACGCTTTGACCAATACACTGGCATGTCTGCTATCAAGATGTCTGGTACCTAAAACTGCTCGATGGCCTTCAGCGGCTCTGTGCAGTTGATTAGGGTCTCTTTAAGATCTTCTCCGTTAGCTACCCCTAGGTCCTGCAGCCCAAAAACATTCTCCGCGTCAGAAGGGCTCAGGCACTCTTCCCGGTGTATTCGCTTCTGAGGCTGCTGTAAGCCTGCTTTCAATGCACAGAGTTTAGATCGCCGCTCTTAATCAAACAACTTCCGGTGTACACTAAATTAATTCTTTCCCTAACTCCCGACACAAGCCGCAGGTTCCGCTGCCCATCTCCATAGCAACTCTGATACCATCGACACAAAGGAAAGACTATACTGCATAAAATGAAAAGCCGTATGATAAACGTAAAAGAAACACTTAAATCTAAAGAAAAACCTATAAATTGTGATCTGGAATGACACCCGATTTAGTGATCTGTTGAACCAGTGGTACAGCAATGACCATGAAATCAGATAATAGCAATACCTCTTATTTACAAACCGCACAAGAGCAGTAAGTAGAGCTATACAAAACACATTATTATTAAGGCTCCCTGTTTTCCGTTTTTACTGATTTTTACAGATAAATACAGACAGAAAACCATTTATTTTCTTGTCTGTATTTATTTTTAAATGCGGATAAAAACGGAAATTGGGTGCTTTGTGAGTGATTCTAAATACACTTTGCCGTGACTGCCAGGCCAATAACTGTGTGGATTGATAGGTTAACAGGGTTAAAAAAAAGAAAGGAATTTTTGTAAAGAGGCTTAAACAGCAGTAAATATGCACAAGGCTGAAACAGAAATGTGCATATTTTCATATACGTGCATTGATTTATCTTTTGCGGGTGTTCATATTACTGAAACCTGGCAGACATTCAAGCAGGACTCCATATTTATTGGTTAAATAAATGTGGAAATATACCAGTTTCAGCTTTATTTTTTTCACAAAACCCATAATAAATATGGATAAATACAGATAAAGTTGACAAAAAATAAATATGGATAAATACAGACAGAAATGTCACAAAAATAAATACCATAAAACCGGGAGCCCTAATTATTATTGAGTGGGGTGGTGAACGTTTTTCTTTTTTTTTTTAAAGGTATCTAGACTTTGTATCAGGTGGAAAACTCACGATTTTTTTTAACCAACTTATATAAATATGTTCCAATAGTAAAAGGCAACACTTTATGAAAATATTGTTCCACCAAAGCGGATGTTAACAGTATTTCGGCGGCGGGAAACTGATAAGAGAAGCAGACGAGGAACAGGCATTGGTAAATGCAGGAAAAATAATGCTACAGCAAATAGAAATGGAGGAAAGGTAAGTGGCACGCACAGGAACCAATGAGAAGCCAGGAAATTGAGTAGACGGGATGCAAGTCCCTTTTAAGTTTATATTAAAAAACAATAGATTTCTCAAGCACAGCGAAAGCTCTGTGCAGGCGAAACCTAATAAGATCTGTTAACCTAGGATGACTTACATTTAGCAAGAAAGACCAGATTTATCAGCCTTTTTCAATAACACATTTTGAACAATTTCTTTAGGACAGCTGGAGAGAGACATTTTTAACATGGTAAGTTTTGTGCAGGCACACAACACAGAGACAGGCACATGCATATACAGCTCACCTGAAGGTATAGCTGCAAAGCTCTAAGAGCCACATTATATTGTATGACACCTTCGGCTATCCTCGGTTTTTGGGCCGGAGCATTTGGCATGCTGGGATTCAAAGCGTATACTTTAAATTGCAAAAGCAAAACTATAAGTCCCAAAAGGTACTGTTCTGAGGCTAAAAAGTAAAAACTGGCTGACTGACAGACTGCAGTTGCCCCTTTGCAGGTAGGCATATTGGGATATGGAAGGATGGGGATGGTATGAAATAGGACAGCATATTTCTTTCTTATGATGCAAGAACATTTCACTAGCGTTTGGCTTGTGGATTTTAAGTGTTTTTTTGTTTTTGCGGTCCACATGTTGAACAAAAGGAGCCTCTTGAGCAGCAATTTCAATTGCTTTGTTTAACTCTGCTCTTTGAACGATTTCCTGACCATTTTTAGCCATTCATGACATGTCCCATCAGTTGTGCAAGACACTTACTGAACCTTGGCCAGGCAATGCCTAGCCCTGCTCAAATGACTTATGTGAAGGCATAATTTACCAATGAGAGTGAACAAGTGACAAAAGCACATTTCATTAAAGAAAGTCGTAAAAATTGAATGTGCATTCCTGGAGTAGGATGCTCCTACTCCAGGAATGCACATTCAATTTTTACGACTTTCTTACTACCTAATCCAATTGCAAAGCCATCAATTCCCCCTTTCATACCAGTCAATACTACCTCTAGTGGACTTTGGCATAAGCAATTATTGTTATGATACAACAAGCAATGGCAAAGCCTATATATAGGTTTGGGTTTAATGTGCTAATGCATGCAGCATTACCACATTAAAGCAAGACACAAGGGATGGGGCTACCAGAAGCGGACAGAAAGGGATAAAGTTGCAAAGTAGTCCTTTGTGCAGTTTTAATGCAAACACTCGACTGGAGGCTGAAGGATAAACCCAAACATCCAACAGTATTACTTGAGAGAGGAATACTCCACTGGGCTGAGATATGGTTTCATTGTTAATGTCTCAAGCCGATGTCTGAAAGAGACTGATCAAAAAAGCAGATTGTTAAAAAGGATGAACCCAAAGTCAGCAACAGTTATGATAGCAGTGCTGTAAATCCAAGGCCCAAAAAGTAGCAGTTCCCTACAAGCCAGTGATATATGCCAGAATAGCCAAGTAAAGTATTTCCACTGCAGAAGATTGCTGTGAGTAGCAGACAAAGTTAAATGTATTATGGCACAATTTAGTAGCCTCTTAAAAAGTGCTTTCATTAAGCACACCACAGCAATAAATTCCTCTCAATTATCAAAGAAGGTGTATGCTACATGCGACTGAATGAAACTAGCATCTGTGAGAAACAACCAGGTGCAATAGAGCATCCAGGGATATCCTCACACAGGAACAACCTTGGTCATCTTGGCCAGCACGTCAATGAAGACCAGAAATCAGAGCCGCCAGGGAAACATCAGGGCCTCCAAGTAAAGAGGGCAAGGAGGAGGCAACAAAATGAAGAAAAAATAACGCCACGGTCAATAGCAGAATCAAATCCACTCTTGGGAAGTGGGCACGACTGAAGCTTCAGAAAAGATCATGAAGGTCAACCAAGTTACTTTCTACTAAATCTATCCTGAATGCGATGTTTGGTGTTAGTATTGAATTGGAGAAGAAGAATAACAGATGAGGAACCTGTAATTAAACAAATTTAAAGTTAGACAAGTGACGCGAAGTAGAGGTTGACTGCAAGCTCCACAAACCAGGCAATTGAAAATAAAAGATGCACCTGTAAAGACAGCAAGGAGGTCCATAAAAAATTCTAAAAACCTGAGACAATCCAACCAAAAGTGTTTACCAGGATCACATACAGAAGATCTTCTCCACAAAATCAGTAGATGCTTCTGCTGATGATCCACAACAATGATGAGCAAAAGCAGTACTATAAATGTACAACCAATGGGACCAAAATCATGCATTTTATTACATTGCTTATACAGACTTTGGGTACAAATACTATACTGAATAAAATAAATGCATATCAAACTCCTCAACTAAGGCAACTAACAGACATTTGGGAAAATAGTAAAAAAAAAAAAAAAAAGGAATTAAAGCAAGTAACCAATACGCTCAGCAGGATCACCAGGACCACGTAGAAATTCTCTTTTGCCAGTATTGCCCTGGGTGCTTAGCAGCAGGGGAATCATCCATTGAATGGGGTGTGGTGGTTGTAATATGGAAATGGAAGGAAAAGGAGCATCCAGTAATTTAAGGAGCTGTTGGGTTCAGAAAAGCATGGTTAATTTCAGCCAGGTCGCACCCCCCAATGAATGATGATGAGCAATTAACCAGAAAAAAAAGTCAGAAAGCCCTCCAATTAGGTTTGTGCGAAGAACAGCTCTTCTCGAACATGAAGGGGAAAGTACACTTGGTATGTTCAGACCTTTTCTAAACTGTGGCATGTATAAAGGTGATTGCGAGGAACATACTCACAAACTGCATAACATGTTGCAGTTCTGTCGATAAACAGCAATGACAACCATTACTGGGAAAATAGAAGGGAAAGCTAGACTTGGCGTTTTAGTGACAGGGGCATTTAGCAGCGACACAAACTCACTTGTAAGCTAATTGTAAGAGAAATTATCCCCGAGATAAATTCGTAGTAACACTTTGAAAGCAGGATAATGCACATATTATTGGCATAATAGTTCGCCAACAAATATGCATATTAAAGTGGACTCATAACGAGAAAGAACTGTATATCAGGAAGAAGATAGCATTTGATTTGGTCACTACCTCCAGGTTTAAGGAATGATACTATAAATGAATGCCTCACCTTAAAAGTAATAATAATTTTACTTGAAATGCAAATATAAGAACAATTTCAATTATTTTTAATGGCATTTAAGTATCACTTTAGTGTGATCACTTAATAAAGGCCTAAAAAAAATACAAATTTTAAAAAACATAAAAACATAACTTGCCACCAATGCTTGACTGGACTCCCAGGTCTGATCTTAGCTTTCACCAAACTCAGGTACTTATTAGGGTGACAATCCTATCAAGGGTGGATTATTGCAGTTCAGTTCACTTATCTAACTATGGAATCAATCACTATGCAACAACTCATGTGAGTTTTATGGTGCATCAATCAAATCAAAATCACTCTTTGGCTTGCCAAACAGGTTTGACAGCCATAGATCCTCTCTATGCCCTTTAAAGCTTGTCCAAGTCAGCTGTGATTCAATGATGGTCATTTCATGTTTTGAGGAGTCCTATGGTCACAGTTTTTTGAAACTCAGATTTTAACATTATGCCTTGGCAATTGCATTTAAATCAACAAATACTTTCACCGAAACATTCTTCAATAAATAACAAATCAGGAAGCAATCCGCTATTAACATATGTATATAGAAGGCCAAAATACTTGTGGAGTTGTACCAGATATCAAGCTAAATCCATGCAATTCAAGCTTGGACTACGTTCCTCAAAATACTCCTGTTAGGAACAAAAACTTGTTTTACTCTTTAAAAAGACATTTTGGTACCAAAATTATTATGGATTGAAATACAGTCACCACAGTCATTCATTGAGCCTTGCTTGTGTTGAAATAGTAAAAGACACACAGTTGATGGACGGAATGCAGAACAAATCAAAACATTCACCCCCAGTAAAGAGATCTGGGTTAAATCCATCATTCTTTTGCTCACCATGCCACCCCAGTTTAGACCTGACCATATGCAAATCAGTCTTGACCATGTGCCTCATGGGAACAGTCCAGCCCGAAATGCCAAGCCAGGCTGGGTTCAAATTGGAATGGCATGGGGAGCAAAAAAACGATGGATTTAGGCCCAGATCTCTGTACTGGGGTTAATGTATGACATTGTTCTGCATTCTGTCCATCAATTGTTCTTTTTGCATGTGTTGAAATAGTGTCAACGTACGTTTAACATTAAAAATTCAGTAGAATACTTCAGTATATTACCAATGAAAAATGGACTTAAATGCCATGGATTACAATCTAGTAAAACTAAAAAAAAATGTACTTAACATTTTTGAGACTTGTATTACATTAAAATGTATAACTTGTATTTCAGCAGAAGCACTACAGCTTTTTTTTTTTGCCCTAATCTTTGAAGCTACCGTATGTGGGGTCGTGCTGGTGTAACACAAATCAACCACAAACAGAACCAAGCATATCCACGCACACGTACAAGCATACACACTCATGCAAGTAGGCAGTGAAGAGGGAGCATGCAGGCACCTGATCTGCCAGCCAGTCTGTCCCCAGCTCCTCGTGCTGCCCAAGCCGAGCCTCCCCCCGCACACTGCACCAGATGCCTTAGGCACGTCTCTTTTATTATCCGGAGTGACTAAATCGATGATATCATGGATACTGTGACAGACAGTAAGCACTGTGGCACTGTTAATTGTAATGTTACCGATGCAAAATAATAAAGTTTTTTTTAAAATGCACGTCTCTTTAAACAAACAAAAAAAAAACAAAGTTACAAAAAGAAAGAAAGATTTTTAAAAAGGTGCCAAGTGGGAAGACGATGTAGGTCCCCAGGCAGTGTGTCTTGTTGCCGGGTTTAACAGAATGCCAGCTGTGTCCTAATGTTCGAGAGTGAAGGGCAGGGTGGCGCTGGACATGAAAATCTGGGCTTTAGTGAGGGGTGGGGGGTTGTTGTGATGAGAAAGACAAGAATTGGCAAGATTTTGTTCCAGCTCGACGTTTTTTTTTTTTTTTTTTAAATGAATGTCGCAAATTGCTAAACTGGCAACCAGTGCCCATGCCTGGGAGAGATCGCCATGCCTGGCACGTCGTGGGAAGGCTTTTACAGCAACGGTGACAAATCTAGTGCTGAAACAAAGAGGCCCGGTCTCCCTTAAGGGAAGAAAGAGAGATGGGTCCTGCAGAAGAGTCGGCGATTTCTGACATCCCTTTTCCCAGTCCTTCCCCTCCCCCCTCCTGCTCCTCACCGGATCCGTTACCCCAACACTGACGCCCCTCGTGTATCGGCTTGGCAGACAAGCATTGGCAAAGCCAATAGGTCCCGCCTTTTGGCTTTGCCAATGCTTTTTGCTGACTCTGTTCAGCCTTTTAACAAACAGTGGTGTGCTGCGGGGGAGCACCTCACGGGCCACCGCAAGTGGGGAGGGGGGGGCGGAAACAAAAAAAAATGCAGACAACGGGAGGGGGGCGTGAGCATTTTTAAGACGGACAACGGAGGGGGGCGGGAGCAAAGGGTATGCGGACAGCGGGAGGGGGACGGGAGCCGGGTGAACATGGACAGGGGGAGGGGGGGTTACCTCACGGGTCGCCGCAAGTGGGTAGGGGGCAGGAACAAAGGGAATGCGGACGACGGGTGGGAGCATTGTGAACACGGACGAGTGGGGGCGGGGGCAAAGCAACAGGAAATTAAACAAGCGCGGCCGCGAAAGTGAAAGCGCTGTGTTTAATTAGTAACCTGATCCACGACGAGGAATGCAGCTGCCACCATGCGCGCCGCTGCTCGCTCCAAAGAGCAAAACGCTGTGGGAGTGAACCTTTGGAGAAGAGGTGGGACATGCACCCGCCTTTGGCCATTTGCATGCTTTCATTATTGAAAGACACACGCAAAGGCCAATCCAATGTGTGGGAGGAGTGAGACCCACACGGAGAAGTTTAGAGTGCTCACAAGAAGCCTCCCGTAGAGCAGCGCATGTGCGCTGCGCTAGGCTCGACCTAAAAAAAAGGAGACAAGAAAGATCATCAGAGGGAAAAAAAGTCATTGGAAGCACGCTACACACAATGGACTAGCCCAGTCAAGGCAAAACGGGGTTTGGGTTGCTTGTGTTTCAGTTCAGGGTGGACCTGGCTTGGCAGTTGGGGCCGGGCAGTTCCTACTGGAGCAAGGGCAAGACTGATTTCCATATGGCTCAGTCAAAACTGAGGTGGCATGGTGGATGAAAGAAGGATGCAATGGAATGTTACCCCAAGCGATTGCCAGTGGTTAGATTTATTGTAAGCATTCCTCCCATCACCTTCTGTGTGTCTGAAAATATATCATGCCACTGTGTACATGTGAAAAAGGACACAGCATATAAATTAATAACAAACTCCAGGAAAATAAAACATAAAAGTATAAGGCAGCGATTATATTTGGGGTACAGGAAGTACAGCAAAGATCACAATCTGGCACATACAATATATTGTGTATTATGAAATCTGATACACGAATTAACATGATAAACAGCAAAGAAAGCAAGAACAGTCAAAAAAGGCACAGTTCCTTTATGAAAACAAGCATTTGCAATGCAATAGGTCTCGCATTTACATGAGTTTCGTAAATGCGACACCTACTGCATTACAAATGCTAGTTGGTAAAAACGCCCATGGGGCACTTTAATATCGGCCGCGCCCCTTTCTTTAGACGAGCCGTGTTTAGAAAGGGGCGTGGCCGCCATTAAAGTGAAAGCGCGGTATGGGGGGCTTTTACAAAAAAGGCATTTGTGTCAACTTGACAAACAAGTGCTTTTTTTGTAAAAGAGCCCCATGCCGCGCTTTCACTTTAATGCCGGCCACTCCCCTTTCCTTAGACTCGGCTCGTTTAAGGAAAGGGACGCGTCCGACATTAAAGTGCAAGTGCAGCATGGGGCAATTTAAAAAAAATACATTTAAATAAATAGTTTTTAAAAAAACGTGCGGCCGCATTTGGCGCGGCAATAAAGCAAATGCATGGCCGCCACTATCAGCGTGGTGTGCTATGTAAAAAAATAATAATAATAAAGCTGTTGTGAGAGAGCGTGTCCTGCCTGCAACAGCCTGCATGTGAAAACCATTAAACTTAAGTGCTCGGAGGCTGTAATTAAAGCCTACAGAGCAACAACACATGTAAAAGGGGGTGTCCTCATGGGAGGTTACAAATGAAGACATGGCGGTACTAAGGAGGGACTAACAAGCCTATTTACAAATCATAAGACAGCATTTACGAAGGACAATGACACAAACCAATGACAAATATGGGCGGAGAGTGGGCGGGGCTTCAAGTGCATACTCCAATACAGCATGCCTCGCAAAGCAGCGCATGCGCTGCCCAGGCTCGACCTAAAAAAACATGTCTAGAATGAGGATGTCTATAAAGACCTTTATTCGTAATCACCAATGTGTGTTACCTGAATCCTAAGATCCTAACTGTCTTTTAAATATATATTAAAAATTAAATCAAACTGATTTATTTCTTCAGGCACCACTTAAGCAACATGATTATTGCATCAAGCTACATAAACGCATGCAGCATTCCTGTTCCAAAAACTCAAGGCTTCAACTGCCCATACACAAGTCACAGCAGCACATTACTACAACATTCTACTAGCCCTAATGCATCTTAAAACAGAGTAACCAGACTTATCAAAATATAAAAGAACACAGCACACTTTCCACTTGTTTATATTTAACTTCGATCCCCACACCATCACAAACTGAAGTTATGGCAGATTAATCAAAGGTAGATTCTGCCACTGGAATTTAAAGGGTAGAATGGTTTCCGAAATCAAGAACCTTCATTAACAGTTCTCACTAACACAGGTCACTGAAGGCGAACCTACAGCAAACACGTACATATGATCCAAAAACTTCCTAACCTTTAGAATACACCTGACCTGAAAAGGACCATGGTCCCTCAACAACTAAGCAGACAAAGATTTGGTGTTCCTCAAATAAAAAATTGCCATTACATCTTAAGTGCCCCTTTTCAGGTCCTATAGAGGTGAATATGTCCAGACATGGCTTCTGTGCAAGCTCATAATTCAATGGTGATAGTCTGGCACACTAGGGTTATCACCACTGCAAAGTTTCAGCCCAATAATAACAGAAAAAGAATGTAAGGCCAAGCATAAAACTGAGCAAATAAAATTTAATCCAACAGGAAATTTAGGCTAAAATGACTTTGTGATGCCCAGCTGCGTATGTCTGGAGATTTTTCAAAACCCGGATATCTTGGACCAGATAAAAACAAAAATAAGATGTTGGACTTCTGGCCTTCATACAAATAAAATTGACTGGATTCACCAATCAAAAAAAGATTACAAGTCCATACCATATAGCAGGGCTATTGGAATAATGTGATTTTGAAGCTGCGGTGTTTTAGGCATAATTATGGATTTGCCACATTTGCCACCTAATCCACCATCTGATGCATAATCTACAAATGTTAACAAAAACAAACATTTTGCTTCTAGCTCAAACAGAAAAAAGTTACTAATAAAGAGGCAGTGTGTTGCTGTGCAGTGGAAGGCCCTTCACAAGAGATGACTGGTCACCTTTCTGCTGTCTATTGCTGTTAATGGGTGTCTAACTGGAAGTAATGAGGTGAAAGCTATGGCCAGGTAGTGTTACATGAGAAAAAATGACAAAATAAGGAGATAGTACCATCACAAAATGGTCCACACTGTGCAGCAGAGTTTGCCTTTTCTTGCCGCATAATTTAGTCAGCCCTGCCGCATACTTTGGTCTTCCCCAGCTGCATAATTCCAGTGGCTCTGACAATATATGTTAGTAGAGCGTAGTTATAGAGGAGTGCTTAATTTCCATAAATTTCTTTTTGTATGATTATGCAATGTTTTGGAAAAATAAATTACACAAAATGGAAATCCGGTGCTTAGAGTATATATTAATGTGATATGGGTCTTGCACCAATTTTGGACCCCAGGATGCATTACAAGCAAAAATAACCACACAAAAGTGATGCATACAACAAATGTCTTAACAAACAACTAATACACCCTCATTCAACATCAAGGGCCCTATTACGATGTCGGTCGGACCGACACCGTAGCGGGATGGAATCAGCCTGAGAATTAGTTGGCGGTTCAATCCGCAGTATTAGGAAAACATCAATTTTTCTATTGCAGCTTGTGCTGCGGCCGGAAAAGGGCCGCAGAACAAGCTGCAATAGAAAAATTGATGTTTTCAAACATCCTTGCATCATGTGGCAGGCCCCATCCTACCTCCTTTATAGCTCCTTCTACCTCTCGTCAGAATTTTTCCTCGATTGACCATATTCCTCCTATTTCAGAAGACACCTTTGCTACTCTTCTTAAAAAAGTTGGCTCCGGCTCCCCTACCGACTGCTGCCCCTCCCACATTCTACGTGAAGTCTTCCTTGCCTGCCCTGACCCTCCACTGGCATTCCTTAATAACTCTCTTAAGTCCGGCATTGTTCCTAACACCTTCAAGAGTGCCGAAATTCTCCCAATTTTGAAAAAGCCTAACCTGGATCCTTCGGTCCTTAGTAATTATCGTCCCATCTCGTTGCTGCCCTATCTGGGCAAAGTCTTAGAGGCCCATGTCACCAGCTGTCTTAGCTCCTTCATCGAACAGTCGCGCTTCCTGGACTCCCATCAGTCAGGTTTTAGACCTGCCCATTCAACTGAGGCAGTCATCCTTGCAGTTATGGACGAGCTTAGAAGGGGCGCAGACAAGGGATATACTCAAGCTCTGGTACTCCTTGACTTATCCGCCGCGTTTGACACTGTCGATCATGGTCTCCTGATCGACCGTGTCAGCAATGCCGGGATTCAGGGGCCAGCATTGAAGTGGATATCTTCCTTCCTCAGCAATAGACATCAAGCCGTCCGTCTCGGCAATTTCTTTTCTAAAAAAAAGCACTTTGATCTGTGGGGTTCCACAGGGGTCCTCGCTGTCTCCGCTTCTTTTTAATTTGTATATGGCACCCCTGATTCGAGCTCTCCGCGAAAGAATGGTCAATATTTTTAATTACGCTGATGATCTACAGCTGGTTTTTGATATTCACTCTTCTACTTCTTCAGTGTCCAACTTTCAGGCTACTCGGAGTTTTATTTGTAACTGGATGAACTGCAATCAATTAAAGTTGAATCCGGATAAAACAGAACTCATCTTAACTGCTGGACTGGCTAACCCGTGGAACTCCAACTTCTGGCCTTCTTCTTTGGGCAGTCCTCCTCTCCCTGCAGCTTCTGTTAAGAGCTTGGGGATTGTGATTAGTAGCGATCTGATGATAAAAGCACAGATCAGTTCGGTGGTCTCTGCCTGCTTCTTTCATCTGCGCAGAATCCGTAAGATTGCCAGATTTCTAACCACTGAGGCTCTAATTCTGGTTACCCTTGCTCTGGTAATCTCGCGGATCGATTACGCTAACTCTCTATATGCAGGCATTCCAGCTTACCAACTTCACCGCCTGCAGCTGGTGCAGAATCACGCCCCGCCAGACTAATCGCTCGCCAGTCCAGCCGATGTCATGTTAAACCTCTGATGAAGAGCCTACACTGGCTTCCGGTAGGTAAACGCTGTATTTTCAAGATGGGATGCACCATCTTTAAGGCCCTTGCCGGTAATGGCCCTGCTTTTATTTCTTCCAAATTGCAGGGGTACGCCCCTCCTCGAGAACTGCGTTCCTCCACTCTCAACTTATTGACTGTCGTACCTTTCAAGCGTAAAAAGCATGGAGGACTTAGATTTGCGGTCTTAGCCCCTCAACTTTGGAATTCACTGCCTATTGAAGTAAGATCAGTGACCCTTTACTTCCAGTTTAGGCAAAAGCTCAAGACCTGGCTGTTCTCTCAAGCTTATCAGTAACACTGCCTCTTCACTCTCTGCACCGTCCTCTCGCCCTGAGCGCCATGAAACCGTTTTCGGTGTACGTGCGCTTTAACAAGTACTTTTAACATAACATAACATAGCGGAGGGCTGGGGACCCTGCTTGGGGCCCCCAAAGTCATTTTCTGCCTACCTTTTCATGGCGGGCAGACCACCACGAAAGGGCAGGCGGAAAGCGACATTGTAATCCTGACGGCGGAGTCAAGGCTGGCTCCGCTGCCATTTTGTGATTACTATTCTGCCCGCCGCCCCGACAGGCTCAGTGAGCTCGTCGGAAGAGGAGCGGAATTCCCCTGTGGGTTTCAGACTGACCGCCTGTATCATGATACAGCGGTCGGACAGAAACCTATGATGTTGGGTAGAAAGCCTCAGACGAGCTGCCGGATGGCATTCCGCTCAACATCATAATGAGGACCCAAGTATTCAATTGTAGACATGCAGACCATGTTCATCATGTTTATTTAAATTAATATTAATGAAAATTCTTTTTGACTTCTCAATTATTCAGACATTGCCATTTGTTTCCACAGTGCAAATGATGTATTTTTTTTTTTAAGAAAACAACAGAAATGCACCTTTGTCATCATGCTAATTCAAACATAACCGAATCTCAATGTCTTTGCCCAGAGAGCGTTTCCCAACAACCGAATCCTGCAACAACAGACTGCCGACTCTGTAAAAAGACAGGATACATCCCTGTTTTGCGCCGTACTCTGCCTGAGTAGATGACCTCTAGAGCCTTGGAATAAGGCGCCTGCTGCTGCGGGTTTCGGTTGTTGGGAAACGCACTCCGGAGAAGGACATTGAGATTTGGCCATGGGTTGTACCACAGGACCGTGGTTCACTGCAGCACTTTGACTTCGCATCACTAATGCGGTCACGGAGGATCTGATTTACTGGAGTTTGATTGCTTAATTGCTATGAGGATTTAAAGCGAAAATTACTGTTACGATAAACTTTGTGCGCTCTGCAAAAAAAAAAAAAAAAAAAGATCCCCGATAATACCAGTGGATTGAGTTTATTGTCCTGATAAAGCCTTTGTACGGTGAAACGCGTTGGCTGCACTGTTTGAAAACCATAATAAAGAAAGTACTACATCCACAACAAAGATCTACAAGTGATATCTAATATTGATTGCAAATGCACATAAATGTGTCTGTTGCCTCTCTAATTTGTGTAAAAAAACTTGTTTAATATATGGTCAATGAGCAGCTGGCCATTTGAGGTGGGCAACGAGGATGTGTTAACACAGTGATTACTTCAGGTGGTGCAGCATTAGGCTCCCTGGCTGCTGTTCATATGTTCAGTAATTCAAACATACAACAGTTCCTAATCAACAATAACAAAAGAGTGCCTTATCAATAGCAGAGCAAGCACCAGAATACAACAGTTCAACAGAAACTCTACAGACCAGGGCTAGTTGGTAACAAGAGTAGCGTGGATTTTCAATATAATGCACATATCCTCAGCATAACACAGAGCAATATATTCCCTACTAATCATTATATATATATTTTTTTTCCCCACTGAAAAAACAAAGGTTGCGGGGACGTTATAGTTAGGCTCCCATTTCACTCATATAAAACCAGAGAAATTCAGCAGTTATAGTTACCTGAGCTAACTATAAAACGTATGCCTCCGCAATGCACTGCTTATGACCTCGCATATTACATCACTCACAACAATGTCAGTGACATCACTGATGACATCATCCACAGAACCACTCACACCCCATAGAACTTTTCACACCCACTCAACCCCTCACATACCCATACTATGAAAGACATTTATCTTTACATCTTGTTTTTTTAAGTTTCCCTTTTTCCTTGTAGCATTCTTTGAGTGATACCTTGCCTTAATACTGTCATTGTTCTCAGAAAGTTTACAGGAGTTCCTTTAATTCTAAAACTAATCACATTGTTATGTTGACTAAAGCGTCTATGAGTGTTTTGAGTATTTTAGGTTTAAAAAGCAGGTCATCTAGGACAATATTCAGCATGCAACATATTTCTTATGAGTTGTTCAGCTGATAAACGAAAACAACAAGCAATGAACATGTTAAACAGAGTGCCAGGCAGTAAAATACTGGCTGCTAACAAGCATCAAATATTAAAACGTAACCCATTTCAAGAAAACGTTGAGGTGCAAGTTCCTCAATTAAGGGCAGTGTACAAATACCAATAAAGAAAATAAGGATCAATGCACAAAACCAGTTGCTCAACTCGTAGAAGGCAAAACTGCTTTACATTAGAAACGAAGTCATAGGTGTCAAACAAATTAATAATATCATAATGCAAAGCGTAGATGCATTTTTAAAAGTCTACTGAATAGAAAAAAATGCTCGGACTGTAAGCCTTGAAAAAGATCTTAAACAAAAGTAACTCGATGCAACAACAGTTTGGGGTTTGGTGTGGCCAAATCAAACTTTGGAGCCCCAATGGTGTGCTTCAACAACTGCGGTCTTGACACACCGCCCACAAATAGACCCTCACCTACTCTTGAAGGAAGCAAGGAGATAATTCATCTGAACGACTTTTCTTTAAAAGCATACTGGGAAATTTAAAGCAAGGAAAGCAAACGTCATGTCACTACAAATCATCCTGAAAAGGGACATAAAAATCAATATGGAAGGAAAACGCAAATCAAAGTTAGAAAAATAACATCAGAGTGATAATCACCAAAACTGCAGTGATTAAATGAAGTTAAAGGGGGCAGACGTGAAGCGTTGCCCTTCAGGCACTGCAGTGTTATTATTTGGAGTCTCTGATTATCCCATAACCGAAAACTATGCCAAAGCAGACTTGAAAAGCACCACTCAAAGTCCAGAAATGCCATTCGGGTGTCACTGCATAAACATGGGGAAAGACACAGGTTTTGGCTATGCAGAAGTTGTCCAATGACGGTTAGGTGAGGCTTCTAGCGAGAACACTTGGTAACATGGCCAACTGGGACTCAGTAGGGTGGCAAACTTTCAGAAATCATTATGCGTGACATTTTAAACGCGATAATCAAAAACACCAACTGAAATGCTTTCGATGGCATGGAGTACAATAGGCTCCAATGGCGCAAACCAGAACACGGCGAAAACCAGGGAAGAACCAGCGAGTTAAAAAAAAAAAAAAAAGTGCTTTTTTGCCATGTACAAGCCGAGATCATCTACCTCACACATCTATTAAAGAAGGGAATATTTCCGTTAATTTGGGTAAGAAAATAAATATGACATCAAAGCGCACTGACGGACAAGTCAAGCCTATATCGCAATGGGGAGCCTAAAGCAATGGCGCTGGCGAGTTGCTGGGGTGCCACGGTGTACCCACTGCTATACCTATTGCTACATACCTCGATCACAATATTCCTAGAGGGGTTGTCAAGGCCTGATCCAGACAAAATGGCGGCCAAGGGGGGGTGGGGGAGCAGGAGCGTGATACATAAAGAAGATAAGCTAATGCACAAAGGTAGTTGAAGTGGAGTCTGAAGACTCACCTTTTCTTGTCACTCCCGACGGGCACGTCCATTCCTCGGTGTCCCGCAGATAGGTATTCCTGGGTGCAGGCGGATATTCCTGGAAAGCGAGTGCGGATAGTATACAATCCTTAGGGACCAATATTACAGTCGGTACAGTATGAACAGATTGTAATGATCCTCGCGGTATCACTCCGCCACAGGTAGTCAAGCGTACCCTCCCCTTGTACAGTGAACTACAGCAGCTCACAGACGCCGCGCTGTGCATACAGCACACAGAGTGTTCCAAGAAGACACCAAGCGGCTGTCGTGCGTCAGGGGGGGGGGGAGAGGCGGGACCTCATGCATCGACAAGGAACTCCCGTTTGGATATTTACTCCGCCCCTGCTGGTTACAAAAAGGAAAGCCATCTTGGTACGTATAGGTTTTGACTTGTCTAAAGAAAAACCGCTAATTGAAAATAGAGTTTACACAAATATTGGCATAAAGATTGCAGTTTTATCTTTGTTAGAAGTGTTATTTTTTTTATGATATAAATTAATGATATAAATTATTATATAGATTTATAGTATAAAGATAATCAAGATAGGATATGTAAGATAATTAAGATATTTATATATCTTATAAAGTTACTAACAAATTGCCTACTATTATTGACCCTTTTTAAATAATGCCCTTGGTGCTTGAAAATTCTTCACATAAGTGGGGACTGAATGAACACACAAAGATGGCGTGCCCGTTTATCGCTATACCTACGCGTCGAGTCTTTCTTGTCCTCCTTCTGTCGTCCCTGGTAGGGAAATTGGCTGCCCGAGACACGAATACTGGCCTCCCAACAAGCCAGCCAATCCCTTTTCGAGACCGACCGCGCCCCCCTTCTGACGGGGGAACCCGGTGAACACTGGTGAGAGATGGGGCAGACAGCTGACTCACAGCTGGAGGCGTGGGATATAGGTCACCTATACAGGCCAAGTTTTTTTTGTTCAAATTGTATTATTGAAAGTTTGAAAATAGCGTTGACTATAGAAAACATCAACAGACGATACAAAATTCAAAGGGCGACGAAGAAAAAAGTTTCCAAAATAAATTAAAAAAGCACTGGCAAAGAAGATGTCTGGTTCAATTTTTAAGTGAAACTGTTTTTTTCTAGATGTGTGTATTCATTATTTTTAGTGGATGCCTATGACCCCCCTCCCCCCCAACTTCTGTGAGGCTCAGAGACCACCAATATTTTCGGCGTAGGGTCTCTGCTTCTGGTGAGTCGGGGGCAACACTAATGACGCTCAACAATGCTGCACATGTATCATCATGTCACACAAGTGCCGCGAGGCAGTTGAAAGCGCGCCAAACATTGGCCCTGAAACAAAGGCGCCTGTAGTGGGTTTGTAATTACATCTATTGCTGTTTATGACATGTGTAGTGTTCTGTATTGCATACCTTATGTTCTGTGGTTCACGAGCTTGGAGTGTGCATCTTCTGAGGTTCGATCGGTTTCTGCCAGTTGAAGATCGAACCTCCGTGGGTGCGCTGCACCTGGCTGTGGTTGAAGATTTATGTGAATAAACCTAATCTTATGAGACTAAGAGACGTCTTCTGGTGGATCCTTACTTACTACATATTGGCGACGATCGGGAGTCTCTTCAGCCACATTTTCATCGAACTTCACGCACCAATTTCGCGATCCTACTTCCGACGGTTCCGGAGCCTCTCCTTTGCTGGGGACGTCAGGGAACATCTGAGGACATTGAACTGGTAGGATCAATTTCTTTTGATTAATTGTGGCTGGGACAAGCGCTGCCCCTCCGGTGGATTTCGCGCGCAGTGCTGTTTGAGGCAGCTACACACGCATACCCGGCGCGCGTCAACTTAGTTACGTGCGCACGCTCCTCATGGTTCATGCGCAAAGGATCTTCACGCGCAGAAACAGCGCACTCCGTTAAGCAAAGTCACGCGCACTGGTTCACGCGCTTTTTGACGCATTCACGCTACGTGAGGACGTCGGACGGCCATTTTGGATAGGGAAATTTGTCGATTCGGCCGAGTGCTTCATCGGAGGGTTATTTCGGTGATGCACACACCTGGACTTTGTTCTTTATATTAATACTGTTCGTGCACCACGGTGATGCACACACCTTAATCCTATTGGGCACAGCTTGTGTTTTTAAGCGCAGTTACGGTGATGCGCACACCTTGATTTAGTTCTGTCAGTTTATTTCTTTGCACATTTCGGTGATGTGCACACCTTAAGTCAAGCTACAGTCAATTACTATTCGCATTTTTCACATCTATTGTAAAGCAATTAGTGGCTCTTTGCAATTTAAATAAATAAATGTTTATTTATTTATTTATTCATTTATTTTTTCTCTACTTCTTTCTCACGTTCTTTAAACTATGGCTACTCTACACCAAATTACTCAACCTCCTCCGTTTCTAGCAAAACCAGGCAAACCGAGCTTACCCTGGCTAGAATGGTTTTGTTTGTTTGAAAATCACTTAGTAGCTATTGACGCCTCTGAATACTCGCAAAACACATAAGATGATGGACGGAATGCTGCACATTGGCAAACATTCACCCCCAGTCACAGATCTGGGTTTAATCCATCGTTATTTTGCTTCACGCCACCCCAGTTCAGACATAGCCATATGCAAATCAGTCTTGACCCTGTGCCTCATGGGAACAGTCCAGACCGAACTGCCAAGCCATGTCTTCCTGACCGGAATCAGCATCCTAGGACCGGTTTCAGGCTATCAGCCTTCTTCAGCCAGGATAGCTTTGACTCCAGTGGCGCGGTGAGCACGGGACCACGTCTGGGCATACCCTTCCACATAGGGCAAAATGCAAAACACACAAGATGATGGACGGAATGCTGCACATTGGCAAACATTCACCTCCAGTCACAGATCTGGGTTTAATCCATCGTTATTTTGCTTCACCACGCCACCCCAGTTCAGACATAGCCATATGCAAATCAGTCTTGACCCTGTGCCTCATGGGAACAGTCCAGACCGAACTGCCAGCCATGCCTTCCTGGACCGGAATCAAGCATCCTAGGACCGGTCTCAGGCCATCAGCCTTCTTCAGCCAGGATAGCTTGACTCCAGTGGCGCTGTGAGCACGGGACCCACGTCTGGGCATACCCTTCCACATAGGGCAAAATGCAAAACACACAAGATGATGGACGGAATGCTGCACATTGGCAAACATTCACCCCCAGTCACAGATCTGGGTTTAATCCATCGTTATTTGCTTCACCATGCCACCCCAGTTCAGACAAAGCCATATGCAAATCAGTCTTGACCCTGTGCCTCATGGGAACAGTCCAGACCGAACTGCCAAGCCATGTCTTCCTGACCGGAATCAAGCATCCTAGGACCGGTTTCAGGCTATCAGCCTTCTTCAGCCAGGATAGCTTGACTCCAGTGGCGCGGTGAGCACGGGACCCACGCCTGGGCATGCCCTTCCACATAGGGCAAAATGCAAAACACACAAGATGATGGACGGAATGCTGCACATTGGCAAACATTCACCCCCAGTCACAGATCTGGGTTTAATCCATCGTTATTTTGCTTCACCACGCCACCCCAGTTCAGACATAGCCATATGCAAATCAGTCTTGACCCTGTGCCTCATGGGAACAGTCCAGACCGAACTGCCAAGCCATGTCTTCCCTGGACCGGAATCAAGCATCCTAGGACCGGTTTCAGGCTATCAGCCTTCTTCAGCCAGGATAGCTTGACTCCAGATGGATTAACCCAGATCTGTGACTGGGGGTGAATGTTTGCCAATGTGCAACATTCCGTCCATCACCTTGTGTGTTTTGCATTTCGCCCTAAGTGGGAGGGTATGCCCAGACGTGGGTCCCGTGCTCACTACGCCACTGGAGTCAAGCTATCCTGGCTGATGAGGGCTGAAAGCCCGAAACCGGTCCTAGGATGCTTGATTCCGGTCCAGGGAAGACATGGCTTGGCAGTTCGGTCTGGACTGTTCCCATGAGGCACAGGGTCAAGACTGATTTGCATATGGCTATGTCTGAACTGGGGTGGCGTGGTGAAGCAAAATAACGATGGATTTAACCCAGATCTGTGACTGGGGGTGAATGTTTGCCAATGTGCAACATTCCGTCCATCACCTTGTGTGTTTTGCATTTCGCCCTAAGTGGGAAGGGTATGCCCAGACGTGGGTCCCGTGCTCACTACGCCACTGGAGTCAAGCTATCCTGGCTGATGAGGGCTGAAAGCCCGAAACCGGTCCTAGGATGCTTGATTCCGGTCCAGGGAAGACATGGCTTGGCAGTTCGGTCTGGACTGTTCCCATGAGGCACAGGGTCAAGACTGATTTGCATATGGCTATGTCTGAACTGGGGTGGCGTGGTGAAGCAAAATAACGATGGATTTAACCCAGATCTGTGACTGGGGGTGAATGTTTGCCAATGTGCAACATTCCGTCCATCACCTTGTGTGTTTTGCATTTCGCCCTAAGTGGGAAGGGTATGCCCAGACGTGGGTCCCGTGCTCACTACGCCACTGGAGTCAAGCTATCCTGGCTGATGAGGGCTGAAAGCCCGAAACCGGTCCTAGGATGCTTGATTCCGGTCCAGGGAAGACATGGCTTGGCAGTTCGGTCTGGACTGTTCCCATGAGGCACAGGGTCAAGACTGATTTGCATATGGCTATGTCTGAACTGGGGTGGCGTGGTGAAGCAAAATAACGATGGATTTAACCCAGATCTGTGACTGGGGGTGAATGTTTGCCAATGTGCAACATTCCATCCATCACCTTGTGTGTTTTGCATTTCGCCCTAAGTGGGAAGGGTATGCCCAGACGTGGGTCCCGTGCTCACTACGCCACTGGAGTCAAGCTATCCTGGCTGATGAGGGCTAAAAGCCCGAAACCGGTCCTAGGATGCTTGATTCCGGTCCAGGGAAGACATGGCTTGGCAGTTCGGTCTGGACTGTTCCCATGAGGCACAGGGTCAAGACTAATTTGCATATGGCTATGTCTGAACTGGGGTGGCGTGGTGAAGCAAAATAACGATGGATTTAACCCAGATCTGTGACTGGGGGTGAATGTTTGCCAATGTGCAACATTCCGTCCATCACCTTGTGTGTTTTGCATTTCGCCCTAAGTGGGAAGGGTATGCCCAGACGTGGGTCCCGTGCTCACTACACCACTGGAGTCAAGCTATCCTGGCTGATGAGGGCTGAAAGCCCGAAACCGGTCCTAGGATGCTTGATTCCGGTCCAGGGAAGACATTGCTTGGCAGTTCGGTCTGGACTGTTCCCATGAGGCACAGGGTCAAGACTGATTTGCATATGGCTATGTCTGAACTGGGGTGGCGTGGTGAAGCAAAATAACGATGGATTTAACCCAGATCTGTGACTGGGGGTGAATGTTTGCCAATGTGCAACATTCCGTCCATCACCTTGTGTGTTTTGCATTTCGCCCTAAGTGGGAAGGGTATGCCCAGACGTGGGTCCCGTGCTCACTACACCACTGGAGTCAAGCTATCCTGGCTGATGAGGGCTGGAAAGCCCGAAACCGGTCCTAGGATGCTTGATTCCGGTCCAGGGAAGACATGGCTTGGCAGTTCGGTCTGGACTGTTCCCATGAGGCACAGGGTCAAGACTGATTTGCATATGGTTATGTCTGAACTGGGGTGGCGTGGTGAAGCAAAATAATGATGGATTTAACCCAGATCTGTGACTGGGGGTGAATGTTTGCCAATGTGCAACATTCCGTCCATCACCTTGTGTGTTTTGCCTCTGAATAATCACCTGAACACAAATTCGCTCTTCTGTTTGGCAGTTTGGGTTTGGCAGCACAACGGATCTTTCAGAGTTTGCCTCCTATTCCTCCTCCTACTGGGCAATCAGGCGACAGACAGTGGAACATTTATTTGGAGGTTATAGCAAGACTAAAAAAACAGTTTTCTGAGTCTCCGAATATTATGTTGGAAAGACACAAATTTTATAAGCGCAAACAAGCTGAGGAAGAAAAAGTGGAGGAGTACATTTCAGCTCTCAGAGTTCTAGCTACTACTTGTGGTTTTGGTCCTGTATCAGATGATTTCATCAGAGATCAATTCGTTTTCAACTGCGCTTCTCAAAAATAAAAGAAAGGATTCTGAGTTGCAAGAACCCTTCTCTTTCGGAAGTTATAGATATGGCTTTGAGTATTGAGAGGTCCGCCATTTCTACTAAAGCCATACAATCTAACGTTACTTCTAATGTCAATATGGTTGTGAATGAGTCGCAAGAGGAGGATTTACTTGCAGTGGGACCAAAAGATAAACCAATGAAATATATGCAGAAGAAAAATCAAACATTTTGTTATAGGTGTGGATCAAAATTCCATATTGGCAACTTCCCTGGCTGCCCAGCTTTGGGTAGACGGCAGACAGAAGGAATCCCCATATCCGGAGGCTTTGATTTTATTCACTAGATCGCTATATACTTCTTTTAGTGCAGAAAGAATAGAAAGTGACATCCAGCTATCTACAGACATTACTAATCCTTTTGCCTGTCCAGGCGATGCATGTCCATTGGACAATCAGTATACCCTTATTGAAATCACATCAGGATATCTTTCTGTATTTTGCGGCATAAACTGATGTCCCATCGTCATTTGTTTTAGAGGTTATCTTTGAAATATCGTATTGTCCTTATTCAACTGTGCATCATCATAGGTTTACTATCCAAATTAAGAATTCATCAATTGCTTTCACTGTGGCCGTCTTCCTGACGAAGGCACCTTGGCAGTGCCGAAACGCGCGTAGAATTCCACCAGTCAATTGAATTTGTGCCACGTTTCTGATAGTGTATTGCAAATTTTGTGCTGATTTATTAATTCATGATAATGTGTTATCATTCTAACAATGTTATTAATCTGTTTTTAGTATGGTTGTGAGTTTGTATGATGGATATGAAAGTGAATGAATGATTTAAAATACATTTTCTTTCATGGTTTAAAAACTTAATAAATGCTAACTTTTTGTATTTTTGATAAATTGATTGTTGTCTTTGGTTCTTTCTGACAATTATTACATATGCAGGAGTATCATATGGTCTGCATTTTGGTTGCCTTAAATCTGTACACTTATCAACTTCCCTGGCTGCCCAGCTTTGGGTAGACGTTGTACAGGTTGTAAGAAGATTGGTCACTTTCACAAATTTTGTAAGTCTCAAAGAAAACCTGTTCAAGTACGTAGCATTGATATTGAAACAGACAATTGTTCTGAATCTTTGGACAATTTACTGTTAACAGTGGACTACAAAGATGATCCTTTAGAAATCAAAGGTCCTTTGTGTGATGTGTGTGATGCCTTAATCGATGGTATTGAAACAAGGGTCATGACTGATTCAGGTTCTCCGATAACTATACTTCGGCACTCATATTTTCTGGAGAACTGGGGAGAAAAAGTTTCTCTTTCCAAATCGGATGTGAACCCGAAGGCTTTCGGAGAAAAAGATATAGACATGTTGGGGTTCTTCATGGCTAATGTTGAAATTTTAGAACGGAAAATTCGCACTAAAGTATATGTAGCTATTAAGGGAAAGAATATTGTGGGCTGGAAGGACCTTGCGCGAATGGGCCTCTATTTAGTTCCAGGGGAAGTGAATCCTGTAAGAGCGAGAGAACCCTCCGTAATGTGGAAATAAAATCTATAATTATGCCCCTTCGCTGCCCTCTGCGCGATCTAATTATGCCCCTTTGCGCGATCCCCTTTGCGCGATTAATAATTGCCCACATTAAAAGCCGACACCATTTTGTTTTTAATTCACCCTTTGGTGTCCCAAGACCCCGAGCACGAGCACGACACCCCTGCACCTGGTTTTCCTCATTTTCACCATCTGTCTCTGTGGTTTCTGCCAAGTCCGGGAAACCAGTACATGAGTTCCTGCTCCCCCGCAGAGATGGTTCATGTTTCTGACATGAAGCACGAGCACAAACCCCCAAATGAGGAAGCCTTCCCCTTCCAACTGTCAGACTATTTCACATCGCAAGTCCCCTCACGAAGCCTAAGACACGCCCCCATTTCTTCACACTCTGCTCCTCTTGCTGAATCTTTGTTCCTCTATCTGCCACGACCTGTTTGTTCCTCTATTTTGCCTCGTGACCAAGACTGTATAAATATTCTGCTGTTGAAAATAAAGAACGCCCACTTAAAGAGAGGGACTTGAGAGATTGCTCCTGTGCCCGCTTGGTGCTGGAAGCGCTCCCTTTAACTCGAGTTATTGGTCTTCTCCTCCTTCATTTGAGCACCACGGACTCCTCGCTTTGCATTGACAAGAAATTATGATTTATTAAGCATAGAAATTCAGAAATGAGGTAATAAGTAAATTTAATTTACCACAGTAATTGGCGCCCGAACAGGGACCTTCCCTTTCCCCCACGCGCCGGCGATATTGGACCCGGTACTGTCCCCTCCTGACCGTTGACGGACTTCAAAAGTGCACAACGCGGGGAATTCCCGCTAACTCCCTCGAGGCGAAGAGGGGGACCGACTGCGGCCCAGCATCCACACGAGGCGGTGAGGAAATAGCGGAACGTCCTGAACCAAAGCCCAACCTGCGAAGCAGACGAGTCCGAGGTTCTACAAATCCCACCTTGAAACTGCGCGCCGCGTTTTCCCAAAATCTTCAAGAGGCCTTCCAGTTACTTTTCGGTGAGTACTGCTGAAAAGTATAAAAACGAACCCACAGCTTTTGTGGGGGCGGTAAAGATACGCGTTTTTTTGGTTTCTCACCTATCTTTGGTGAGGACTACTAAAACTAGTATAAAAGACGGACTCACTACCTTGTGGGCACGGTAAAGATACATGTTTTTTGTGGGTTTCTCACTTATTTTGTGAGGACTACTAAACTAGTATAAAAGACGGACTCACCTCTTTCGTGGGTACGGTAAAGATATTTGTTCTGTTTATGTTTTTCTCACTTCTAAAATCTTTGAAAGTCTTGCCATCATGCCTATTTTCTCGAAAATACGTAAGATGGCAACCAAAAGGAGTATTCTTGAGAAGGAAATTCCCCTTCCTCCTCGGGATACTCCAGGACACTTCATGTATGCCAAACATGGTGTCGGTGCACTTATTTATTGTGATCTATGGGTAGAATATACTAAAGACCTAGAACTCAGATATAGATGGCCTGAAAATGGTAGTTTTGATACGGAGTGTATTATGAAATTAGAGGAACAGTTATGGAAGAAAAAGAGAGTCCGCCAGTCACAGAGTGACTCAGTAGAATTATGGAGAAAAGAAGCCCATAGGAGGCAACAGAAGGAATTGCATAAAGTTGAAAAGGGTAAGAGAATGTCAGAGCAGGCCAAGAAAGAACAGTTACAAGAAATAGGGAAAGAAGTAGTTAGTGAAAGGAATAAAAGGGAACAATCAGCCATTTCTACTGGTTTTTATCCTGTATTGCCATCTGCACCTGAAAACCTTAACATTGCATCAGCACAGCCTACAGCCCCACCACCAGAGGATACTTTTACTAATTTTCTCTTAGATACTCCACCACCCTATGAAGTTCCAGTCATTCAACACCCTCTGCCTCCGCCACCCCTTTCACAACATAACGCACCACCTCTCACTCCAGAAGGGGGTGCCGTAGGTCCAGACCCAGGTAAAACAATTCCCGACTGCCCCTATGACCCGACTCCGAGCAACACAGGGGAGGCGGGCCGAATAAGTAAAATACTTCATGACTCCTGGGAAGAAATAAGACATCTACCAGCAATTGACACGTTTCTTCAAGCGGCCTCTGAGTTTCTTCGTACTGGAGAGAACTCACGAGCCATTAACGCTATGACTACAAGAAGATCACACCCTGTAAAAATGCACATGTATAGGTTCCTCCTTTGCTGTTTCATAAAACACATACAAGCAGAGGAAAGAAATGTACCAGTTTCACTTTTTGACTTATTAGATTCCGCATCCGACCACACTAGTCTAGAACTTATAAATGATGCACTAGACAGGTTCACCCGTAATGTGACCCGTATTCTGCAAAACTTGCAAACAAATGAAGAGAATAAGAAACTTGAGGAGGAAATTACTGAACCTACTGAAAAAGTCCTACCCGTTCGTTCTTCCGCCCCTAATTCACGAACACCCCCGCCTACATTCCTCCAAGGTCACTCTGAACGGTCATCTCCAGATGAGTTATTTGAAAATACATCCAATGCATTAGACTACTGGTTAGACCAGGAACCTCCGCTTACACCGGAGGAGGAGGAAATAGCCAGAACTGCGACCCTATGGGTCTCTCAATATAAGATATATGACAATGATCTCATAGCCCAGCTTTTTCTAGCATTACCACGCTCACATCAAAGATTAGCAAGTCTCTACATGGTACAACATCTCATCACACTCAATGACACTCATTTTAAACATGATCCAAGACTCGAAGATTTTCTGTCTGACTGCGCTGATAACATGTTCCTCCACAATAGTTCAGTTTTTCTTAACACATTTATAGATTTTAGACAGAAATACCAGAAAGTGACTGGATATAGATCTCCCCATAATACGTGTGGATCAACTAATAGACTTCCTCAAACACGCCAGTTCCCCATGAGAGAGGTCCACCCCAGAGCTGACACGAATGGCGCGCTACAACGCGTCTTCATTTATGTACCCTTGACAAAACTTGAGTTACTAAGGATGAAAGAGATGGTTCCCTCCCACTCAAAGGATCCTGCTGGATTCTTTAAGGAATTAGGAGATGTATTAATGATGGGAACATATACTCTTTCTGATATCACAGCAATTCTGAAATTATTGTTGCCATCAGGTATATATGACAAACTAAGAGAAAAAGATTGGGAAGTAGCAGGTGAACACATTAAATGGACTGAACTTCAGAATGACGAAAATACTAGAGTAGCAGGTCAAGGTATAGGAGACAAACTAAAAGCACTTCCTGGCACTATTTTAAAGGTGCTACCACAGTTACTAACAGTGAAAAAGGAGGACTGGGATGCCATTTCCTCCTGCAAACAGAAACATGGTGAAGACATAGGAGATTATTACACTAGACTTGAAAAGTGTTTTGCGGTAAATAGCGGCCTTACGCCAACAAGTGAAGCTTACCCGCATCTGTTTGTTTCCAAATTAGTAGATAACGCCTTGCCAGCCATTAAGGACAGAGTACTAAAAGTAGAAAGTACCTGGCAAGCACATACACCTCCACAGGTGTTACAAATGCTACAATATCACCAGAATCGCATTAGGGATGAAGAAGAAAATGATAAGAAACGCATGAAAGACACAAAGATGAAAGCATTAGTAGCCCAAACTGCACCCCAGCGTCAACAGACACCAAGTAGCCAGACAAATATAAAAAGCACTTGTAATTATTGCAAAAAGATGGGACACTTCGTTAAAGATTGCCCTGTCTTAAAGCACAATTTGGCTACTGGTAAGACCCAGCCACGCCCATATCAGCCAAAACAGAATGATTCCCTAGACAGTTCAACACCTTCAGTTCCACTGACAACACAAATGGCCCAAATGAATATTATAGACAGCGCCTACACTGAATATTACCCAGATTTCTCATGATGTTGCCCAGAGAGAGAAGATGACAAACTGCCCCTAATCCCCATTCCAGTAGATCAGACAGGTCCATTTATAGAGGTCCGACTTCTTGGGGAGGATAGGAAGTTTCTACTAGACACTGGGGCCAGTAAAACAACAATAAGCCATCAAGAGGTCCCAGAGGCTCCTCTCTCGGGTTCAAAAAGTATTTCTCTGGGTTTCTCGGGACAACCTGTGACAAACGTCACGTCAAAGCCACTGCCCTTGCAGGTTGGTCCCCTCATGACAACTACAGATCTTATATTGACAAAATCATGTCCAGAAAACTTGCTTGGTATAAAAACATTGAAAGAATTAGGAGCTGTCATTGTTTGCTCACCTACAGATGTCAGACTATTTCTGCGAGATTTCAAGGGCCACTACACAAGTAGAGAATTAGATGAGCGTTTGAAAGATTTGCCACACACCCTGTGGGCCACTGATTCCACCACAGTAGGATGTATGGAAATAACACCTCACAAGGTTACACTGAAAGAGGGAGCCCAACTACCACGCATAAGGCAATACAAAATTCCACCTCAGGCTGAACAAGCATTAATGTTAATTATTCAGGACCTAATACAGTCAGGTGTGATTAAGGAAACAACTTCTAACATTTGCAATTCCCCTGTTTTACCAGTTCATAAAAAAGTGGAACCAGGAACACCACCTGTCTACAGACTAGTGGTGGATTTGAGAGAGCTCAATAAATGTGTCGTTCCACAACACCCTGTGGTTCCAGACATCTCCACCCTACTCACAGCCATAGATGCGGAAGCAACGCATTTTTCAGTCATTGACTTGAAAAACGCATTCTTTAGCATACCTATTCACCCAGACAGTCAATACCTTTTTGGCTTCTCCTTACAAGGACGAAGTTTCCAATTCACAAGAGCTCCTCAAGGTTTCACAGAGAGTCCAAGCGTATATAGCCAAGCATTAAAAAGACAACTAGATACTGTTCAAATGCCCACGGATACAGCCATACTACAATATGTTGATGATATCCTCATTACGGCCAGATCTGACGCAGCATGTGCTGAAGCATCACTACTAGTACTAGAATTCCTAGCTGCAAATGGCCATAAAGTTTCCCCTGGTAAGCTCCAATTTTGTTTACAGCAAGTGGCATACTTAGGGCACTTGCTGTCAAAGGAGGGTAGGCAGCTTACACAGGAACGCATCCAACTCATACAACAAATACCACAACCAACAACACAGAAACAAGTTCGAGCCTTTGTTGGTCTCACCTCATATTGTAGACAGTGGATCCCACAATTTGCACTCATTTCCAAACCGTTAGTGCAGCTGACAACACTCGAAGCTGGCGCTACTCCACAATTACCCTGGACAGATGAACACACGCAAGCCTTTCAGTCTCTTAAAAAAGCTATGTGTCAAGCCCCAGTGCTGGCAACACCTAATTACACCAAAGATTTTACATTATTTGTAACAGAAAACTCAGGTACAGCACTATCAGTTCTGACCCAACTTCAAGCAGACAAACATAAACCATGTGGTTATTTTTCAAGCACATTAGATCCAGTAGCACAAGCATTGCCTGCATGTCTAAAATCAGTAGCAGCTACTGCACAAGCTATTAGACAAAGCGATTCTATTGTATTGGGACATCATCTGATAGTTCAGGTCCCACACGCTGTAGAACTTCTGTTAAACAGAACACAAACACAGCATCTGACAATAGCCAGACTCACCGGATATGAGATGACACTTTTTCAGCCACACATTGAGATTAGACGCTGCAACATTTTAAACCCAGCAACACTGTTGCCACTGACCTCTCCTACTGAAGAAATTCACGATTGTATTGACATAATTGATTTAGTGACCAAACCAAGACCAGATTTACAAGATACTCCCCTTGCTAAGGCAGAAATGACACTCTTTGTTGATGGTTCATGTATGAGACTCCCCACAGGAGAATTAGCAGCAGCCTATGCCGTCACAAATGGTACAGACACTTTAGAAGCACACAAGATAGAGATACTGTCGGCACAGGCAGCAGAACTCATAGCCCTAACACGAGCATGTCACTTAGCAAAAGGAAAGTCAGTTAACATCTACACTGATTCACAATATGCCTTTGGAGTTGTACACAACTTCGGTACATTATGGAAAGAGAGAGGATTTCTCACATCACATGGGTTCAGAATACAGCATGCTACACTCATCACTGCCCTCTTAGAGGCCAGTCAGTTACCAGAGAAAATCGCAGTGCTAAAATGTAAAGCGCACACAAAAGGAACAGATGAAATATCAAAAGGAAATGATTCTGCAGACAGTGCAGCCAAGTTAGCAGCAAACACAGAATTAAGTATACCACACCGCCAATATACAATACGAGACCCCTTTTCTGACATCCAGGATGTCCAAAGTCACGCCACACCACAGGAACTGCTAGAATGGAAGGAAAAAGGAGGGGTCCTTACAGATCAAGGCTGGATGACACCTGAAAGAGCAGTATGGTTTCTACCGGATGCCATGGTACAAGTTATGGTAAACACCATACATGGACCAGCACATCTGGGAGAAAAAGCAATGTTAGACAGCATACAGAATATATGGCACAACAAACATTTGAGAGCTGCAGCCAAACAAAAAGTTAAAACGTGCATGATTTGTAATCAGTTCAACCCAGGAAAAGGCACAAAGGTGGAACAGGGAGGATTCCAACCCCCTGACCATCCATTTGAAGTTCTCCAGATGGACTATATCCAGATGGAGAGATGTAGAGGTCACAAGTATGTGCTAGTTGTAGTGTGTGCTCTGACCAGATGGACAGAAGCCTATCCCGTCCCAGATTACACTGCAACGACAACTGCTAAACAATTAGTTAGAGAGTTTTTTCCGAGGTATGGGTTGCCCCGTGTCATCTACTCAGATAACGGCCAACCTTTTTCCTCTGAACTCATGAAGCAAGTGTCTCTTCTGTTAGGGTACACTTGGAAGTTTCACTGTGTAAGACATCCTCATGCAGCAGGTCTAGTAGAAAGGCACAACCAAACTTTGAAGACAAAATTGGCCAAGATATGCACTGACAAAGGCGTGGACTGGATGGTAGCCTTACCGGTTGCCCTCTTCTACATGCGTATGGTAGCCCATTCCAGAACTGGCTTATCTCCATATGAAGTGGTCTTTGGCAGACCACCAAATATGTGGGGTACGCCAAGGCCTAAAAGAATAACTGATGTTGACAGTACTATGCTGACTGACTACCTGGCTTCCTTGATGTCTGCACTCCAATCTTGTCGTTCTCAGGTTGCTGCCACCTTCCCTGACAAAACCAACCCGGAAGAACACGCCATCCGACCCGGGGACTGGGTCCTCGTGAGGAACTTCGACCGGACCAGTCCCCTCCAGCCCAGGTGGAAGAAGCCAAGACTCGTACTACTAACAACACGGACAGCAGTGAAGGTCGAGGGCAGGAAGGGCTGGCTCCACGCAAGCCACTGCCGGAAACATTTTGGACAAAAAGACACTGTTGCTGATGGCCCTGCCAATCCCACTGACATTGTGACTGAACAATCTTTATTGCCTTTGGAACTAACCCCACAACAGGATTACAAATCAAAGTTAAGGTCTGCCATTCGGACTCTGGCTAATTAAGTCCATTGGGCGTCGGTCCAGTGGTGAAGCGGTTGGAGCATGGGAATGGATTTTAACACCTTGACTATGTGGGAGAAAAAAAAAAAATGAACTCTAGAAAAAGACATAATGGTCCTATTATATGTTTGACAGTATTATTTTTCCTCATGGCAGTTATGACGTGTCTTGGTTGGATTCTCCACACTGTTTTTCCCCCAACACAACACACCTCTCATACACCCAACAGCACTCAGGAACACACCTATCACGACCTACCCCCTCATGAACAAGCCCATAGACTAGCCTTGCGAAACAATACCTTCATACAGATGCTACACCACACTCAGCAAGCCAGTAATAGCACCAATTGTTGGATATGTGGCCGCATCCCACCTCATCAGAAAAAGGGAGGGATGCCTCTTTTTTCTTTCCCATTCTCTTATAATGGAACTTGTGAAGCCTGGTTCGCCCTAATAACAGCTGACGCTACTACCCCCACCTCCTGCCCTGACGGAAATAATTCATGCAAGAATGGGTGGCCTTGGGGGGATTTAAACAAGGTACTCAATACTGCCTGTTACCCTAATAAGGAGGGAGATCCTCAGGCGACCGGTACAGTCCTAGAAAGTGAAGAATACAAGCAAGGGAACATGACCATGTCCTACAAGATGTTAAATACCAAACCTAAAAAGAATGCTGGTTCCCCTTCCATCTCGGTCTCACCAGTAAAAGGACACCTGTGCATCCAGAAAAATGGCTCTGTTCCATTAGGACACAGTGACTGTCATACCACTATAAGTTTTGAAGACAGAGGAAAGTCCTCATTTCTAGCATCTCGCCATACTTATTTCATCTGTGGCCAAACGGCCTATGTGCAGCTGCCCTTGAACTGGGGGGGAACTTGCTATATAGCATTCCTGTTACCCCCTGTCTTTGTGGCCCCATCCACTTACCACAGAGACCTCCTAGTGCCCCATGTCAGACATAAAAGAACGATCGATACCTCCTTGGTTGACCAAACGGAAACCTCATGGGAACAGTATACAGATTTTAACAAAGGGTTCTTCTTCTTTGTTGGCCCTGTACAGAACAGCAAGCTTATACGCAGGTTGACAAGGACCTTAGAGGCTGTAGTAAACCAGACGGCGTCTGCCCTGGGGAGCTTAACCCAGGAGCAGTCTGCCATACGATTGGTTACTCTCCAAAATCGCCTTGTCCTTGACATCATCTTGGCTGACAGAGGCGGAGCCTGTAAAATTATAGGCTCTAGCTGCTGTATATTTATTCCTGATAATTCCCCATCTGTATACACGGCCATAACAAAATTACACAAGATAGCCGTAAGTTTACATCAAGAACCTGGCACTTGGACGTGGTCTGACTGGTTCTGGAAGATAATATCGTCCTGGGGATGGCAACTGCTGTCAGCAGCAGGCATAATATTCCTGATAATAACTGGATGCTGCCTTTGCATCCAATGTGGTCCTGCCCTATGCGGTCTATGCGCTGAAAAATGCATTCCTAAACCACTTGTCCAGCAGAGAGAAAGGGAAAGAATCATGTTACAAGAATGTATAAATGATCTCATGCAAATTGAGATATAATGTAGGTACACTCTGGGGCAAGGAGGGAATGTGGAAATAAAATCTATAATTATGCCCCTTCGCTGCCCTCTGCGCGATCTAATTATGCCCCTTTGCGCGATCCCCTTTGCGCGATTAATAATTGCCCACATTAAAAGCCGACACCATTTTGTTTTTAATTCACCCTTTGGTGTCCCAAGACCCCGAGCACGAGCACGACACCCCTGCACCTGGTTTTCCTCATTTTCACCATCTGTCTCTGTGGTTTCTGCCAAGTCCGGGAAACCAGTACATGAGTTCCTGCTCCCCCGCAGAGATGGTTCATGTTTCTGACATGAAGCACGAGCACAAACCCCCAAATGAGGAAGCCTTCCCCTTCCAACTGTCAGACTATTTCACATCGCAAGTCCCCTCACGAAGCCTAAGACACGCCCCCATTTCTTCACACTCTGCTCCTCTTGCTGAATCTTTGTTCCTCTATCTGCCACGACCTGTTTGTTCCTCTATTTTGCCTCGTGACCAAGACTGTATAAATATTCTGCTGTTGAAAATAAAGAGGCCCACTTAAAGAGAGGGACTTGAGAGATTGCTCCTGTGCCCGCTTGGTGCTGGAAGCGCTCCCTTTAACTCGAGTTATTGGTCTTCTCCTCCTTCATTTGAGCACCACGGACTCCTCGCTTTGCATTGACAAGAAATTATGATTTATTAAGCATAGAAATTCAGAAATGAGGTAATAAGTAAATTTAATTTACCACAGTATGCTGTGTAGATGAACCTGATTTGGATGTAAAAAGTTTGATGGTTGAGTTTAAATCAGTGTTCAAGGATCAAGTTGGTTGTGTGAAAGAGTTCGAGCACCAGATAAGATTATTACCTAACGCTCAACCTGTGGTGCATAAAGTCAGACCAGTTCCCTTAAGTGCTAGGGAGGATTTAAGATCCATGCTAGAAGATTTGTGTTCGCAAGACATTATACAGAACACTGAGTCTTCACAATGGGTAGCCCCCATAGTGGTCGCACGAAAAAAGACAGGGGAGATTAGGCTGTGTGCGGATTTAAGAGGCCTAAACAAGAACATCGTAGTCGATTGTCATCCCCTTCCCAAGATTCATGAACTTCTAGCAAACTTGGGGGGAGCGAAGTGGTTTACGTTAATCGATTTAAAATCTGCGTATCATCAGATTCCACTAGCTAAGGAATCTCAGGAACTTACAACTTTTGTAACACCTTTCGGTGCTTATAAGTTCCTGAGACTGCCCTTCGGACTAGCGTCCGCAGCTAGTGTCTTTCAAAGACTGATGGATACAATTTTTAAGGGTTTGAAAGGAGTACAGACTTACTTGGATGATATTCTAATTTTTTCAAAAGATTCTGTGGAACATATCGAGCAACTGAGAATGGTGTTGACTACTCTGGAAAAGCATGGTTTGACGGTAAGAGCAGATAAATGTAAGTTTGGAGTGAAGGAGATTGATTATCTTGGTCACACTGTTTCCTACAAAGGTATTAAACCTACATTTTCAGTCATCAGGGCTCTTAAAGAGGCGAAACCCCATTCTGATAAAGATACCCTCCGTTCTTTCTTAGGACTCGCTGAATACTATGCCAGATTTGTTGGTAATTACGCACAAATTGTTGAGCCTCTAAGGGTTCTGCTGAAGAAGGGCCAAAAGTTTGTGTGGCCACAAGATTTGGATGTTGTATTTACAAGGGTGAAAGACCTGATAGTGTCAGCACAAGCATTGCATGCTTTTCGTGATGACTGCCCATCTATTATCACGGTCGACGCAAGCATGAATGGTTTAGGGGCAATACTCAGTCAAAGAGTGAATGGAAAAGAACAAACTGTAGCATTTGCCTCTAGGTCGCTCAAACCCTTTGAAAAAAACTATAGCACAATAGAGCGGGAAGCTTTAGCTTGTGTTTGGGCATCCCAGAAATTTAAAATGTACATCTGGGGTCGCAAATTCGAGATATTGACTGATCACAAACCACTGACATTTATTTTTAGGAAGACTTCCAGTAATACTATGTCCGCTAGATTAACCCGTTTAATTTCAAAACTTCAAGAGTCTAATTTTGACATAAAACATATACAAGGAGGTAAAAATTTTAGAGCGGATTGTTTATCTAGGATGTTAATGGAAAAAGATGATGAGGAAGATGTGGATGAAGACGAGGTTGAGTGTGTTGCAGTTATCGATGCAATTGAAAACTGCAGCTCTGGTATCTCAGAGTCTGATTGGAAGGTTGCATGTTCTAATGACACTGTCCTTTCCAAGGTGGTGGAATACTCTTCTAGCAAATGGCCTGAGTCAAGAAATTTGTCTGGTGAACTAAGGAACATCTCATTAGTAGCTAATGAAATTTCTGTTAAAGATGGGTTAGTACTAAGAGGAGATAAATTTGTTCCTCCAATTAGTCTGAGGAATGCTTTAATTAAGGTTGCTCATGAAGGACATTTGGGAGTATCTAAAACATGCAAGAGAATTAAGGAACATTACTGGTGGCCTGCACTGGAGACACAAGTGAGAAGTTTGATAGATGGTTGCGAAGAGTGTTTAGTGTCAGATAAACACTGGAAACTATCAAAAGTGCCTTTGCACACCACTGAGTTTCCTGAAAAACCCTTGGAAAAAGTGGGGTTGGATTTTTCAGGGCCTTATAATGTACTCCCCGAACTGTCAAGGTATTTAATCTTAGCAGTGGATTATCATTCCAAGTGGATGTATTACCGATTTGTAGATTCTCCAAATACTGATAACACTATTTCGTTTTTGAATAAGGTATTCTTACTTGAAGGGACCCCTAGATCGTTGGTAACTGACAATGGAACACATTTTATTTCAGATAAAATGTGCAAATTTTTGAAGAGTCATGATATTAAACATCTGAAAGTGGCCATGTACTCACCGGCTTTGAATGGACTGGTGGAAAGGGGCAATAAAGTTCTTAAAGAAGGCATTCAGACAGCACTGGCCGCTGGTCATGATGTGAAGACATTGTTGGACGAGAAAATTTGGAACTATAATTCTTCTACGATCCCAGAAATAGCTGTGGGGGATTGGGTTATGTTTAAAAAGCCATTTAAGGTTAGGAAAGGGGAATCTGTGTTTTCAAATCCCATACTAGTCTGTAGGGTCAGTAGAGGTGCGGCATTTTTACAAGATAAAGGTTGGTGGAACAAAAGACAATTGGTAAGGGTAACTAAGGAACAAGTTCGAGTAATAGAAAGCAAGAAAACCACCCTTACAGAAAATGATTTGGAGCGGACACATTGGCTACATGACAGTCAGGGGCCCTCAAGAGAGTCTAGTTCTACAGTTAATGGTTCTGTTGGTAATCCAGTTCACCATGAGGCACCCCACACACGTGGTGGTCGTATTAGAAGATCTCCTTCTAGATTCAAGGATTTTGTTACATATTGACATGTTGGGGAATTTTATAATTTTTGATTGTGTAAAGGGGGAGGTGATGTAGTGGGTTTGTAATTACATCTATTGCTGTTTATGACATGTGTAGTGTTCTGTATTGCATACCTTATGTTCTGTGGTTCACGAGCTTGGAGTGTGCATCTTCTGAGGTTCGATCGGTTTCTGCCAGTTGAAGATCGAACCTCCGTGGGTGCGCTGCTCCTGGCCGTGGTTGAAGATTTATGTGAATAAACCTAATCTTATGAGACTAAGAGACGTCTTCTGGTGGATCCTAACTTACTACAGCGCCACTCAAATTTTCAGGAACTGAGCTCAATGGAGGCGGGGTCATACCCTACTAATCACTGGTGAGGGTATCCAGGCGCTAAACATGCGGACAGCTCAGCTTGGTGTTCGAATCTGTGCAACATAAGTTTCTTTAATGTGCAATCAGTGGATACCAATTCATGACATTTATTAAAAACTTCCCTTTAGTAAAGCTGATAGCAAATGATTGATTTGGCTCAAGCACATTTATTGTGCTTAGTTGCGTTGTAGTTATTCTTTATACAGATTTGCAGATACGTTTTGGGAATCAATTCAGATGACTGAACTGAAGTTAGTAATACCTGCCAGCCTCGTTAAAAAGGTTTTGAACATGCCGCTGCTGTGTGCAGTGCACCACTCCATTTTAGCAGAAAGCAGAGATGGTGGTGAGTGTTCAAAGTGGGCAAATGTATGAGCTGAAGCGTGCAGGAAACAGAGAAGCAGTGAGTGTTCTTGAGCTGTCGAGAGTAGACGGGGCAGTGTGAGAGCAGAAGGGGCGAGAATCGCGAGGGCGGTGTATGAGCAGAGGGGGCAGTCAGTGTGTGTGCGCAGAAGGGGAAGGAGCAGGAATTTGGGCCATTTGGCGATTAAATTAGTGGTGTTGACCAACCTTAAAATTGATCAAATCGCATTCATATCACAAGTGAATAAGTCCACCACACTTCCTCCAACCTGCAATTCATCCTGGTCTCGTGACCCGGCTAGGGTGACCAACTCGCCTGGGTGCAAATTCAGGATGGTGAGTGTAAAAATTAAGGACAAAGGGTCAAAATTCAGGACAGGAGGTCAAAATTCAGGACAAAACTTCGGGACAAAAGGTACGTTTTACAGACACGTCAGAGGAGGTCGCGCAATAGTATATAAGTAAGTAAATAGACAACCACTTAAGTACAAGTCAAAATAAGTTTATATTAGGTTGAGACAATCGTGCACTTCACAGTTTTTCAGTATGCCCGTAGCTTGCTACCTTAGACGATTCAAAACTCGCATCTCGTTCCAGCAGGTACATTAGTCACTAGACAATGGTGAACCACACCTGAATATAAGTGAGGCTGCTTTTATTGTTGATTAAAAACTACTGGATATACAAGAAACTTTGCAGTGCCAGCCCCTAGTTTCAAAACCGCCCCCCCTTTCCAGCCTCCCAGGGAAACACCCGATGCCCGGTCCGGCCAGTCCGGCCTTGCTACCACCCTCCAATGGTGCCCCTCATCTTCACATAGACTGTCTCTCATGTGTATTTAATTTCTTTTATAGTGTTACTCATCCCAAGTATGTAGGGCAGGGTGTCGGAGTGCGTTACATCACACACACATTATATAGAGACAATGACTCAAATAAACGTGAAAGTCAATGTATAGGAAATGTTACTTAAGATAATGGGTACTACAAGGTGTAATCATTCTTTTATCTATCATTCAGTCTTTCACCATTCATTCTGTCCTTCCATCTGTGTGCCCATCTATATCCAAACCTATTCAACCATTTGCAAACCTATCCACCATGTATCCTTCCATCCATCATTTCACTCATCCATCCCTCCATCCACCCTTCCACTCATCCATCCATTATTCATCCATCCACCCTTTCACCCCATCCATCTGTACACTCATCCATCCACTCTTCCACCCATCCATCTATTCTCATCCATCCAGCCATTTACCCTTTCACCCATCCAGCCATCCTTTCACTTACTGATCCATCCACCCAGTCACTTATCCTTCCACCCATTCACCCTTTCAGTCATTCATCCTCCCTTTCTCTCTCCACCCCCCTTTCACTTATCCATCCATCCTTCCACCCGCCCACCCATCTACTCATCCATTCATGAATCCATCCATTGACCCTATTACTCATCCATCCTTTCACTCATCCATCCATCCGTTCTCTCATCCACCCACCCTTTCACTTCTTCACTCATCTATCCATCCTTTTGTCCATCTACCCCCCTTTCACTCACTCATCAATCCTTACATCCACCCTTTCACTCATCTATCCATCCATTCACCCTTTCACTTATCAATTCATCAATCCATCCATCCACCCATTCACTCGCCCATCATCTACCCTTTCACTCATCCATCCTTTCACTCACACATCCACCCTTTTACCCATCCATCTACCCTTCCACCCATACATCCATCTATTTACCTTTTCTCTCATCCATCCTTTCACTCACTCACTCATCCATCCATCCTTTCTTTCATTATCTATCCATTCACCCTTTCATTCATCCATTCATCCTTTCACTAATCCATCCAGCCATTCACACATTCCTTCACTTATTTACTCACCCACCTTTTCACATTAAGAGCTGAGCCTTTGCCTGCAGAGTTGCAGAAGGAAGAGGCCCCTCAAGAACTTCACATCGCTGTAGTTCCTAAAGCAAGGGGTGGGGTGGGGGAGGGTTCACTATGCCCCTGCACATAGGCAATCTGAAAACTTAGAAGTCATGAGTCATGCATGATGCACAGTGCCAGGATGTGAGGTGACTGTGACATGGTGTTGTTTCCAGGGCTTTAAGTGGGGTAAAAAAACTGGGGGGTCTCTTCAAAGGGGGTGTTCGATGTAATTAAGGGCGTGGCTTAAAACCCCCTAGGCTAAAAATCTCTGCTTAGCACAGTGTTCCGCCCGACTGGTATTATGTTGTTTCTGTCATTGTATACAGGTATATAATACAGCAAGTATCGTTACACCAACAACAAGCCAGGACTTTTGGCTTTGTCAATGGTTGTTAGTTGCTTAAAATAAAAAAGCAGCAACCATGGCTTTCATTGAATATTATATTGAAAATGCGTCAGTTCTAAAATGATGAGACAGAGAAATAACCATAACCCGTTCTTTTTAACTTGTTTCACAGGCTTCTTTATATAAACTGTTTTCTCATGTTGCAGCATGGGCGTTTTACCTTTTATCCATCTAACAGAATGCCCTGCTGTACACTGAGGCAGGAGGAGACCACCACATGCTTTAACAGCCCAGACTTCCCCATTGTCATTCTGTATGTGGCAATTAGCAGGCATACAGAATGACAATGGGCGGGGTGGGACTGCCCTTGTGCTCTAGGAGGAGTGCGAGGCGGCCCCATCAGGGAGCTGAGGCTTCTCGCAGGGGAGGAGTGCTGCTCCCTGTAATGGCCATAATTACAGACAAAAGGCGTCCCTAAAAGGGATCCTCACGGACAACGGACGTGAGGTCCAAATTACGGACAGTCCGTGAAATTTACGGACGGTTGGTCACCCTAGACCCGGCCCGATCAATTTTTTTGTGAAGTGAACCTGGCTCCAATGTTGGATGTCTCAGTGTGTTAGCTGTTGCATGGGTGCCTTCCTCGGTAAATGGTTTGATGAATAATGTACCAGTAGGTGGGTGCTTGAATAGGTTGGTAGACGAATGGATCAGTGTGAGAGATCAGTGATTTTTATTAATAAGTGGTTGTGCAGATACGGAAGTGGACAAATGGCTTGGCGCTGACATCTGTTATGACTTGGAATCTAAAAGTCTCACGCTGAAACACACACCACTGGAAAAAAAAAAATAACACGTGCATGCTTTTTTTCCCCTCAAGAATATATAAGGAACAGGGACCTTTCCAAACGTAATTTTAAACCAATGTATTTTAGGGTAATACCCACTTTTACAAATGGTCTTGGACTGGTGTTCAAATGATATATTTTATTTTTATATACGATTTGATATATGTATTATAATGGTGTGAGATACGTATTTATGCAATAATTTTGATATCGTACTGCAACTTTGCAATGATTTTAAGTAATAATGCAAATAAAATAATTCATTCATTCACATGTTACTGAAAAGTTGGTATGTGGGACATGACTACATTTGTAAATGAGGTAATGTAATGTTATTTCTATTTGATGATTGAACTATTACCATGTAGCTCTTGTAGTGAAACAAGTTAAAGGAGGATTTTACAACAGTGTGGTTTTTACTGCAGCCATTAGAGCACCTCATGCAATCCTTGGCCCCAAAGCAGGATCAGATTGGCAAGGCAGACTCTGGGCAATGTGCTGGTAGATAACAGCCAACTGTGGGCATTTCTTTGGACAGGAAATGGCGAGGCAGAACATGTCTGGCAAGACTGCCTTGTCTGATGGCCTGCGAGCCTCTGAAAATGTAGCACTGCAGGAGGCAGGGCCAAACCTTCAAGAGAGTGTGACACCAGGCGGCACCTGAGCTACCGATCGAACAGTACCTGTGCTAGAGAAGGTGAGTCCAGTACCAGTCAATCCTTTATCAGCAGAATGATCTGGTCAGAGGCCAACATGACACAAATTAGGTTTTAATGTAGTGGTAGCTTCGAGGGAAAATAAAAAAGGCCTTCAGTCCTTCTCTTCCCTATTGATCAGGAACAGGTTTTAAAGTTGGCACATGGTTGGCAGGTATGAAATGGTTAGCCAGTCTGGGTTTTTGGTGCGAGCTATGAAAACAATTAAGGGCCGGTTTACGAGTTCGGCGCTCCTGGTGGCGGTCCGACTGCCACCGCACAGCGGGCCGCTCGCAGTATTTCGCCTGCGGCAGACGGACCACCACAAGACTGTCGGCACCGCCGGGATCAAGGATCCCATGCGGCAGAGGCGGTGGAGGTTGAGGCAGCAATATCCAGGCGGTGCTGCTGCGGCACCGCCAAGAATATTACAAGTTGCTTTACCACCACCCTTTTCATGGCAGTGAGCCCACCATGAAAGGGTGGCGGTGAGGCAACTAAGTGGCATGTATGCTACACCATGCAGGAAGGTGCAGTCGGCACTCTGAGAGCGGCGGTCCGCATGTCAGGCTCGTCAATGAGCCTGACAAACTGCTGCTGTCAGACTGCCGCAGGACCATCAACCAGACCAGTATTTGACTCCTAATCTGGCAGGCGGTCGCACCACAGGTTTGGCAGTCCCACAGCGACGGAGCATTGCACTGTCCGCTGAGGGACCGCTAAACTCGTAATCAGGTCCTAAGACTGACTGAAAATCGTATCCCTCAGTGGATTCAGAGAATTCAGTTTCTCACATTATGAGTCAACTTGGAAAGTGTAAATCCAACAATACTAACATTGTGTGGTAAAACTGGAGACTGTTTCAGGGTCAGATTGTCAGGATAAGACAGGAAATGGTCAAGCAGTTAGGATTATGCTTATCTAACAATAAATCTATCTTGCTTGTTTCAGGCATATTCTCCTTCATGGGCCTGAATTATGTACATGCCATAAAGTTGCTAGCTGCACACTATTATTGCTGCTTGCCATACTCTGCCCATAACATATCACTGCTAAACATGCCACATTGAGTGACTAAGTTGTCCTGTGATAGTTTTTCAAGAGGTCTCTGTAGGAAAGTAGGATCTGCTTCTTATGGTTAACCCCACTTTTTGCTTGACGTTACACTGTTTTTGACTAGTCTGACTGGAATCCTGCTAATCAGGACCCCAGTATATCTGCTTTCTCCCTAAAATGTTATCACATGTACTTAGGTACACTCCAGATTGGATACTGGGGTACCCTTATCAGTCCCTAGTATACAATACACATGTACCCAGGGCATAGGTACCCCAGAGGCCTCCCATGGGCTGAAGCATGTATTATGCCACCCATGAGAGACCATGCAAAATGGAACTACAGGCCTGCCATTGCAGCCAGTGTAAGATAGTGCATACACCACTTATGTTAGATATAGGTTTACTATATAGGTCACTACACTAAAAACCTATAAGTCACCCCTATAGCAGGTCTTGACAATCCTGACGGCAGGGTGCTGGGTTTTACGTGAGAGGGTGCCCCGGCATGAGCAGAGCCCCTCTGCAGCCTTCAAAGACCATTCTCCCGGGTTGTCTGTGACACAGCCAGACATATAGGTAGAGGTGCAGTATAACCTCGCTGTAAATGCTATCTCGTAAACGGCTGAAACAAAACATGTCGTGTTTGGTATCAAACACCTTGGAATCATACCTCCCACACCGGTAACCGGTGTGGGAGGTATGATTCCACCCCTCAGAAGCGACTTTCGTGGGGTTCCTGGTCTTCCCGCTACCAGCCTTCTCGACCCGGACAGCACAAAATGGATGTTGCCGACCAGAGACACATTTCTGCCCTCCTGCTGCTGAGCCAAGCTCGAGCAGAGGAAGGCAGCACAATAGGCATCCTGTCACAGGGAGGTGTGACCACCTCCCAGACAGGATTTAGTGTATTGGAGCTGGGTGGGGGCACTGCCAAAGTGCCTGAAAGTCTGCACAAGGGGCACACTTGGTGTCCCTGTGCATAGTCCAGCTCAAACCAGTTCTGGGAGCCGTTGGCTCCTGCTCTGGCGCGAAACTGGACAAAGGACATGGGTGTAACCACCCACCTGTCCTGACCCTCCCCTGGGAGGGTCCCCTGAATCTGTCCAACCCTCCCCCCTGGGTACAAAAGGGCTTACCTGGCTGTTGAACCCTAGATTCAACGTGGACAATATTCTGAACAAGAAACCACTGACCTTCGACCATCTGGACACTCTGGACTTCGCTGTACTTCGACTGGGCCCGACTTCGTCTCCCTCTCCGTCCAAAGCATCGTCTGTGCCCGTGCACCATACAGGCTCCGTGCAGGACCTGTGGAGCATCAAGGACAACTGAAGTATCTCCCTTGGGGTGAAGGAGTCACTCCCCTGCGTTTGCAGGCACCGTAACGCAACTGACCAGTCTGCTGATCCTGAGTTCCTGCGGACTCCGGAGGCTCCAGCAACACAGGAGGTGGGTTCCTATGTTCCTTGAGGTCGAGCTGCCCTCTCACCATGTTTGAGGGCAGTATCCCTCATGGGGACCACATAACCCGAACCCCTGTGCACTGTGTACTTTTGCAATTGCATATGCTTGTTTTTCTTCCCCAACTTCGTGCATTGGGCTGTTGATAGCCCCAACCTCTGCGCACATTTCATACAAAGGAGTCCTGCCTCCTCCCACTCTGTGCCCTGCAAGCTGTGACTTTGTGAAACTGCTAGAGGTCCCCTCGCGACTCCTATGCCTTCGGCCTGTGGGTCCACTTGAGGGACAACACTGATTTTCTTGGGCTCCCCTGGTTGCTCCAGGCCTGCCCTGACTTCCCTTGCTGTGGTGAGTCCTCTGGTTCTTGCTGGGCCAGACCGTAACCTCCTTTGACTTTCTGCGTGGGTGCCGTTGCCAAGGCTTGTTGGTGCCCCCGCCGGACACCGACCCCTCAGCACTCGACATCCTTTGTGGGACAGCTTGTATCCGGCTCCTAGTTGTCCTCGACGTCTCCTGGTCCCTGCAGCTGTAGAGTCAAGGTCTCCTTCTTCTCACCTGGAGCACCCGACATCGGTGGGCATTTGTCTACCGAGCCCCTGGTCACTCCTGAGTGACCCAGACTCTGTCCCCTCTGCTTTCAGGTTCCTTCCATCAAGAATCAACCTACGGATTCCACCGGACACTTTTCTTCTTTCCGGCAGTGGTATTTCTTTGAAGACTCCCATTGAGAACGACGGCGGTTTCCGACGCCACTTCAGACCTATGCACCCGGCTTCCCTGGGATAGGTAACTCTGGTACTTCAGTATCCACGGGTGGGGTGGCTCTCCAACCTTCTATGTTCCAAGGGGTTTCCTCGTAATCTACTGGGAAGGGTCCTTTAACTTTAAAATTGCAACCGCGACTCTCCCATTGAATTGTACCTAACACGCGGTCGTGTTCCCACACTGCGCCGTCCTCCGTGGGGTCCCTGCTTACTCACCTTGGGTGGTTCCTTGGGGTCCCAGTGATTCTACACACTCTAGACATTGTCTGGACTCGAGTCGTGGCTCTTATACCCCTATTTTAGTATATGGTTTGGTCTCCCCCGGGAGAGAACACTGTGTATTAGTGCTACTTACAATTGTTTCTGTGCAATAGTATTGTGTGCTTTGTGTTTATCTGCGTGTAGCAGGTACTGTGAGGTATTTAAGGTGTTATAATAATAAATATATATTCTTATAACTACTGTGTGGTTCTCCTTTCATTTAACCAATACAATAAGGTTGTATTCTGGTTAAAGAAGCTGCTTAACATTCCTTCAAGACTAAGCCTGAAGGCAGCTACCACTTGGATAGCTTTCTAAGGTTATCTTAAACCTCTTAAATCACCATAAGGGTTGTTTGGACTGGTGCAAGGTGCCCACTTTAATTAGTGGACAGCATATACCGGGCCAACTT
The DNA here is from genome assembly GCA_963921515.1 of Calotriton arnoldi. Taxonomy (NCBI): domain Eukaryota; kingdom Metazoa; phylum Chordata; class Amphibia; order Caudata; family Salamandridae; genus Calotriton; species Calotriton arnoldi. Next base: position 426,616 of record CAWUFW010008477.1, on the reverse strand, counting down.
TTCACATCTGCTTATTACAGATGAATGGTTTGAAAGGGTAATCTTCGACTTACTGCTTTTTCAAGTTGGTGAATTTCATCCTTTTCAGGAATATTTGGAAATTGATTATCCTTTTAGTTTCTTTAATCTGGGAATAACGAGGCTTGTACTTAAAACAGGATATAGTCATTCTTTTCTCTGCCTGGTATGCCACATATAGGGAAAGCCATTAATGTTTAGCCTTACCATCCACTGGTTCATTCACACATTAAATCACAAGAGCATTTTGTTAGACCACATTCACCAATCTTATGCAGGATGCAGTTTGACTTTGCTTTAGTAAAGAGTAAAAATACCCAACTTAATGAAGCTTTAAGTCAGGAAATTATCCAGTTCCTCAATATATTGAGGACGGAATGCTGAACAATATCAAACACTCACCTCCATTCAGAGATCTGAGCCTAAATTATTCATTTTTCTGCTCACCATGCCATTCCAGTTTGGACCCAGCCTTATGCAAATCAGTCGTGACCCTGCTGCCCATAATTCACTTCATTTTTTTTTTTAACATCTGTTTTTATTAAGTTTTTTTCTTCATAATAAACATATACTAGGCACACATTGGTTCGTTAAGTTGCGACACGCAATGATAACTGACAAAAAAAAAGGAAGGACATTTCTGTTATTCATGTCATTTACATCTTTCCGTGTCCAATGAATTATTTAAAGTTTCACCGCAAATTATACCACTTATATGACATCTTTTATATCTTGCCCGGCGTCGGGTACATTGTCTGGGGTATATGTCTGTGGTGTCAACGATGATGTTCCCAATACTTCTTACGCTGTGCAATTGTGTTGTGCCTGTGTTTGTCACGATGTGTTCCATAACTGTGGAGGAGGGGTGTTAACGAAACTGTGGCAAAATAATACTTAACGGGTTAGGGATCTCAATTGCGAGGCTGGCGCTTTGGTACCCTGGGAGCAACTATCTTGGCGTTAATGTCTGTCGTTTGTGCTCTGGCGCTGGCTGCTGGCTTGGGATGGGGCATGTGGGATTCTTTACCTCTCTCCTTTCCGCTTTTTTTCCTCCCTGCATGCTCCTCTCAATGGCCTACGCTCTTGAGGTGCATCATCTACTGGAGCCTTAGAGGGTGTGGCACTTACTTGTGTGTGGGTCAGTGCGGTTAGGATTACATCCCAACTTGCAGCGAGGGGGATCTTGTGGATCCCGAGCGTGTCCTCGCATCTGAGTGCAGTGCTTTCTGCTTTGGCCCAGTTTAGCATGGAGCGTCTCCACATTATTATGAGCGGTGGGTTAGGATCATTCCATCTTTTAGTGATTAGTCTTTTTGCTACTGCCAACTCCAGATCTAAAAATCTAGACATGGTTTTATTGTTGCGGCTTCTATAATATAAATGCAGAAGATATACGTGCCATTCAAACAGAATATGCAGCCTGTGCAGTGCCCCAGCGCGTCTGCTACTGCCAACCAATATTCTCTTAATGCGGGGCACTCCTATAGCATGTGTAGCAAGTCCGCATCTAAATGTATACATCTGGGGCATTTGGTATCTTGGCGTCTAAAGTACTGATTGATCTTCATGGGCGTGAGGTATGCTCTATGGGTGATATAGAATTGTATTTGTCGCAGGCACGCATTCCTTGGAACCTGAGTTGGGCTTGCCAGTACCGAGTCCCATTCTGTGTCTGTGAACTGGCGTCCTATGTCAGCCTCCCAGTGCTGGCAGAGGGCTGATAGGTTTGCCGCCGGGTGATGCCTGAGGGTTGCTGCAAACCATTTAACAAGGTGCCCACCTTGACCCATAATATGTAGGTATTGTATGGTGAGGTGTATCTCTGGTTCGGTAGTCACGTCTCCCCATTTAGCTGTTATCGACACTTGTAGGGAGCGTTGCAGTAGAAATTGACCGGGAGGTAATTCGTCTTCCTCCATTAGCGTTGTATATGGGACTAGTGTGCCCTCTTGGTATAGATCCCCCATGTCCTGAATTCTGGCAGTGTGCCAGCTTCTGAGTTCAGCTGCTGTGGTTACTGTGTGACCTCTGGTTGTTCCCTCCAGGGGTAGGGCTGGAGCGTATGGTGTGGTTTTGAGGGTGATATACAGCGCTCTACAGTAGCTCTTGTAGGCCACATTCAGCAATAGTGAGTCTGGCAGCTTGATTTTTGAACATGGGTGGAATATTACCGCTAGCTCCGTGGTCTGTAGGGGGGTTGTGTGGTTGCTGTATCTCCGCTGTGGCGATCAGCAAACCACCTGGCAACCCATTGTATTTGGGCTGCTAAGTAGTACTGTTCCAAGTGTGGAACTGCCAGGCCACCCTGGTCCATCGGTAAATAGAGCTTGTCTATCGCCACCCTGTGTCTAGATTTTCCCCATATGAAATCTTTTACTAATCTTTCGAGGGGCCGGAGGAAGGACGAAGGGATGTAATGTGGGAGATTTGTGAAATAATATAAGAGCCTGGGCAGTATGACCATCTTTACTATGGCCACTTTCCCTGTCACTGTTAGTGGGAGCATGTCCCAAAACGTCATCTGGGAGCGGACTGCGGTCAGTGCTCTCCCAAGTTGCCATCTTGCAAGTCTTTTGGGCTTCTGTATATGCGGATGCCCAGGTAGCGGAATGTGTCTGCGCACCAACGGACGTGTGTTCCGCCGAGCGTGTATTCTGGGTCACTGCATTGTTCGCTGAAGGGATATAGACAGGATTTAGTGACATTTACTCGTAGTCCTGATATAGAAGTGAAGTCTTCCAGTATGGTTGCTAATCTCTGTGGGATGCAGTGGATGTCACTTATGTCTAGCAGAAGATCATCCGCGTACAAAGATATTGTGTGCTTGCCGTCTCCCAGCGCAATGCCGTCTGGTATTTCCATGCATATTGCTTACGCTAGTGGCTCAATCGCCAGTGCGAAGAGCAATGGAGACAGAGGGCAGCCCTGCCTTGTCCCTATGCGGACTTCCATGAGGCCGGATATGCAGGGGCCTGTTTTAACCCTTGCAGTAGGGGCACTATACAGTAGCTTCACCATGTTGAGAAAAGGTTCCCCAAGATGATATTTGTCTAGTGTGGCAAATAGGAATCCCCACTCCAGGGAGTCGAATGCCTTCTCTAGGTCCAATATTAGGCAGCCCGCTCTCGGCCATTGGGTTTGCTAATACGTGGCAATCCTAAAGAAGCGCTGAAGGTTTAAGGAGGGGCTTCTCGAGGGTACGAACCCGTTTTGGTCACAGTGAACCAGGTAGGAGACCACCTGAACCAGTCGGTCTGCCAATAGGTTTGCTAGCACGTTGTAATCTGCGTTAAGTAGGACGAGCGGTCTGTATGAGCCCAGGTCTGTGGGATCATTATCGGGCTAAGGCAGGGACACTAAATTAGCTTCGTTCATGGGCAGGGGAAGGTGTTGCTCACTTATGGCTGTTGTGTACGGTTCGTGCAGATGAGGAATGAGTATCATGGCGTAGGCTTTATAGAATTCCGCTGGGAATCCGTCTGGGCCTGGAGTTTTCCCACTTGCCAGCACCATAATTGCACTGTGGATTTCCTCAGGTGTAAGGGGCTCGTTAAGGGCCTCCCTCTGCTCTGGTGTGGCTTCCGTCAGGTGTATTGACTCTAAAAACGTAATGGCTTGGCTCCCTGTCTGGGGCACCCTGGATTGGTGTAGTCTGGCGTAGTGCTGTTTCATTGCCTTGTGTATTTCATGCTGCGTGTATACCATTAAGCCTGTATCAGTTTTTAGGGCAGCTATGGGGTGGTGACTTGGTCCTGCCGTAGTTGCCATGCCAGCATTTTTCCTGCGCAATCTGCGGTAGCGTGTGTGCGCGCAGAGTGTGCCGCATAATTGTGGCATCGGAGTTGTTCTAGTAGGTCTGCGTGTTCCACTCGAAGGGTGTCTAATACGCCCGTGTTCCTGCTTCCTTCCGATCTGTACCTAGTACCTCTCTCTGTTGTAAGATAAGCAGAATACTTATGATTTTTATTAGAATCCTGTAGATGTAATAATTGCTGCCTTCGCACTTTGCACTTTTTCTACATACCCAGGCATTCTTGCTTTCTGGTATTTCCCCCAAACTGCTGCTAAGATCCTGATTTACGAGGCTGGCCACTCTTTGCCGTTATGTTTAGATTACATTGATAGGGAACTGATTGTTTGCTTACAACGAATGCCGCGGAACACGCATGAAATACACCACAATCCCTTTATAGGTCAAATGGTGGCCTTGCACACTGCACTTTTCTCCGTATGCCATTGCACTTTGCTTCCTGCTGTTCAAATCTTTCCTTGGGTCATATTTTATCCAAATTTTATTGTGTTTTAATGGCGACCTATTTTATTTTGTTACAAAATGTCAAAAATGATATGCATGATTGTAAAGGTTTTAATTAACTGTACAATAAAACTCAACTCAACTCAACTCCTTCCGATTGTTGTGCCTCATGTTTCAGTAACTTCCCTTCTATTTTGCCAAGCGCCGCAGTTAGTTGTTTGCGTCTGTTCCAATTGGCTCCTATGCAATGCCCTCTGATCATTGCCTTAAAGGCGTCCCATTCGAGAAGGTGGTCTTCTGTGGAGTGGTCATTGTTTTCAAAGTGGTCAAGCATTGCTGTCCCTAGTGAGGAGCGAAACGCTTGGTCTTCTAGCGCCGCTGATTGAGGGCGCCATGTGGGGACTGGAGGACGACCTGTGTTCCACGTGAGCTGCAATAACTGGGGGTTATGATCTGAGTGCGTTCGCCCCAGGTATTCAGTGTGTTTGATGAGTGTGAGTAGGGCAGGCGACCCTACAAAGTGGTCAAGTCTAACGTGCAGGTCATGAACCGGGGAGTGAAATGAGTGTATGCGCGCCGTGGGGTTGAGCGTGCGCCAGATCTTTATTAATGTTCAGTTCGTGAGCCGCTCCTGCAAGGTTTGTGCGTTGGAGATTGCCGGTGTCCGCGTTAGGGGTGGGTATGATCTGTCTAAATTTACATCTAGAACTACATTGAAGTCTCCCCTTATAAGCCAGGGGAGTCCATTCCATCTAGCGAGCACTCCTGTAAGTTTGCGGAGAAATGCAGCTTGGTCCACGTTTGGCACGTATACCAAGCCCATAAGCAACGCCTGACCATTTAGCTTGCCTCTCACAAAGACGTACCACACCTCTGGGTCTATAACCACCTCTTCTACTGTGTGGGGTATGCCCGCCTTAACCCATATCAGTGTCCCACGTGCCTGGGATGAGTGATTTGTGCTGTACACCTGGCCCCTCCAACGTCTGCGAAGGCGACCTGCCTCAGTCTGGGTAAGGTGTGTCTCCTGCAGGAAACCGATCTGTGCACGTCTGCGCTGCAAGTACGCATATACCGAGTACCTGCGGGTCGGCGTGTGCATGCCCCTCACGTTCCATGTTACTGCGTTAATCTGCGCCATGAGTGCATTTTGTGGTCCCTTTGTGGGGGGTGGGGGGGTCGGGGTTGCTCGCAGTGGTGGGAGCGCCAGCCAGAACCTTTAGGGTTGGGGTTAACTGAAAAGGGGCTAGAGGTGTGACAAAATTGCACCTAACGTCATGAGAGCGAGCACGTAGTCGATGCTGGTCCAAACTGTGAGGCCATACAGTGGCAACTGATGTGTGTAACATGTTTAACTACGGGGCTGTGTGCTGCGTGATTGCGCGCTGTGTCATGTGCCCCGATGTCTACCGGAGAAAGGAGTTGTGTGGTGGCTTATCCCGCCCTGCGGTGCCGCGAGTGTACGATGTTCAGTCACTATTGCACCCAGAAGGGTTGAGCAAGATTTCTTGTGGCAGGCATGTTTGCTGTCTATTTCGGGCGGTGGACGTGCAGCGTGCCGGAGTGTGTGTTCGCTAGGGCGTGATGCATAGATGAGATCATGCTAATGGAGATTTTTACAATAAAAGGATATTCTACAGCAAGCATTTGTCCAATGTTCAGATTATCTCGTCAGACGTTTGTGGGGTAATGTCTGGCAGCTGGAGCGATTCGCGGTCTTCGGATCTCGCCGGCGATGATCCAGCCAGGCTGCAGGATTGAGGGGTGCGTGTTCCGGAGTCGTGGATCGAAGAATGGGTCTGAATGGACGCCACTGCATGGAGGGCCCCTTGGTGTTCCATCTCTCTCTGTTCCATGTCCGGTATTGCTAACTGTGGATGTGGTTGTTTGGGGCTTTTTCCTCTGCCTAGTCGACGACCCCCCCGGCGCGTCGGGACGGCTGCCCGCTCTCTAGTGGCTTGGGCCTCGTCAGTTGACTTGTCTCTTCTAGCCAGTCCCAAACCTCTGATGGCGCTTCGAAGAACTTCGTTTTGCCCCCGCAGGCAACTCGCAGCCTCGCGGTGAACATGAGAGGGTATTGTATGCTCAAAGAGCGCAGTAAGCGTTTAACTTCCAGGTAGGAGCCCCGCCTTTTTTGAACTTGTATTGTGTAGTCTGGGAACATCATCACCAGTTGGTTTTGTACTCGTATCTCATCAAGCTTGCGGGCTTCCCTTAGTACGGTGTCCCTATAATTGAGGAGTTTAAAGAGTAGCGGCTGAGGTCTGGCTCCCGGGACGGGCTCCAAGCCGGCACCCTGTGGGCCCTCTCCACTACAAAGTGAGGTGAGAGCACGTTGTCCGGAAGGATTTCCCGCAACCAATGTTCCACGTACACCACCGGGTCCTGTCCTTTCTCTCCCTCAGGAAGGCCCACCACACGTATGTTATTGCACCTCGAGCGACCCTCTGCGTCCTCCAGCCGGTCTTCTAGGGTGTCCATTCTGTCTATGATATCTTGCAGAGCTGCTGCATGGCTTTGCGCGATTGGCTTCAGTTCTGCCAGGGTGTGTTCATTTGTTTGGACTTTCTCGGCCAACTTCCGATGGTCTGCTTTCAGCAAGATGAAGTCTGACGCGACCGTATCAATTTAGCCTCCAGCGAGCACCGAGTATGATCCAGGGCTGTGCCGATTTTTTCTACCGCTGCCAGTACTGTGTCTAGCTTTGCAGAGAGCCCCGAGTTTGGGGCTTCTCCTGCGCCCTCTACTTCCATGCGTTGATTTCCCTGTGCCTCGAGTTGCGCCGGCACTTGTTGTGTATTAGGTCTGAGGCGCCCCATGACCAGTTGTTGCGCGGTGGGCATGCAGTTGTGCAGTGGGGTCAGCGTCTATGTGCTAAATGAGGGGCCCAGGCAGGTCTCAGCCGTGCGGAGAGCAGGGTGTCCATATCTTTCTTGGCAGGCTCGTATGGACGCCGCTCAGCAGAGAGGTTCCCGCAGCATCTGGGCACCACCCTCATTTCTCGCAGCAATGTGTTGCGCCTGCCTGAGTTTCAGGGTCCTGATGCTCTTCCTGGGTAGGGCCCCAGATTCTCCAGCTTGCTTTGCCCCAGCCACTGGTTACTCTTGGAGGGCCGCCGCGCTCTGCTAGGGGGAAGACTCCTGCCAAAGAGTCCGGTGCTTGTAGTTGACCTACCGTACCACTGGTGTCCTTGTTGCGTTTGCTGCGGTGCCTCTGATTTGCTGTTTGTTCACAATGAGTGAGTCCGTGCCCTCAGGGCTGTCTGCAGCTGCGGGTAGTGCGTGATTTTATTGTCCCATTCCTCCAGAGGGGGCCCTGCGCCGTCAGTGCACCCCGTGCCCCAGGGGTTTCGCGTCCTCTGTCCCTGCCCCTCCTTGTGCTCCTACTGTGTCCTTGCTGGCATACTGGTTCTCTTGACGGTGGCTCCATGCTCGACTGGTTACTTGGGTGGGTGAGTATGTACGTGCTTAGTTGTTCACGCACGGGGCTCAACTATATCTGTGCGGGCTACGGCTGGGTCCTTTTCACAGTTCAGCGTGCACTTTTGCTCTGACCGCCTACTTCACTTCCCGTTCCACCTGCGGTGTACTGTGAGTCAGTTCTTTTGGCGCTGAGTGGGGCTCAGCGTCGATCTTTGCTGTTACGGGCACACTTGCCTTACTACTCCTGCGGTGGGATCGATGCCGTGAAGGATTGCTCGTACCATCGCACTCACTCCCTTCACCTGCCGCGTGTACAAGTGTGCTGTGCTCCAGCGAGTGCCTGTTTCCGCTGGGCCTCTCCCTACCGTGTCTGCTTTGGCTTTGCTGTGCTCCGCTATAATCACCCACTCCCACTGAGTTACGGTTTGCCAATTTCCAGTCCCAGGCCTTCTTATGGCAAGTAGGCTTCGTGCCCCTCTTCGCTCTTTTCTTGTTGAGGTGTAGGCTCGGGTCGGCCACCACCTCGATTCTGGCCTTCTTAGGTGAGGCTGCTTCTTTATGGACTCCTCTGGGAGGGCTCACTGTTTTCTCCCCATGCTGCTCGGGGCCAGTCTCCCATCGGGTGCCGAGTGCTACTTTGCCCTTGTGTTCACGGGTAGCCGGTAGCCTGTCCCAGATCTATGACCGTCCCCACCTTCTCCAGCTTCACAAGGCTCGAGGCGGCCGCTTCCCACACAGCGCTTTGCCTCCCCCCCTCAGGTGCCAACGATCGTACTGCAGCTGTTTGAACTTCGCCGGTGATCGCAGGGGTTGCTCGCCACTACAGGATCACGTCTTTGTGTTGGGGCGTTGCTCGGTCTGGCCGCGCCGAGACGTGATCAGTCCTCGTGGCACCTCCAAGTGCTCAGTTCCCCTGTGGCGGCCGCCCAGTGTCCACGCTCCGAGGTCTTACGACCCGGCGGGTCTCCTCGCGATTGTTCCCCACACCCATCGTTGGGCCCATCGGCTGTGGCGCCCGATCCCTCTCAGCGCCCCGCTCACCTCACACAGATTGTCTTGTTCCGCACCGCGACCGCCACTCAGTAGATCCCGGATGAGTCACTGCTACAGCTGCGGGCACTCAGTTCTCCTCACCGCAGCGCATCTCAATGGGGCGCCAGGAACCACCCGCGACGTTCCTCCAGCAGCTCACGTACACGCTGCCCAGGCCTCAGTTGAAGCGCGACCATTGTTGCGGTGCGTTCGCCTGGAGATCTCTGGTTTTCAGTCACCAGCTGCTCCGTTATGGCGGTGATCGATTCCGCCTCTTAACAGTGTGGTGGGACGGGATTACATCACGATTCCGCAGGATAAACGGGGCGATATGGACGGAGCGTTAAAGACTCGCGTCTGCCATCTTAGCTGGCTAGGCACGCCCACCCCATGATTCACTTCATAAGCCTCAAAATAAGAGATTGTTAACCTAAATCCAGTGTTCTATAATAATGATCCACAACTACAACCCACCAACTATCAATATAAACTAAGTACCTTTTCCCAAGTCAAGGCTAATTAAAAGAGCTCCCATCTACAATTCTTACAGTTCATAAGCTTTGATACACTAACTTAGGGGCTGATTACGATGGCGGTCGGACGAGCATCTGACCACCATCGTTTCAGGATTGGGACCGCTCATAAGTAGGCGGCGGTCCCAACCTCAGAATTACAATCCTGACCGTCGTGTAGGCGGTTGGAAACATGCCTTTTTGCATTGAGGCTTGTGCTGCAGTCCGGAAAAGGGCCACAGCACAAGCTTAAATGCAAAAAGGCATGTTTAGAAACATCTATGCACTGTGTGCCAGGCACCATGTGGTGCCTGGCACAGGGTGCATGGATGTTTCGGGGGCACCACGGGTGCCCCCTGGCCCCATAGCAGAGGCCCGGAGCAGACGGGGGATCTGCTAGGGGCCCCCAAACGGCCTTTTCATGGCGGTCGGACCGCCATGAAAAGGCAGAGGGAAAGGGATATCTTAATCCTGATGGTGATGCCTGCACAGGCACCACCGCCATTCGGGTATTACCTGTCCGACCGTTCCCCTGACAGGATCTCCGATCCTGTCAGAGGCGGTGGTCTTACCCCACGCCTGCAGCACTCCGACCGCCGGTATCTTAATCCGGCGGTCCGAACGCGGCAAGGGTTGTCAGGCGGACTGCCACCGACAGCATCTCAGTGGTGGTCCGTAAGACATCGTAATCGGGCCCTTAGTGTTATTACACCTAAAATGTTTCTACTGACAATGTTATGATTAAATGACAATTTGTGCAAAATAGTCAGAAAAGTGCAATGTGCCTCTGATAAAATCCTTTCTCATCTTAAAACTAAATAATAATCGAGGTGAGAATATCCTAATTTAGCATGATCAGTCATACATGTCAATTAAGTTCATTGTTCAGAGTAAAACATTAATACTCATACAATCTTAAGACCAATTCATATCATTTTTTTCTTTTACCCTATTTTTTTAACACAATATGAATAGGCCTCTTACACATTGAATGTACCACTGACAATGGCCATTACAACCCACAATTTGCTAGTTTGGACTCAGCAATAGACATGAATTTAAAGCATTTTCTGCAAAATATCAAATCCTCCCCTTGGAGACAGGCTATAACTGTTTGCCGACATGTTCGTATGGTGTTTCTATTAAAAAACTGTCTCAACAAACGTTTACGCTCTTACGTTAGGGCTGGGCAGCAGCAGACAATATGTCAAATATCTTGCTTGAAATAATTCCAAAGACGACATGATGTCTCTTTAGACCGTGTCTCCTCCAAGACAGTGAATTAAAACGAATTTGCAAATCTCCAGGTCGGAAGCGCAGCAGCTTTAATTTTGGTGTTAATCCATTCAGCCCTCCTAAATATGACTGAAATTTTAAGGGGCCATATGAACTAATAACAATCCATGCAGGGGCTCTTTTATATAACACCTCTCTATCCATTAAGGATGAAATCTTTTTTCCTGTTCCATTTATAACTATATTAAATGCAGTTTGAGAAAGGGATAAAGCCCAAAGCTCCTCTGCCTTAAAAGTGGATAGGGCCAAACTAAAATACTCATGTGCAGCTATATTTCTAGGGTCACTTATTGCCTCCCACACAATTGTACTGTGCGTAGATCTTAGATCATTTAGTAACTTATAACAAAATTTCAAATACACTCCAAGACTACTTTTTTTTTTTTTTTTTCCTCATTTGCCTCAGACCACAGTTGACAAAACAGTAGGACATCTGTTACCGTTACTCAGCTATAAGGAGACGTAAGCGTCAAGATGGAACCGTGGGACAACACACGCCTACCGGTAAAGACTCTCCCACATATTGTCACTGATCCCACTTATTAATTGGGATTGATCTTGCTCTCTTCTGGTATCCCATGACCCGAGACTGTTTTTGTTGGCCAGTTAGGGTATTAGGACCTCGGAGGGGGCCCAACACCGTCAGAGAGCATCCGGGAGGCTTAATCATAGGAACCAGGTAGTTGTTATTGAAACAATCAGTGCGACTAGGTCCACTTCACCAAACAATCCCATACTACTCTTTTCTTGCTGCACTCCAAGACTACTTATGCACTGCCTCCTAAGGCCAAACTCCAAACAGATTTGGACTGGTGAAGCCTGCCGAGGTAAATTAAACAGGCGATGATAAGTTCCTACCATGACGTTGTCTATAATTTTATCTGCTTTTCCTCTCAATATCTCAATGACATACATCAGAGAAGGGGCATGTTTAGCAGCCATCACTTGCAAGAGTGGCTGTCGAGACAGGCCTTTTAAAGAGTTCCACAGGGAAGAAAACGCAACAACTAATGAGTTATTTCTTCTTAAAATTGTGGCACTCTGATTCTTAAATGAGCCTCCGGAGTAAAAAAATCACCCTCAAATATTTATATTCTGATACGGATTCAAGAGCCGTCCCTACTATGTAAAATGTTGGTGGTAAATATCTTCCCTTTAAAACAAGCATGGTTTTGATTTTATTAAGATTAACTTTTAACCTATGATACACAGCATACTGCGGGGTTGTATTAATTAAACGCTGAAGACCAACCTTTGTAGAGCTAATCAGCACAAAATCATCAGCATACAACATATGTGAAACATTAAAACTAGCCACTGTCTGTGAATGCAAATTAACACTATTTAAAGCAAGGATAATTCCAGCAAGGTATAAATTAAAAAAAAGCAGAGCCAGTACAGAGCCTTGTTTTAGGCCATTTCTTGTTGGAATTTCTTTGGAGACCATTGTACCATTTCCCAACCTGACTCTTGTCCAAGTGTCTGTGTACAGTAATTGGATCGCTCTAAGGAGAAGAGGAGATATTCCCCAATTCAACAACTTTAACCATAAAATGTTTCTCTGCACTGCATCAAATGCTGAGTGGAAGTCTACATAACACAAATGTAGCTTTACAGAGCGGTACCTTGCCTGTTCAATTATTAAAGCCAGCATCTAAATATTGGTAGATGTACCTATGTCCTTAAAATACCCAGTCTGGTGCTTTGGCACCAGGGAATTGGACTCAACCCAATCCGTTAATTCAGTTAGCAGACATTTTGCAAAGTATTTTGCCTCCCCATCCATTAGAACATTCAACCTATAATTAGAAGATAAGGAGGTTTGACCGGCTTTGTAAATTGGGTCCAGTATTGACCCCCGCCAGCTGTCTGGAATTTCTTGGTTGCGGAGGATATAATCAAATAAGTGACCAGCTTATCTGCCCAGAATTGCTGCTTCTACTTATAAAGCGACTGTGGAAGTTCATTAGTGCCCGGGGCCCCATCTCGACGACTCTTACAGATAATGTTTGCCACTTTTCCACTTCTCCCAATGAGATCGCTTTGAGTGAGACTTCTCCCTCCAACTTTAGAATACCAGCTTTTGGGGGACCTTTTACTCTGTCCACACCCCCATACATTTCCTCTAGGTAATTTGACCAGGAGGCGTCTGAGATAGTTGAGTTAGAAGAAAACGCGCTCGAGCTGTCTGGTTGAATCACCAACCTCCAAAATTCTCTGGCGTCGTTTCACTCGGAGGCAAAGAAGATTTCACACCAATATCAGTCTGCTTCTGATTTTGCTGAAGCCCATACAGCTTTTTTATATAGCGATCTTAATGTAGGAAGGGTCTCACTCCGTGTGCTCGAATTTGAGTTATTTCCCTGTACCCTCAAAGCATGATTCAGCTATTATAAGTTGGGATGATGTTTTTCTAGGCCGGATCAGTACTGAGGCTATAGTGGTTCCCAACTTGATTCTCCAGTAAAAGCTTAGGAAATTGAACCCACTGTTCAAGATGGGTTGTGATTAATTTGCATGTTTTTTCTCATTGTAGTCTGGCTTGGTGTTCTTCTTTGTCAATGGAATCTACAGACCACCGCAGCTTCGTACAGTTGGTCGTTAAGGAATAACCAATATCTGATAAATCTAGTTCATGCAAGGAGACTTTTAAATTTAATCGAATCATTTGCGGGTGATGATAACTTTCCAGCCTGTTTCCCAACTCATAATTAGCCACCCTGTGAAATAAAGGGAGAGGCACTAGAGTGTAAACTATAACTCATTGGGAGTTTGCTGAGTGATGGGTTGCATGCGCGGAATATCGGTGTTACATCCAAGGTTTTCTATGTTTTGATCGGTGCCATGAGCCCATCAAGATTACAAGGTCAGACAGATCTTGTCAAACATAAGTATGTCACAGCATCACGTAAACTATGGGAGTGGTGGTCAGGAGGTTTAAATACCCAGAAAGCAAGCAATCTCATATACGACTGTTAGAGACTACATATCCCATGAGGCTGTGCGAGTACTTCTTATGCATCTACAAAGCCCCTATTGGTAATTGGAATGGGAAGGACTATAAGAAGTGCTTACGTAAGCAGTGCGATGCAGATTATTCCTTGATTAAGTGTGAGACTAAGCGGGGATGTTCCATGAGCTGCATGCAGTGTAGTAAGGTTGCCACAGCATCTTTCAGATTCTCTGCAATGAACATGCTAGTGCGTTGGAGGGGATTACTTGGTTGGCAGGTCTTGTGGCTCTCCCTTATTTGCCCTGGATTTTGTATCTCTCTGTGAAAATATTACTGTGGGCTGCTTCGGCATCTCGGCTGAGACAGTCGGGTGATTATTGATGTGAAACACGGGCAGATTTGCCCTTTTGACATTTAAGTTGACCGGAGGTTCTACTCCGGAAGAATGCACATAGGATTTATTGCGTATCTATTGTCGGTCACACGTGTTCGGGGGCTCTACGCAGTGTTGTGATAACAGTGGGCTCTAAGCAGTACTATTGGAAAATTCAATCGTGGATTGAGTGTTTACCCAGTGTACCAGTTTTTAAACATTCTTTGAAAGCTTTGCAAAGAAGAAAGATACCGTACTTATGTATATTTATGTTTGCTTTGAGGAGTGAAATAGCTTTGTTGATATAAAAGTACGTTCATTCTAAATATGGTTATGTGCTCTACTAAGAGGATTATAGATAGAGCTTTCCACAACAAGGACAAATAATTTGTTTATTTTCATGTTGCCTTTTAACTTGGGGTGCATCATAGAGAGAGGTTTTTATTCTCTTCCCCTGTGAGGCCTGATTTAATCGTTGTCTTAATGGTGTTATTTCTTTTTAGGTCTTCTTCCCTGCTGTTCCCATCCATTCCTTCCTTCACTTGATCATCTCAATATTCTGTGCTTTAACAGCAAGGGGAATTGAGACGATCAAGAGGTGGACCCATTTGTGCGACAAACCGATCCTGAGGTATCAACTGGCTGACAGAATAATCTGCCCACATTTTTATACCTCCTGGTTAGTTTGGAGTACCAAATGGCCACGTTAGACGATGTATTAGCAGCATTAGCACTTGTACAAACGGAAATAGCTGCATGTCGTGCTTTGACCGCAGCATTACAGGAGTGAATAGAAAGGATGCAAAGGAATCAGTTTGATGCTGCTAGTGGTAGAGCCAATGGGTATTTTTCTAGCACTACAGGTATTAACCCTGCACCTTCTACCCCGATAACCGTGAAGATACCCACTCCCATTCCATTAGCAGCTCCAGAACGCTTCATTGGAGAAGCAAACAAAGTGCAGCTATTCCTTATCCAGGTTTTGTTACACTTCACATTTTCTCCTAAGGCATGTACCACTAATCAGGCCAGGGTGGCTTTTATGATTTCTTATCTGGCGGGAGATGCTGCTCAAAGGGCAGTACCATTGGTCAGAAGAGATGACCCTTTGCTTTATGTTTGGGATGAGTTCAGAGTGGAATTTGAACAAGTGTTTGATCGTAGAGCTTTTACTTTCGCGGCTGATAGAGAGTTATTAGAATTAAGACAGGGCAATAAGGATTTAGTGGTTTATCTAAACACATTTCAGAGATTAGTCGTTGAAACTAACTGACCTGAAGCCAAACAGGCAGCCCTGTTCCATCAGGGACTAAGGGAAGAGTTAAAAGATGTGCTAGCTTAGATAGATCCTCAGCCAAAGATCTGTGTAGAGCTTATCAATCTGACTTTACACTTGGACTATCATCTGAGCAAGTGTAAAGGGGAAAAACGGAGATCGGAACGACTTCTTTCATGGTTCGAGAGGAATCGAGCTTCTTCTGGGGGTTCAGGGACAGCCTCCGAGCCTATAGAAATAGGAAGTGCCAGAGCCTCATTAACCCAAGAAGAATGAGATCAGAGGAGTAAGCAGGATCTCTGTCTGTGTTACGGAAAAAAGGGACATTTGTATCAGGAATTGTTTTTCTAAGCCAAAGAATAGAGACAGTGATCCCATGAGGGCAGCAATAGTAAATGTAAAAGAGTCGGAAAACTAGATAGCCCTGGGATAACAGAAGGGAATACCTTGGGCTATGTTGAAATCCCTTCATTAAATGGGGTGAAGGACTCACTAAAAGAACACCTCAATGTGGGGATATACAACTACAAGTAGATAGCGTCAATCATTCAGTCAATGCCTTATTGACTTCAGGGCCACCGGCGTATTTATAGATGAAACATTGGTGGAAGAGTTACACATTGCTTTGATTAAGAAAGCAGTACCTGAGGCAGTGTTAGCAGTGGATGGGAGAGATTTGGATTCAGGACCCATTCGTTTTCAGATTTAGGAGATTGTAGTCAGATGTCAGGATATCCATTCAGAGATTCTGTAGTTTAATATCATCAAAGTACCTCAATATGGGGTCATCTTGGGGTTACCATGGTTAAGAAAACACAACCTTGCCATAGATTGGGGGAATAAAACCATCTATTTTGATTCTTCATTTTGTAGCCATCATTGCTTTGCTCTCCAGAAACTACCTGTTCAGGCACTAGCTATGAGACATACCATAGCTATGGCAGCAGTACAAGATATCACACTTCCCGAACAATATACCGAGTTTCAGGATATTTTCAGTGATCAACAAGCAGAAACATTGCCCCCACACAGGCAATATGACTGCCTGATACACCTAGTACCAGGGGCAGTGGTGCCATGTGGTAGGATTTATGCGTTATCTGAGCCTGAAACTGAACATCTGTAAAAGTACTTAGGAAAATACCAGTTTCATCCGTCCTTCGAAATGACCTGCAGCCTCACCTTTATTTTTTATTCCAAATGTGAATGGCGAGTTGAGAACTTATATAGACTTTCGGGCACTCAACAAGGTGAAAGTAAAAAATCGGTATCCTCTGCCTTTGATTTCGGTTTTACTAGATCCAGCAAAGAAGGCAATGATATTTACAAAGTTGGACTTAAGAGGAGCGTTCCATTTGGTGAGAATGAGAAAGAGTAATGAGTTGAAGACGGCATTCCGTACTAAGTATGGCTTGTTTGAATTTATGGTAATGCTGTTCAGGTTATGTAACGCTCCCGTGGCATTTCAATATATCTTAAACGATGTCCTAAGGGAATATTTTGAATGTGTTTGCAATTTTTTTATATCAATGACATTTTTATTTATTCCCCAAGTACAACCATGCACAGTCATCATGTTAGAATGGTTTTGAAGGCCCTTTGAATTAACCATCTCTTCTGTAAACTCAGTAAATGTGAGTTTCATGTAGCAAGGGCTGAGTTCTTAGGATTTATGCTATCATCACAAGGCCAGGAAATGGCTGAGCAAAAGATTCAAGCTGTACAGTGTTGGCCGGTACCTTCTAATGTTCGTGATATCCAATGCTTTTTGGGTTTTGAGAACTTCTTTCGTAGGTTCACGAATCAGTTTTCAAAGGGCGTGTCTCCCATAACAGATCTATTGAGGAAGAACATCTTGTGTGTGTGGACTGAGGAAGCTAATCAAGCTTTCTGTCAACTGAAACAGGCCTTTACATCCGCTAATATTTTGGCCTATCCTGATCCAGAAAGGCCTTACCTTGCGAGGAAGATGCATCAGAAGTCGCAATTGGTGCAGTCCTTTCCCAACGGAATACAAAAATTGGACAGCTGCATCATATAGCATATATTTCATGGAAGTTGAATGAGCCAGAGATGCACTACACCATTGCGGAAAAGGGACTTTTGGCAATTCAAGATGCATTCCGCGAATGGCGGCATTATCTCATGGGAGCAAAACACATAATTACTGTATATACATCCTAATCTACAGTACATGAAACCAGCCCATCTTTTATCCCCTAGACAAGTACGCTGAATGCTGGTTTTTGAAAAATTTCAGTTTATAATCACCTATAGACCAGGGAGTGAAAACAGGAAAGCCGATGCTCTCATGAGACCGGAATCATTTCATGTCCCCTTGAACCAAAGGCACAAGCTATTATAAATCCTCAGAGTGTTGTTTACATGTTGCAAACAGAACAATTCCTAGAAAAGATTTCACAGGCCATGAAGTCCCCATAATGGGAACAACCACGTAGATTAGAAATTTAGACAAGGAATACCGACACGAGGTGCTCAATTGTTGATCCCTACTGCTGAGCCACGTAAAGATGTATTAAAACGGTGTCATGCTGCATCTGTTGCAGGGCATAATGTGGTGGAGAAAACTACAGAAAGGGTGTTAAGACAGTTTTGGTGAACCTCAGTACAAGAGGACATAAAGACAATGATTCAAAGATGCGAGACTTGCATGTGAGAAAACAATTAGCAAGGGAAACCACAAGGGCTATTACGTCCTTTACCAACTCCAGAAGTTCCATGGCAACATATATCCATGGATTTTATCATAGGTTTACCTAAGGATAAATGGTGTACAACCATTCTGGTTGTGGTAGACAGTTTGACCACATTAGGCCATTTCATAGCCTATACTCAAGTACCTACATCAGGGCAAGTAGCACAAATGTTATTCACACACATCATTAAATTGCATGGCCATCCTAAAGTTATTGTGTCCGATCGAGGGTCACAGTTCACTTGTCAGTTCTGGAAGGTATAGTGTTCTGCTTTGCAAATCCCTGCAGCCACTTCTACTAGCTTTCATGCCCAAACTGATGGGCAGACGGAGAGATTGAACCAGACTTTAAAACAATACCTGCGTTGCTACGGAGACAAGAATACAGATGCATGGGTGGATTGGTTATGGATTGCTGAAGTGGCCTACAACAGTGCCCTACCCAGAACTACCGAGGCAGCTCCTTATTTTAGTATGTATGGTTTTCATCCCAGGTTCATTCCTCTGTTCCATCCAATGGAGGCGCACAAACTACCGGAAGTACAAGACTGAAAAAAGAATATCCAACGCAACATAAAACTCACACAAAGAAATGTTCAAGAAGCAAAAAACAAGTATAAGGCCTGTGCAGATGAGCATAGTCGGATAGAACCTCTTTACAAGAAAGGAGATGGGGTATGGCTGTCTACAAAAAACATACACTTTAGGAGATATAGTGTATTCAATCCCTGGTACATCGGGCAATACAAGATACTCAAGGTCAGCAACCCCATTACTGTCAAACGTACACTACTGAAACACATGGGAATACACCACGTGTTTCACGTACCTTTAGTTAAACCTTCATACACTCCCATAAAAAAGGTACCAACTCCCATTTTGGTAGACCATAAACCTTAATATGAGGTTAAGGAAATTGTATATTCTAAGAAGCGAGGCAACAAGTTATGGTACCTGATTGCTTGGAAAGGGTATGGACCGTAAAAAAATTCTTGGGAACCTGCTTCCGGGGTCCATGCCCCAAGACTAATTAAAGGGTTCCATGACAAAAACCCTACGAAACCAAAACCATGTCAGCGTTCTCCTGACGAGGGAATGTACTGTTACATCTAATACTGTCTATGCTTTGAACGCTGCCATGAGGTCAGACAGATCTTGTCAAACATAAGTATGTCACAGCATCGGGTAAGCTATGGGCTGGTGGTCAGGATGTTTAATTAACCAGAAAGCAAGCAATTTCATATACGACTGTTAGGGACTACATATCCTATGAGGCCGTGCGCGTACTTCCTACGCGTCTACAAAGCCCCTATTGGTACTTGGAATGGGCGGGACTATAAGAAGTGCTTCCACCAGCAGCGCAATGCAGATTATTCCTTGATTCAGCGTGAGACTAAGCAGGGATTTTCCGTGAGCTGCATGCAGTGTGGTAAGGGTGCCAATGTATTTTTCTGATTCTCTGCAATTAATGCGCTAGTGCGTTGGAGGGGATTACTTGGTTGGCAGGCCTCGTGACTCTCCTTTATTTGCCCTGGGTTTTGTATGTGCCAAGAAGAAAAGTTATAACCGGGCCTTCTCAGGTATGGCGCCTAGGATCTGGAATGCACTGCCCACAGAAACCAGACTTAACCCGTCTTTTATCTCCTTCAAAAAAGAAGTGAAATCTATTTTCCTATCCAAATTCACTTAAACTTTGTACGTAACCTATATTATGATTGTGTGCTTTAACTTAACTGTTTGTCTCCTACATATGCCTGTAAAGCGCTCTGCTACCCGCAAGGGTCTTGTTTGCCGCTCTATAAAACCTTCAAAATAAATAAATAACTCTCTGCAGAAATATTACCGTGGGCTGCTTCGGAGTCTCGGCTGAGACGGATCGGGTGATTATTGCTGTGAAACACAGGCAGGTTTGCCCTTTTGACATTTGAATTGACCGGAGGTTCTACTCTGGAAGAATACAAATAGGATTTATTCCGTATCTATTGGCGGTCACATGGATTCTTGGGCTCTACGCAGTGTTGTGATAATAGTGGGCTCCAAGCAGTACTATTGGAAAATTCATTCGTGCATTGAGTGTTGACCCAGTGTACCAGTTTTTATAACATTTTTTGAATGCTTTGCAAAGTAGAAAGATACCGTACTTATGTATATCTATGTCTGCTCTGAGGAGTGAAATAGCTTTGTCGATACAAAAGTACATTGATTATAAATATGGTTATGCGCTCTACTAAGAGGATTATAGATAGAGCTTTGCACAAGAAGGAGAATTAATTCATTTATTTTTATATTGCTATTTAACAGGGGGTGCCTGATAGAGAGAGGTTTCCATTATCTTCCCCTGTGAGGCCTGGTAAGTGCATTCTCGTGGTGGGTATCATTTCGGATAATATGTAATCTTGGTAAATGAAACAGAAGGGGAGGGGAATTGAAAGTGAGAAATGATGTGAGCTCTTGCTTTCTTGTTTGATTCTCCTCTTTCACAGGGCAACTATAATCTGTATTTGTTTGGGACAGATGTTCATGTCCTATATACCTGAAGACGCCACGGATGATATCTATTTTTGGTTACAGGTATTTGCATAGGGAGGAATGGTGCATATATGTGTTTCATATGTAATCTTTATCTTAATGGTTTTATTTCTTTTTAGGTCTCCTTCGCTGCTGTTCCCATCCTTTCCCTCCCTCGCTTGATGATCTAAATATTCCGTGCTTTAACAGCAAGCGGAATTGAGACGATCAAGAGGTGGACCTATTTGCGAAGAAACAATCCTGAAGTATCAACTAGTAGACAATCGGGACCACCACTTGGCCGTTCAAAACTCTCAGACCCAAATGCTCCACATTACCTATGAATTGCCTCCCATGTACGTCTTTCCTCTGTTGAGACAAGGACAATACCGAAACGAGGTGCTCAGTTGTTGATCCCTACCAGTAGCGGCCCGTGGAGGGAGTTCCGTGGGGCGGTGAGGCGGGGCGGGGGAGGGGCAGGGTGGGGGTAGTAAACACCGGAATATGGATGAACAAAGGTAAGTAAACATTTAAATAAATAAAACGAATTTCGTTGCGCGCGCTGCATTGCAAAATGCGTTGCAGCGCGCGCAACGAAATTCGTTTTATTTATTTAACTGTTTACTTACCCCCTCCCCCGCCCGCCTCACCGCCCCACCGAACTCCCTCCACGGGCCGCTACTGATCCCTACTGCTTAGCTACATAAAGAAGTATTACAGTGGTGTCATGCTGCATCTGTTACAGGACATAATGGGGTGGAGAAAACTACAGCAAGGGTGTTAAGACAGTTTTAGTGGCCTTCAGTGTGAGAGGACATAAAGATAATGATTCAAAGATGCAAGAATTGCATGCAAGAAAAAACTGAGCGAGGGAAACCATACGGGCTATTACATGCTTTACAAACTCCAGAAGTTCCATGGGAACATATATCCCTGGATTTTATTGTAGGTGTACCTAAGGATAAAGGGTGTACAACCCTTCTCGTTGTAGTGGACAGTTTGACCAAATTAGGCCGTTTCATAGGCTGTACTCAAGCACGTACATCACGGCAAATAGCACAAATGTTGCTCACACACATCATTAAATTGCATGGCCAGACTAAAGTTATTGTGTCCGATCGAGGGTCACAGTTCACTGCTGAGCTCTGGAAGGTATGATGTTCTGCTTTGCAAATCTCTATGAAAAACATACACTTTACGACATATAGTGATTTCAATCCCTGGTACATCGAGCCATACAAGATAGTCAAGGTCATCAACCCCGTTACTGTGAAACTTGCACTACAGAAACACATTAGAATACCCCCCGTGTTTCATGTATCTTTAGTCAAACCTTCATACACTCCCATAAAAAAGGTACCAACTTCCATTGGGTAGACCATGAACCTGAATATGAGGTTACGGAAATTGTTGATTCTAAGAAGTGAGGCAACAAGTTATGGTACCTGATTGCTTGGAAAGGGTATGGACCGGAAGAAAATTCTTGGGAACCTGCTTCCGGGGTCCATGCCCCAAGACTAATTAAAAGGTTCCATGAGAGGAATTGCACGAAACCAAAACCTTGTCAGCGTTCTCCTGACGAGGGAATGTACTGTTACATCCAACGCTCTCTATGCTTTGAATGCTGCCATGAGCCCATCTAGCATACAAGATCAGACAGATCTTGTCAAACATAAGAATGTCACAGCATCACGTAAGCTATGGGAGTGGTGGTCAGGAGATTTAAATAACAAGAAAGAAAGCAATCTTATATACAACTGTTAGGGACTACATATCCCTTGAGGCTGTGCAGTACTTCCTATGCATCTACAAAGCCCCTATTGGAAATTGGACCGGGCAGGACTATAAGAAGTGCTTCCACCAGCAGTGCGATGCAGATTATTACTTGATTCAGCGTTAGACTAAGCGGGGATGTTCCATGAGCTGCATGAGGTGTGGTAAGGGTACCACGGCATCTTTCAGGTTCTCTGCATTTAATGCGCTAGTGTGTTGGAGGGGATTACTTGGTCGGCAGGCCTCGTGGCTCTCCTGTATTTGCCCTGGGTTTTGTATATCTCTGCGGAAATATTACCGTGGGCTGCTTCGGCGTCTCGGCTGAGGCGGACCGGGTGATTATTGCTGTGAAACACGGGCAGGTTTGCCCTTTTGACATTTAACTTGACTGGATGATCTACACTGTGTTGTGATAACACAGTGGGCTCTAAGCAGTACTATTGGAAAATTCAATCGTGGATTGAGTGTTGACCCAGTGTACCAGTTTTAAAAAAAAAAATTGGAACGCTTTGCAAAGAAGAAAGAAACCGTATTTATGTATATCTATGTCTGCTCTGAGGAGTGAAATAGCTTTGTCGATACAAAAGTACATGCATTCTTAATATGGTTATGCGCTCTACTAAGAGGATTATAGATATAGCTTTCTACAACAAGGAGAAATAATTCCTTTATTTTCATGTTGCCATTTAACATGGGTTGCATCATAGAGAGAGGTTTTCATTCTCTTCCCCTGCGAGGCCTGGTAAGTGCATTCTTGTGGTGGGTATCATTTCGGATAATATGTAAGCTTGGTAAATGAAACAGAAGGGGTGGGGAATTGAAAGTGAGAAATGATGCAAGTTCTTGTCTTCTTGTTTGATTCTCCTCCTCAACGGTGCAACTATAATTCTTATTTGTTTCGGACAGATGTTCATGTCCTATATACCCAAAGACACGATGGATGATATCTATTTTTGGTTACAGGTATTTGCATAGGGGGGAATGGTGCATATATGTGTTTCAGATGTAATCATTATCTAAATTATGTTTTTTCTTTTTAGGTCTCCTTCTCTGCTGTTCCCATCCTTTCCTTCCCTTGTTTGATCATCTCAATATTCTGTGCTTTAACAGCAAGCGGTGGACCCATTTGTGCGATGCTACCGATCCTGAGGTATCAATCGGCTGACAATCGGGGACCACCCGGCTGTTCAAGATTCTCAGGCCCAAATGCTCCATATTACGTATGAATTGCCTCCCATGTATGTCTTTCCTCTGTTTATAGGGTTGAAACATTGGAATGCACCAAATCTGATCTATTGTTTCCACTATTTGATCCCTGGACACCGCCTGGAGCAGGTTCATTTAAAATCACCAGTCATTAAAATATAGGGAGCCAAATTTATTGTAGATTGAATGGTTATAAAATACAATAAAATTTCGATGGTTTCCTCCTTTTTCCCCAAAAAACTTGGTAGAGTATAATCCCAAACCGTTACTGCTTACAGATTGGGGTGGTTAATGTTGATCTCCTCTATTCTGGCATTATGGTCAACCGCTCCATACAAGGCCAGAACTCTGGCAGGACTCCCCTTTATTTTCGTTTTGATCTACGGTTTGCTAAAACACAAATATACTGGAAGATCTATAATGTCTTGGGCCCACGTTTCTTGCAAGATCACCATGTGAAATGTTTTTATGAAATTTAAAAAGTCCTCATCCTCAATTTTACCCGAGAGACCCTCTATGTTCCAGACACAAAATGATAGAGACTCCTTTAATTGGCTAGCAGCCAAATATCTGTTCTGTCACTTCTTCAAGTTCTTATATGAGGCAGGTAGGAGAGCAACCGGAAGCCAAGACCAGTCTATTACTTTGGATTGTGAATGACGTACTGTCTGAGCCACTGTGCTTTGACCATTTATGTTGACCTCCAAGCCATTTGATCATGGGGCGAGTGGCTCTGGGCCCCTCTTAGGATTGATGCTGGTGTGGGCAAAATATTTCCAGCAGGACTTTTATTCTGGCCTTGCAAACCCCACCCCACAAAGTCCTGTATCCAAGGAGCGGGCCCCACGGCTACTAGACTGGATAAATTGAGGGTAAGCTTCTCCCTTGTCTCGAGAAAATTCAATTCCCCAGTTTAAAAATACCTGCTTCTCTGCCCACACTTGTTCAGCTAACAAGAATGTTGCCCAGGCAATAATGGTAGATTCTTCCCCACCTGGGAATAGAGCATTTGAAAAGGTGACTGAATGAATATCAGATGATTTAATATAACTTAGGGAAGGAATTTCTTGAACCATACAGAGCATTGTCCCTCTATTGATTTTATCAAAATGCCCCCTTGGTTTATATTTTGGTGTAAAAATCACATTACCGAGTTTGGTAGGGGGGTGCACAATGTTCAAGGCTGGTCTCAAAATGGACGATGATTTATACTCCTGAGCTGGCTCTTGAGCGATGGAAACCTGAACGATAGGTCTTACATCCTTAATGGTCATTAGAGAGACTGCAATTATGGGCTGTTGAGTCCGAACCTGAATTTTTCTCCGGCCATCATGATAAAAGGTTTTCCTCTCTCCAGTGGGAAAGTGTTCCCCCTCTGTAGGGGGACATTGATCCCAGGGATTATTTTCCATATTTGCTAAGCGAGTTACTGTTGGGGCATGGTTGTTTAAAAAAAAACACCCGGTTCCCCCTCCTGTGATACGGTCACCTCCTGCTGAGGCTTGCTCTTGTTGTGACCTCAGGGCAATAAGACCCATCCCCCCCTGAGGGAGAGGGATATCAGTCTGAAAACTTAAGGGCGGTTGCAACTTGACTGAACTTGGGAAGTTTGAGGGTTCCTTCTTAGCTTCATTAATAGGCACAT
This sequence comes from Calotriton arnoldi, assembly GCA_963921515.1. NCBI lineage: Eukaryota > Metazoa > Chordata > Amphibia > Caudata > Salamandridae > Calotriton > Calotriton arnoldi. The sequence continues at coordinate 401,631 of CAWUFW010008477.1, read as the reverse complement.
TAATCATATCTTCATCAATGTTTGCCTCCCCTATATGGGCCTCTTCATCTCCCATATTATCAACAGGCTTGTTATATGGCCATTAGGGTAATTCCCGACATTGCTAAGTTAGCATGAGCTTTGCTGCCATGATGCTGCTTTTGCGCACGTTACTACATGACTTTATTTTGCAAGACTCTATTTGTGCCTTTCACATGAGAACTGTCTGCCTTTCGCGTTCCCTGCTAAGTTCCTGGAGTTTAGTCTGAACACGATGTGCAAGGTCGATAAACAATGCCCCTTGTTATTCTGTTCTGGTCAGTCCCTAGCACCTAGACATAACATGCTAAACACAGCTGCACTGCTGGAGTCTCGTGCTTTGATATTACGGGGAAGCATGTTGTTCTGACAGACACTTGGAGAGAGCCCTTTCCATGGAGAAGAGCTATGCTGGTCCTATGATGTAAACCTTACATATAGGCTTTAAGGTATGGGGTCTGCTGACAAAGCCCAGAGATCTTCTTTTATATAATAAACTTCTTCCAGTCAAGGGGAGGGTGGTTAGGCCTTTTAGTCCTTTTGTCACTGTCTTTATATAATGACATCCCCTTTTGTGTTCTATGGAATTGTAACAATGCTAATTGTGTTGAGTTTATGCATTTTTCTGCTGGTAGTGGCTCGTATACTGTATTATAGAGCACGATAGTTAAAATAAACATTTTGAACTATTACAGTGACTCTGCCAATTCTTATCTGTGGACAAGTACGAGTGAGCGAGCGAAAGGGTATGTCTTGCCACCGCGATTCCTGAGAGAGTCGGGAGTGTTGTGTTCTGGGTTGTCTAATCATTTGTGGCTTCTCGATTTTGAAGGAGAACGAATGAGACTATAGCTAGTCGGTTTTGGGATTTTGGGCACTAAGGTGGTAGGTTGGTACACCCCTATACACCGAGGTCCTGTTTTCCTGCACATTGTTCTGTGTAGGGGCAGAATCCCCGCAACATGGCGCCGCCAACGATTGGTCTGGTTCTTATCTGCGAGACTCCTGAGTAGTGCTTGTGCTTGTCCACAACCCCTCACTTCTGTTTCCGGAGACAGTTGTGACGGAATAACCTCCTATATTTAAGTTTTATAGGTTCTTTCAAGCTTGAATTTTAAAAGGTTCCTTCTCTTTCTCATTAACCCGTTATTGCGCTGCCGCGCTTTAGGTTGTTTTTCTTTTTTGTTCATTATGGCGGTTGCCATTGCACCGCCTAATCGGGCTGCAATCATGGCTTATTTGACTCAAAATGGGGTCCCTAATGCTGGTGTTGCGCTTATTTTTGTTGTAGAAGCGGATGCAGCTTACCGCTTCGAGGTGTTTTATTCTTGGGTCACCTTTTCGGCGGTGGATGGAACTGATAATTTGTTTCACCAATATACTGCCTCAGCCCTTCCTCAGATTTATCATCCTTATAGGGCTCTCGAAGTTCTGCTAACGGCTTGGCAACACCAAATGTGGTTTAATGTGCCCTTCCACACCCAATAACGACGGTCCGTTTGGGCACTTTATCGATAGATGGGGCCACGTGGCCCGTGTTGGCTGGGTATACCCCACACCCACGTTATCTAACTGCTACAATCGCAGAACTCCGTGTATTACATACCTCATTAATACGTATACATAGAGCTGTTATATAGTTCATGTCGCGCAACTTTCAGGTGGGAACACCTGGCGTTGCTGCACAACCAGCTGGACCTGGTGGTATAACCATCAGTCCTCTTATGGTTAATTCGGTGATGGGCAAGCGTCCACCAAATAAGGATGAGTTACCTTATTGGCTTGCTGAGAAATTTGGACAAATCGAAGCTGTTTTTCCGAATACCACTCCTGTGGAGAAACACAGGATCTTAACCAAAAGTTTGCCTAAAGACTTGATTCCCGAATTAGCTGATTGTAACACCTGGGGAAAGGTGTTTGCAGCGGTATATTCGAAGTGTTTTAGCACTCCCTCCATGACCGTGCTCCCTTCCGTGATAAAACGTGTTCAGGATGAACACGGAGCCGAAGAGACTCTGGTAATAAGGGATGAGACTGGTGGGGGTGTTCGACGTGGTTGCTGATATGATCCTTGCTAATGTTAAGGGTGATGCTGTGAGCGTACAAGTGGCTAACCGCTTGGAGGCTGTCGCAGATGCTGATAAGCCACGGGAATTACCGAAGATTATTGCAAAGGCTTATAAAACCATTGGCCGCAATAGTCTGGGAGTTAAGCCTTTTACTCAAAAGCAGATGCAATCTCAAACACAAAAGGCCCAACCTGATAAAGACGGGCGCCTGTTCTTTCCTAAAAAGAACTGGAAAAATAAAAAACAGGGGCAGCAACAGCAGAAGCAAGATTCGCGTGCTGGTTCACTGACACCTGAGTCTTCTGAGCGTACTTATGATTTGCGCGACCGCGCGAAACTTAAGTCTCGTGATCGCTCTCCTCGTTCTTTACAGGACTCATCGGAATCTCAAGTGGAGGGGATCGCCAAGATCGTGGCAAAGGTCCGACGAAACAACAGGGACGAGATCAACCTAGACAGTTTGACGTTAGAGCCAAACAAGAGGAGCTCCCTCTTTTTCTACCCCCGTATCAGAAGAAAAAAGTTGCCGCTTTAACAGCGAGGTATGCCTCAGACGGTGAGAACGCGATTCCTGGACTGGACATGGGCAGTGACTCTGCTCGACAGCGCAGCCGAGGTTACCATAGTGCGGGAGGTACTGCGTCCCTGTCTGGAGGCAACAGCAACTGATACATTCATAACAGTCGAAACAGCAGATACCCGGGTTGCCCGCCCCCTCCCCCCCGGATAGACTCTATGAGATTATTTTCCAAATTGAAGGTGATGTGCAGCATCCAATCAAAGCGGTTTTCTGGGAAAATCTCACCTCTTCATATGACATTTTGTTAGCAGAGGCAGATTGGCCTCCACCATTTTTGTTAGCCGTTTCTAAAGGGGAGGACGTGATACTTCCGAGTTTTTCGCGTTACGTCCCTGAGGAGCATGCAAAGGCTTTAGCAGCTGAGTGGGCTTTGGCCCTTGCCCCGGCGGTGTACCGTAATCAGGTGGGCTGGGATATAGATTCACCGGCACATGAGATACCTTTACGGTCTACGCCACAGCCACAACTGCAATATCCAATCAAACGCGAAGCTAAGGCGCACGTTTGTGACATTCTAACTCAGTTGGAATATCAGGGAGTGATTGAATCATGTACATCACCGATGAATAATCCTCTTTTTATAGTATCAAAACCTGACGGTTCATATCGCATTGTGTTGGATTACTGAAATTTGAATAGTCATTGTTGCACGTTTGCAGTGCAAAACACACCCAGTTCTGCGCTGGTGAACAACCTTGTTCCTAAAAAATACAAAACTACACTGGCCATATCCAATGGTTTCTACAGTCACAATCTGGCTCCTGAGAGCCATGACTTGACAGCATTCACCGCCGTCGGAAATCAGAAAAAATTTACGCGCTTGCCTATGGGGTATAAGAACAGCCCCGGGGCATTCACTGCACGTGTCTTTGTTACACAACACCGATCCTGATGCGTTCTCGTACGTAGATGACATCTATCTAACGGACAATGAGCTTCTGCCGCATCTTGTCCGAGTCGACCGCATTTCAGCGTTTGCCGACTATGGATATAAATTCAATTTTGCAAAGTCACACATCGCTCATTTGGCGGTGCTCTTTTTGGGCTATGAGCTCAATAATGAAGGAAAGGGGTTAGCCCCTCACTTCCTGGAGAAATGTGCACAATTGCAACCCCCTTCTACACTGAAAAAGCTTCAGTCCTTGCTGGGATTTTTGAATTTTGGGAGGACATACATTCCCGATTATGCCCAGCGTATCAAACCGCTTTATGCGTTGATACAACCAACCTATTCTTCTGTCAGCTGGCTTCCGGAACATACCTCTATCCTACAATCTTTGCAACTAACTACTTGTTGACGCGTGATAACACCACGAACCTGGTGATACGTATAGTACCAGGGAAGGTGGGTTTCACTTACTTGACGTTCAATGAGGGGGACACAGTACCTATAGCATACAAGTCACATTTGTACACTGCAGCTAAAATGCGCTTTTCCAATGTTTAATTTTTTTTACGGCGGTCTAAATAGCGATTCTGAAAGAACGCTCACTGGCGCAAGGTAAACGCATTCTTATGGTTACGCCCTTCTCTGCTTTGGAGGCCTTAACTAAAGCAAGTGTACCTAATTCTAAAGCATTACATCCCCGTTGGATACAATGGGCTACGTCTTTGACATCGTCTGATGTCACGTTTATCTTTGACCCCTGCACTTCAGACACAGAAGTTTTTACAGTATGAACATGTTCATCTCCGTTGTCATTGCTTCCTTTACATGAATACAAATGTGTCATTTACACCGATGGCTCGGCTCAACCGGCCACCGGCTCCAAACACGCTTATTCTGCGGTTTGCGCAATTGTTGCTGGTTCCATTGTCAATGGAGAGTTTAAGTCTTCCATAGTGCATACTCAAGCGCTTGGAGACTGTACGGAACAATTGGTGGAGCTGCGTGCTCTTATTCTTGCTCTCGAGTTTGCAGATCCTAATGTGAATACTCTTATTGTGTGCGATTCTTACTACTGTGTTCAGTCTTTTAATGACAACTTATTCTTTTGGACTCGAAATGACTATCGAGACTCTAAAGGCAGCGCAATTAAGCATAAGACGCTTTGGGTTCGAGTGGCAGACCTTAAACAACGTCTGACCCTGACACACATTATACATACTCTTGGCCATCAGCGTGTGGGAGCACATGCTCTTGGTAATTCTTTGGCTGACGAAGCGGCCAAATCTGCAGTAACCACGTGTTCCGTAGCAGCAGTTACAAGGTCCATGACTAAAATAGATAATGATATTCTGGCAGCGGTTGCTGCTACGAAGAAGGGCACGGCTTAGCCACAGGGTTTCCCTTCGAAATACTCTTATCATATTTCTCCCGAACAAGTTGCTTACGCTTCTATTCCATCTGTTGGGTATCGGCTGATTCCCAACATTGACCGCAGACTTGCTTTGATCAGAGCCGCACACGAGGGCATGGCTTCTGCACATGCTGGGGTGTCTGCGACAGTCTCAATTTTACAGCAACGATATTGGTGGCGTGGTCTGTATAAACAAACCCATAATTATGTGCTTTCTTGTGACATTTGTCAACAAATCAAACCATCTACGGTGTCACGCCCACCACAAACACAGCTATGTATTTCTAATCAACCTTTCGGCTGTGTATATCTTGATCACTGCGGTTCGTTCTCTTCTGATACTGCATATAAATACATTTTAGTTGCAGTTGATTCGTGCCCTAGATTCCTTTGGGTTTGGCCACAACGCAGTGCTGACGCTCGAAATGTCATCAGGGATTTGCGTGTCTTTGTCGGGATGTTTGCCTGTGGCACCTTCCACTCTGACCAAGGTCCCGCGTTCGCCTCTAAGGTGAACATGGACGCGATGAAGTCAATGGGGGTGCTGGTGCAGTTTTTGTCTCCATACAGGCCTGAGGGCAATTCAATTGTGGACCGGATGAACCGCGACTTAAAGCAATCCTTGACAGCTAGAGTCTTAGGTACTGGCAGGAACTGGCTGGCCCACTTGTATGGTGTTCAACTTGCACTCAATAATCTCCCTAAAAGATCTCTGGGTGGGCGGACCCCATACGAAATGCTCTTTGACATTAAAATGTTTGTGCCAGACCTTGATGGTCTAGACGTTGTGGCGGCAGCCGCAACCTTTGACGTAGATAATCATTCTACTGTGTTACAGGATCTACAAAAGACCCTTGACAGCTACCCAACTGAACATTTACCCTCTTCCAATGATGCAGCTCTGCTGATTCCGGTTGCCGGCTGGCTTCCCAAGATTGAAGACCTGGTATGAGAAAAGCTTGAGAACAAAAAAGAATTTGGTCCTTCATATCGTGCACCAGTTCCGGTACTTGGATTGAAGGGTACACGTACAGTCATTTTACCACCTTTACCTGGTCGCAAAGACAACAGATACATCTCAGTGGACAATGTCAAGCTACACCGTCTGGCCGATTCTGAATAATGTCACACCTGCAGTTTCGTGCAACGCTATCTCTTTGAATCCGGTCGCCTCAACCGCTACGACTAAAACCAGTACCAGTGAGGCTGAGATGGAAACTGCTGTTGACCTTTTACCTGTTTTGTCTCCAGCTTCTTCCACCGCAGATGTTGAGTATATGTATCCCACTGATGAGTCTAACAGGGAAGTGCCGAGCAGTCCTCAACAACATCATGCTGATGCCTCTCACCCGCCTTTAATACCGAGGGATGAAAACTGGTATTTTAGGGACCATGCCAGCTTCTCTTATGACTAATCCTCCTCATCTTCTATTTTGGCTTTTTCACCAACTAAATTAAGTATTTTCATCTCTTGGTTCAAAAATACGTACCTGGTCCCCCCATGGACCTACATTTGGTTGGTGCTTATCCTACTTTTCCTCTTCATGTTGATTGGATTTGTAACAGTATTCTTCTTACTCATCAATGGTCATTATTTGCCAGAACGCTCTGCTGTGAACTTAGTCGATGGAATTCTGGCCCCACACACATCGTCCCACATCATGAAACATGATCAGACTCTTGTGAACATTTCAGCATTCCCGGTTGCAGATGGCATCGTTTGGGTTAAAGTAGCCTTAGAAATTCACGGCCCGGCGGAAGTGCTCAGGGTGCCATATGTGTTTCGTGTCTCATTAGGAGATGTGGTAACACGAGACATACATTCTGATGATTGGGATGTGCAAGCAGTACATTAATTGTTTTCTGATTTAAAATATTTCTCTGCTTTTGATGCTGAAGATTTGTATTTAAGCTCTGCCAATTATGCTGATCTCTTCTGTTATCAACACTATGGGCATCATTTTTTGCATAAGACAAACACTTTATGACCGGTTTTTAATCACACTCAATGGGAACATTGTCCTACTCCCATAAAGGGGAGTTCGAAAATTCTTAGAAATAAGTTCACATATTTTACAGATTATAACACGTCCAATCCAGAATCCTATTTCTTTAAACTACATTTGTCATCTCAATCCAAATTTATCCTGACCCACACTAAATTGATTTACTCCGACTCTTTTAGGACTAAATTGGCAACACAGGGTTATGATCACTGGAAAGAGACCATTGATTTAAAATCAATCTGGGGCACAAAGCCTTGGCAGGTTCAGGGAACCAAGGCTCTGCATCGTGCCTGCCTAATCCCGACTCAAATTTTATTTTTAAATTATACCGTCTATCAAACCACGTGCTTTGGCAACTGTAAAAAATTTGAATATCCCATCTATTCCGTCTTTAGCGGAATATGACAATTGGGGTGCCCGAACGAATCATACTATCGATGCATTGCGGGCTTTGTTTCAAAATGACACTTTTAATGTCTCAGAAATTGATTCATCCGGTTGGTTGGTGTGGCAAACAAATTCAAATGCATGTCAATTGCGTTTTTATAATGTAACACCTGGTTTCACACAGACTAGACCGGACCCTTGTTATCCACGTTCACATTCGGTCACCATATACTCAGTGGGTAAATTATGCCAACAATGGTTGGAACATTCCACCCTATCATCAGTGAAACAACACCTGTCTCTCTTGTCGGGTGACATCAATTTGGCTGATTTTATCTTAGGACCCAGGGTTGCCAGATCTAAAAGGTTTATATATGCAGCTTACAATGAATTTTGGAAACTTTCACAGATGGAAACAGCCTTTCGTCTGCGCCAAATTGATCAACCAAATTTAGAAAAAGTTCTTGCCGTGGTTGACAATAGCATAAATACACTTTCTTCACGTATTTATACATTGGATAACATTGTTTCTTCTGTTATTGATAATGTTCAGAATGATGTATCTGTGTTATATCATGGTCAAAATCAATTACGATCAGTCATGCAGTTTGCATGGACGTTACAAACCCTTAAAATGGGAAAGGTCCCTTGGGATTATTTGAATGCTTCTGCTCTGTTTTTACCATTTAATCTGACTGATAAACAGCGTTTTATGTCCATGAAAGATGCTACATATACGCTATTGCATATTGAACAATTGGAGCCCTTGCCATTCTCTGTGGCGGAGACGGACTCAGCGGTTTGGTTAATTCATGGGGTTATTTCTCTCCCATTCTCAATGTTTCAATTTAAATCATGCATGCAACATTTTCCAATTGGCCGTTTTGAACCCCCTAGGTAGTGCATTTCTGCATGAATTATGGTCCCTACCTTTCACTTACAGATGTCAACGGGAAGATAAGGAGGTCTTCCTAACAGGGGAGGACTGCGATTCCACACTAGGACATTCCCTAGTTTGTAAACACGTTAAATTGCACGACGCATGTAATGTATCAGCGCCTAATCTTGCTTGTTTTTTGAAAGGGACTCCAGTACCATCAATAATTCCCGCTTTTACCCTGCTTTCTAACGGCAGCTATCTTATTTTGAACAGCCAATACTGCTGTGGTTTACGAGCAGGAGGCCCGTATTTAATAACTGTTTCACAATGCGTTACTTGTTGTAGCAATGTGCTTTTTCCGCCCCGCATGGGAATGCAGATAGTTCCATTTGGCCTTCCATTCCGACTTTGAAAACAGATTTCAACAAATTGAGCAGGCTCAAAGCGCTATTGTTCCAACAAGAAGTGGCTCTTACTTCAGCTCGAGAGACCTTCGAGTTACAGGTCGCTAGAACATCTAGTGAGATTCAGTCACTTCTGAACACTAACCTCCCACTCCACTTTGGGGAGCTAATACACCAAATATTTAATGCGTCTGACACTAAAGGCCTTGCACATTTTTTTAAACAGGTGGGAGCAGGCCTTGTGACTTCTTTTCAGACGATATTTGGAGTAATACCGGCTTTTATTCATTCTATTTTTTCCAGCGTCTTCGGAGGATTCCCTTTATTGCTAGCGTTAGCTGGTGGAATCCTACTTCTTCTGTTGCTGCTGCGCAATGGCTGCTCATCTTGTGGTAATGCACAGACCAGGCCAATTGCAACTGTACCGTGATCGAATGCAATAGGTTTTTGGATGCCTGCCATTAGTGACGCTTGGCGTGAGTTATGGATTAACTTTTCGCTTTGCCTACTTTACTTGCGTGCAACCAGTTTTCAACTGTCGACGGTGCCCCTTCTATTGGGCTATGGATTTATGCCTCTCCAATACGTCATGTCCAGTCCCGGATTTTATCCAGTTAATGGGTCCCTTAGAGGCCCATGACCAGGCTTGTTCTGGGGATGGCTGTATGGCGCGTGCAGCAGCACTTGGAGTTTTGACTGAATGGGATATCTGTGCGGCTGCGCAGAACCTCTTGCATCAGAGTTTCATAGAATATCACGCAAGTTGTCCGGTTATGCTTTTGGAGGCATCGGATTACTAGGAGCACGTTTGTTCCTTCGACTTACTTGATTGGATGGCATCCCTTTTTCTATTAACGATAGAGATGCTCTTTTGGAGGGAATTATTAAGTTCCACGTACTTTGATGGATTTGCCACCTCCTTCATCATGACAATTTCCGGAGACGGCACACTTTTACTATTTAACCGTAAAAAAGAAGATTTTTTATTTTGCATTTTTCCAATTTGTTTTTTTTTCTCGATGCCTTTGAACTCTGCTTGGACTTTTGAACTCTGTTTTGGTCCTTTGTCTATGTCCTATGGCCTTACCAGGGGGAGGCTGTTATATGGCCATTAGGGTCATTCCCGACATTGCTAAGTTAGCATGAGCTTTGCTGCCATGATGCTGTTTTTGCACACGTTACTACATGACTTTATTTTGCAAGACTCTATTTGTGCCTTTCACATGAGAACTGTCTGCCTTTCGCGTTTTCTGCTAAGTTCCTGGAGTTTAGTCTGAACATGATGTGCAAGGTCGATAAACAATGCCCCTTGTTATTCTGTTCTGGTCAGTCCCTAGCACCTAGACATAACATGCTAAACACAGCTGCACTGCTGGAGACTCGTGCTTTGATATTACGGGGATGCATGTTGTTCTGAGAGACACTTTGAGAGAGCCCTTTCCATGGAGAAGAGCTATGCTGTTCCTATGATGTAAACCTTACATCTAGGCTTTAAGGTATGGGTCTGCTGACAAAGCCCAGAGATCTACTTTTATATAATAAACTTCTTCCAGTCAAGGGGAGGGTGGTTAGGCCTTTAAGTCCTTTTGCCACTGTCTTTATATAATGACATCCCCGTTTGTGTTCTATGGAATTGTAACAATGCTAATTGTATTGAGTTCATGCATTTTGCTGCTGGTAGTGGAACGTATACTGTATTATAGAGCACGATAGTTAAAATAAACATTTTGAACTATTACAGTGACTCTGCCAATTCTTATCTGTGGACAAGTACGAGTGAGCGAGCGAAAGGGTATGTCTTGCCACCGCGATTCCTGAGAGAGTCGGGAGTGTTGTGTTGTGGGTTGTCTAATCATTTGTGCCTTCTCGATTTTGGAGGAGAGCGAATGAGACACTATAGCTAGTCAGTTCTGGGATTTTGGGCACTAAGGTGGTAGGTTGGTACACCCCTATACACCGAGGTCCTGTTTTCCTGCACATTGTTCTGTGTAGGTGCAGAATCCCCGCAACAGGCTCTTTTGTCATAATATCGGTTTAAAAATGGAATAAACTTGACCAGTCTGTCCAGACTGTGCTTTACCTGAGCCAGGATTAGACTTTTTGTTATGGGCTTTGCTAAGCCTCTTATGCTGTTGTTTTGTAGACTGAACAGGTTTGACAGGTAGACCCGACCCTGCAACGATGTTTATTTCAGGCTCACTGGGCTCCAGAGTTTAATTTGAAAGTAATTGGTGCTGATTCCTCTCACCACCGCCAGATTCAATAAAGTGCTTACTAGTGGAAGGTCTTAGGCTGAATTGCCCTACATTTCCAAGTCCATATCACGCAGATCTACAATAACCTCTGTAACTTCTTTGGCAGGCAATTTTTTATTAGAGTTGGCTTCAATTAATTGTCTGTCTCCCAGGAACTGTCGACTAGCCGACCTTTGTTTCCTCATATTACTAGAGGGAATGTCCTGCTATTGATATTTAGAGATACTTTTGGCAAGATTGATTACCATTGGTATTACTGCTGTACCAGAGTCTGTTTTCAGTTGCTGTTTAATGGCTGTTAATACTGATTCCAGTAAGCCTGGAAGACATTCCAGTTTGTCTAGTACTGGGCTATAAGCACAGGACAAGATGATTTGAGCTTCAGCTTAGGCCCTCTGTACCAAAGAGTTTAGTGCACCAATCTTTGAGTCTATTGCGATGATATAAAGAGCCATTGAGTTAAGAAGGTCCACTTATAGATCTAACTTACTTGACTGATATGTTAGAGCATTAACTCCAGCTTGAAATGAACGAGGCAAAACGTCCCATGTGTTACTATCTCCTCCTTCCAGCCGGGTTGATTTTCTGTACAAGGTATCAGCTTGGAGTGAGATATCTGGGCTCACAGATAAAGGGGAGCCTACCGAAGTCATTCTTTCCTCCTGTAACACCACTGGCTCCACCTGAGGTGCTGGTAAGACCTCCTCCAACTCCTCCTCCGAGAGTGTTCTATTTTTTGGCTGAGCTGTAAATACTGCACCCATGGCTGTTTGCTGTACTATTTCCAAAACGGGATCATTTCCAGCCAGTCCTGTGGGGGGAGACTTATTGTTCTTATTGTTATAGGAGAAGTGACTGTGCACCTCAACTGCTACCTGAATGTCCTTGTATTTTATCAATGCTTCATTAGGCTCCATAATACATATGGCAGGCTCTGGCCAATTGGGACTGTGGACGTCTGCCTCAAAGACTTTGGCCGACTCAGGTTGCATAAGCTCAGGTCCAGTATTACTTTTTAAAGGATCTAACGCCTAAGATTGCCTTTTCCCTCAAACTTTAATGCTCTTTTTAGCCAAGTCCTCCCACTGAAAGGCAGACTTTTTTTTATTCAACAGGGGTATCTACCCCTAGGCATCCCAGAGATACTTCAGGTGCTGATTCGGGGGCTCCAGTCGAATGCGGTTGTAGTGGTGTTTGTAGACCATTTGCGTCTTTATTACAAGAGAGCAGAGTGTCCACTGGATGCTTCAAGAAACCAAACTTCATCTGCATTTTCCCCAATGGTTTTTGGCTAAAGACCGTCACCTCTGGTGGAGTAAGAAGGAGCCCCCCTTCTTGTTCTACAGAATCTGTTGTGGCTGCTGTTAGCGCAATTGCAACTTTAGTACACGTTGACTCGTTAGAGCGCTTCTGCCTGTGCCGTGCAATTATTAGAGCCCCCCTTGACTTACCAGAGCGCATGACAATTTATGAATAGGCGTTGATGTTGGTTAGTGACCACGGTTTATTTTGACACAAAAACTGAACAGTTAGGGAACTTGCATTTGCAGTTATGTAGAAAATTCCTACTCCAAGCACAATACTTTATCGACAAGCCCAGTGCTTTTTTCACAAGCCCGGTGCTTAGGAACTGCCCCAAGCACCCGGGCACCCATCCCGGCTACTGCCTAGGGCAGATAGCTGAGGCTCACTTCAGCCTGGGGGCGTAGTAAGCGTAAAAGGAAAGAAAGAGCCATTCAGGCCCCCATCCCAGCTTTAAAATACAATTATTGCTGTATAGATTGTGATCATTTGTTGAAATAAAATTATCGAGCAGAGCGTCAGGAAACAAGCATCAGAGGGCAGAGAGTCAGGCAACGAGGGGTTTGCAGGCAATTAGTGGCAACGAAACGGGCTGCAGGAGTAGACCTCCGATGGCGCACCAAACGGATGGAGCTGCAGCACTAGCCTTACCCACCACCAGCACTGCCGTCGACAACTTCACTCCGCGTCTCTTCCTCCTCACAGTCCGCACTCAGGACCAGCACGGCCCTCTGCTCTGGCCCGACTATCGTAGGCCTAGCATCCGTTAGTACCCGCTGAGGGAGGGGGGGCCAAAGTAAGCCGATACCAGAGCCGCGGCGACCTTCCCTGGACCCTCCTCTCAAGCTCGCTTGCTCGCCTCATCACATCCGTGTCGTACATCCGCCACGTCTAAATATGTTAATGTTGGGGTCCAAACTGGAATGGCGTGGTGAGCAAAAAAACGTTGGTTTTAGGCCCAGATATCTGACTGGGGGTGTGTGTTTGACATTGTTCAGCATTCCGTCCATCAGTTGTTCTTTTTGCATCAAAATACATTAGAACAAGAGCTATACAAAAATATAATGAAACCATACCACAACTTTCATATATTTTTTTAAATGGCTGCACGACATCAACATGATCAAACCAATCTACTTTGCAAGGAAGTAAACTGCAAAGATCAAGGTGTGCATTTATTAAAATCGCACTTGCAGTTATTTCAATCTTTGCAGTGCTGACCCACATTTAAATCTTATCAATGCATTTCTTTACACTTATAATACACAATAAATGCACGCTTGTTACTTTGGAATTTTTTTTATCATCACACATGAAACATTGCCTTCAAGAAAATAAGTTGACACAAATTATTTGTTACTTGTTTTCTATCTAGTTTTAGAAGAAACTGCACAGCATTCTACATATCACTCAACTTCAGAGACAGTTTTTGACTTTCATGATATCCTTGTCTAATTAAAAGCGCGTGCTACCCAGCCAGCTGCACCTTGTTGGGGTGCCCTTCATATCTATAGAACTTTATTTTCAAAGACAACCATTTATTTCAGCTGCTCTATTTTGTGTATTGAAAGCCACGTATAGATTTTTTAAAGAACTGAATAAACAATGAAGAATTATGTACTGCAGTCTGCCGGGGATCAGTTTACAACGAATGACTCGAGGGAATGCCTTACGTATTTCTCTAAGTGTGTGTCATTAGGTCTGTGTCTTAAGAAATACATTTTGGTGTTAAATCCGAATTTCTACCTTTCTGTTGTCATAAGGTTTCTGCACATACACAGAGCTATGCACAGGATAATGGGACCCCGGAATACAGTGGTTTGCCTACCATATACCGTAGCACCCAAAAACCCCAACCCAACTAGCTTAGCATCCCATTAGCACCCAAGTACCAATGATTGGACAACCCAGAACACGGTATCTTTATCTCAGGACTCGCAGAAGCAAGAACACTCTTTCGTCACTCACTCGTACTTGTCCACAAGGTGCGTAGGAAGAGACACTGGATAGGTTAAAATGTTTATTCCAACTTACGTGCTCTAATGTACAGTACACGTGTCAGTACTAATAGCATAATGCATATGAATAATATAAGCAGCATGGTTACAATTCCATAGAATACAAACGGGGAAAGCATTTCATAACTCAGTGGATAAATGTCTAAATAACATTACCACCCTCCCGTGCAGTAAGATAGTTTATTATAGAAATAGAAGACCTCTGGGCTTTGACTAGCGAACCCCCATACCTCAGTCTCTAGATGCAGAATTACATCAGCAGGACATCATAGCTCTTCTCACTGAAAAGGATTTCTCCAAGTGTTAAGCGCCAGTAAAAACCCCAGTATTAAAGGCACACAAAGTTTCATGTCCTTTGCGCCTAATGTTATGTCTGGGTGCGCGAGACTGGCCATATCAGGAAGAACCGAAATACATTGTTATGCGACCTTGTACATGTTGTGCAGTCTGAGCCCAAATCGAACAAGAGAAAAGGTGAAAGACAGAAAGTGCAGACAGCGCAAAAGAACTTGGCAAGAGCAAAGGGCGAGGGGAGCCCTGGCTCAGTGTAACGTGCGCAAAGAAAAGCAGCATGGCAGCTAGTCCTAGGCCAACATAACAAGGCAGGCAACAAACCACAAGACACCCTCCCCTGGTCAGTCCGGCGGCCAAGACAGAGGGCCAAAAAAAAATCCAGTAGAGCACAGGGAGCGCCCAAACGGCGAGGAACAAGTCAATCCATGAAAGTGTAAGTGCAGAAAAAGGCCATACCCTCCAAGAGTACATCATTGGAATCGTCAAAAACATAGATGCCATCCAATCCATGAGATCAAAGAGCAGGAATGCTCCTCAGCAAAGGAGCATCCAAAAGCAATGCGGGACAGCTTGCGTGATAATTAAAACAGCTTCGTTGTAGGAGATCCTGGGCAGCCGCCCAGATATCCCATTGCGCCAAAATCCCCAGTGCAGCCGCACGCGCCATACAGCCTGCAACGGAACAGTCCTGCTCATGGGCCTCTAAGGGACCCATCAACTGAACAAAATCCGGAACAGACAATGACGAATTGGAGAGGCAATAATCCAAAGTCCAGGTGAACGGACAGCGGATACAAGTCATTACAGGTTGCACGCAAGTGAAATACGCAAAGCGAAAAGAAAGAGTATATGATACACTCAGTGTCGCCAATGGCAAGACACCAAAACCAGCCAAAGGCGCTCACGGAGCAGCTGGAGGCGTTCTGGATCGAGCAGGTCCCATCGGGGAGCAGCCATTGCGCAGAAAACAAATTAATAACAGGACACCAGCCGCCAAAGCGATGATCAACGGGAAACCGCCAAAGACGCTGGAAAAAATAGAATGAATAAACGCCGGGATGACACCAAAAATAGTTTGGAAGGAGGACACTAAACCAGACCCCACGACTTTATAAAAGTGTACCAGACCCTCTGTGTTAGATGCGTTAAAAACACGATGTATTAACTCCCCAAAATGTTGGGGGAGATTAGTGTTCAAAAGGGCCTGTATTTCACTGTGGGTACTCGCCACCTGGAGAATGAATGTCTCCCGGGCGGACGTGAGCATAACTTCCTCGTTCAATAATAGTGCCTTTATTCTGCTCAGTCTATTGAAATCTGCCTCCATGGTAGGGATGGAAGGCCAAATAGAGATATCAACCTTGCCATGAGGGGGAGGAAAAAGCACATTTTTGCAGCAGACAACCCTGTGCGAAACTGTTACAATGTAAGGAATGCCAGCCTGCAGGCCACAACAGTTTTCATTATTTAAAAGTAAATAACTACCATTGGAAAGGAGAGTGAAAGTAGGAGAAATAACAGGAGCAGGAATACCTTTCAGCACACAAGCAAGATTAGGAGCGGAAACGCTACATGAGCCATGCAATTTAATGTGTTTACAAATAAGCGAATGACCCATAGTCGAGTCGCAGGACTCCCCGTGAGAAAGACTTCCTTGCCGTCCCGAAGGCATTTATACATGAAAGGCAAGGACCAGAGTTCATGCAGGAAAGCACTGCCCAAGGGCCGGTAACGGCCCACAGGATAATGTTTCATGCACGAGTCAAATTCAAACAAGGAAAAAGGTAAAGCGATAACCCCATGAACTAGCCACACAGCAGAATCGAGTTCTGCAACAGAGAACGACAAAGGATCCATCTTTTCGATATGTAATAGAGTGTAAGTTGCATCTTTCATGGACATAAATTGCTGTTTGTCAGTTAAGTTAAAAGGTAGAAACAAGGCAGAGGTGTTCAAAAAATGCCAAGGAACTTTACCTAACTTGAGTGTTTGCAAAGTCCATGCAAACTGCATAACTGAACGCAATTGATTCTGACCATGATATAACACAGAAACATCATCTTGTACAATATCAACAACAGAGGACACAATATTCTCTAAAGTATAAATGCGAGAAGACAGGGTATTAATACTATTGTCAACAACAGCAAGCACCTTTTCCAAATTTGCTTGATCTATTTCCCGAAGACGGGAAGCAGCTTCCATTTGTGATAGCTTCCAGAGTTCATTATATGTCTCATAAATGAATCTTTTAGGTCGGGGACCACGAGGTCCCAAAACAAAGTCGGACAGATCAATATTGCCTGAAAGGAGGGACAAATGTTGTTTAACAGAATCAAGGGACGAATGTTGCAGCCATTGTTTGCATAATTTACCTACAGAATATGTAGTGACAGTACGAGAAGCAGTAAATCTCGGATCAGGCCTATCCTGTGTGTATCTAGTACCTGAGTCGTGAAAACGCATTTGACATGCATTAGATGATATAGGCCATACCAACCAGGGTGACGGATCCAGTTCAGAAACATTAAATGAATTATTCTGTAATAGAGCCTGTAGGGTCGTCAGGGACAGGTTAAAACGTGAGCTATCATTGGGAAAACTCGACAGGGATGGAATTGAGGGCGAGTTCAATTGTTTAGTGGTAGCTAAGCCCCAACACGTAGTTTGATAGATGGAAGCATTTAGGAACATAATTTGGGTAGGGATGAGGCAAGCACGATGCAACGCCTCGGTTCCCTGTACCTGCCATGGCTTGGAGCCCCAAATAGATTTCAAATCTATTGTATCCTCCCAGTACTCATAACCACCCACAGCTAGGGCACTTAAAAAGGAACCCGAATAAAGCAATTTGGTGTGTGTCAACATAATTTTCTGAGTTGATGTGGTATTAAGTCTAAAATAATAGGATGCAGGGTTCGACCGATTAAAATCAGTAAAATAGGTAAACTTATTTCGAAGAGTTTGTGAGCTACCTGGCAAGGGGTTTGGACAATGTTCCCATTGGGTGTAGTTAACAGAACTACGCAGGGCACTTGGCTTATGGAGAAAATGATTACCCCAATGTTGGTAACAATACAAATCGGCATAATTCGCAGAATTCATATATAAATCTTCAGCATTAAAAGATGCATAATATTTTAAATCGGCAAACAATGCTTCAACGGCATGCACATCCCAATCATCAGAATGAATATTATTTTGTACTACATCACCCATTGAAACACGAAGGACATTAGGTACATTAATAATTTCCGTCGGACCATGGATTTGATAGTTCACTGCATCCCATACGATGCCATCAGCAACTGGAAAAGCTGAAATGTTCACAAATGTGTGGTCACGCTTCATGATGTGAGACGAGGAATGAGGAGCCAAAGTTCCAGAAACATAGTCTACAGCAGAGCGTTCAGGTAAATAGTGACCGTTGATTAGTAGAAAAAACACTGTGACAAAGCCAATGGACATGAACAAAAAAATCAAGAAAAGTACCAACCAGATGTATGTCCAGGGTGGAATCAAAAATTTGTCTCTAAACCAGGATACAAAAATACTGAACTTGGATGGGACTTTTGAAGAGGTGGAATCCGAATCAAAGGAATAACGAGTCGGGCCAAGTGGCGTTGTTGGTTGATGTGCCACCGATTCAGATGCAGGATAAGTATACTCGTCCTCGTCGATATTGGTGGAGAGTTGGGGATCAATTGTAGTTTCAGGCAAGTCAACCATCTCAATTACAGTATCAGCGACCGTTCGTGTAGATGGGCCACGAACATATGTCCGATAAATGGCAGGACAAGAGACCGCTGGTGTGACACTATTCAGGATCGGCCAGGCGCTGTAGCTTGACATTTTCCACTGAGATGTATCTGTTCTCCTTGCGACCAGGAAGCGGTGGTAAAATGACTGTACGTGTTCCCTTCAAGCCCAGAACTGGAACCGGTGCACGAAAAGAGGGGCCGAATTCTTTTTGTTTTCAACCTTCTCTCGAACCAGTTCTCCAACCTTTGGAAGCCAGCCGGCTACCGGAATCTGCAACGCAGGATCTGTGGCTGAAGGCAAATGTGTAGTTGCAAGTTTGTCTCGGGCTTCTTGTAAGTCCTGTAACATAGCAGAATGATTATCTACATCAAACTTGGCGGATTGCGCCGCGATGTCTGGACCCTCAAGGTCAGGCACAAACATTCTTATGCCAAAGAGCATTTCGTATGGGGTCCGCCCACCCAGAGGTCTTCTAGGGAGATTATTAAGTGCACGTTGAACGGTATACAAGTGGGCCAGCCAGTTCCTGCCAGTACCTATAACTCTAGCTGTTAAGGATTGCTTTAAATCACAGTTCATTCGTTCAACGATAGAGTTGCCCTCAGGCCTATACGGAGACGAAAATTTCACCCGCACCCCAAGCGAAGCCATTGCATCCTTGTAAGCCCTAGAGGCAAACGCTGGACCTTGGTCCGAATGGAAGGTGCCGCATGCGAAAATTCCCACAAAGACACGCAAATCCCTGATTACATTTCGAGCGTCAGCACTACGTTGTGGCCAGACCCAGAGGAACCGTGTGCACGAGTCCACTGCTACTAAGATGTATTTATAGGCAGTGTCTGATGAGAATGGACCGCAGTGATCCAAGTAAACACACCCAAAGGGTCTGTTAGCAATGCAGAGCGGGGTCTGTGGAGGGCGTGTTACCGTGGAAGGCTTAATCTGTTGACAAACGTCGCAGGAAAGCACAAAAGCACGGGTGTCTTTATACAATCCACGCCACCAATAACGCTGCTGCAAGATGGAAACTGTAGCTGACACACCTGCATGAGCAGAAGCCATGCCTTCGTGTGCAGCTGATATCAAGGCACTCCTGCGGTCCGCGTTGGGGATCAGCCGATCTCCAACGTCAGGTATTGTTACATAAGGAACCTGATCGGGACTTAATTTGTAAGAATACTTGGAAGGGAACCCTGTAGGGTAATTATCACCTTCCTTGGTTGCAGCAATAGCTGCTAGAATAACAGAGTCAATTTTAGACATGGACCTGGTAACCGCTGCTACTGAACACGTGACTACTGCTGAACGGGCAGCCTCATCTGCCAGATCGTTACCAATAGCGTGTGCGCCCACCCGCTGATGGCCTAAGGTGTGAACCACCTGTGTGAGGGGCAGACGTTGTTGCAATTCTGCCACTCGAACCCAAAGCATTTTATGCTTAATTGTGCTCCCTTTTGCGTCCTTGTAGTCATTTTTCGACCAGAAAAACAGATTGTCATTGTAAGATTGTACACAGTAGAAGGAATCACATACAATAAGAGTGGTCTCATCCTGAGAAGCGAACTCAAGCGCAAGTAGCAATGCATGCAGCTCGGCCAATTGTGCGGTACTATCTCCAAGTGTGCGAGTGTGCACTACAGAGGATTTGAACGTTCCATTTACAAAGGAACCCGCAACAATAGCACATGCAGCTGAATAAGCGTGCTTGGACCCAGTGGCCGGTTGCGCCGAACCATCGGTGTAGATCACACATTTGTAATCCTCAAGCGGCAGTAAAAACAAAGGAGGAGGATGAACGAATTCATACTGCAAGAACTCCTGAGTCTGGAGAGAAGAATCGAAAATAAAAGTGACGTCCGAAGACGTCAAGGATGTAGCCCATTGTATCCAACGGGGATGCATTGCTTTTGAGTTCGGTACACTTGCCTTTGTTACTGCCTCTAGGGCAGGACAGGGTGTTACCACCAGAATTCGCTTTCCCTGTGCCAGTGCGCGTTCTTTTAGAATCGCCATTTGCACTGCAGTTAGAACTTTTTCAACAGATGTAAGCGCAATTCAGCGGAAGTGTACAGATGTGACTTGTATGCGATGGGTACTGTGTCACCTTCATTAAAGGTTAAGTATGTGAATCCCACCGCCCCTGGAATTATTCTAATCACCAGGTTTGTGTGGTTATCACGAGTCAAAAGATATTTAGACTCCAATAGGTCTGTCTGCAAAGACTGCAGAATTGAGGTATGCTCAGGCAGCCAGCAAGACCTTGAATAAGTAGGTTGTATCAAAGCATACAAAGGCTTGATACGCTGGGCATATTCGGGAATGTAAGTACGCCCGAAATTCAGGAAACCCAGCAAAGACTGAAGTTTCTTCAGAGTATTTGGGGGGCACAAATGTGCACATTTTTCCAAGAAATGGGGGCTAAGCCCTTACCTTCGTTGTTGAGCTCATAGCCCAAGAACAGAACGGTAAATTCAGCAATGTGTGACTTAGCAAAGTTAAATTTGTAACCCTGCTCCGCAAATTCAAGAATAATGCGGTCCACACGGGACAGATGCTGATATAACTCGTCGTCTGTCAGATAGATGTCATCTACGTACGAACATGCGTCTTGATCAATGTCATTTAACAAAGAAACAACACGGGCGGCGAATATACCCGGACTATTTTTGTAGCCCATGGGTAAACGCCGGAACTGGAATAATTTACCACCGGAAGTGAATGCGGTCCATTGACCACTCTCCGGGGCTAGGTTGTGCGTGTAGAAACCGTTTGAAAGGTCAAGTGTCGTTTTATATTTTTTACGAACAAGACTACCTACAAGCGCAGAACTATGTGTATTCTGTACCGCAAAGTTCCGACAATGGGAATTTAAATGCCGGTAATCCAAAACTAAGCGGTACGATCCATCGGGTTTAGAAACCACGAAAAGGGGATTGTTCATAGGTGATACGCATGGTTCGATTACTCCCTGATATTCCAACTGTGTCAGAATTTCGGAGACGGGGCCTTTTGCCTGCCGTTTGATGGGATATTGGGGTTGTGGCTGCGGTAGTGACCGCAAAGGTATTGCATGAGGAGGTGATTCTTCATCCCATCCCACATGGTTGCGGTATAACGCTGGTGCCTGGTACACAGCCCACTCAGCTGCAAGTGCTTCAGCTTTGTCTTTTGGGACATGCCTTGAAAAGCTTGGAAGGATTACCTCCTCTCCTTTATGTGCAGCTAAAACGAATGGGGGTGGCCAATCCACCTCTGCTAACAAAATGTCATATGAAGAGGTTAGATTTTCCCAAAAAATCCCTTTTATTTCACGCGGTATGTCACCTTCAATTTGGATGACTATGTTGTAAAGTCTGTCAGGGGTGCCACTCTCGTGTCAGCTGTCTCTACAGTAACGAATGTTTCAGTTGCTGTCGCCTCCATATGAGGACGTAGCGCCTCCCGCACTATGGTAACTTCCGCGGCGCTGTCTAGGAGGGTCACTGCCCACGTCCAATTCTGGAGTCTCGTTCTCACGGTCTGTGGCATATTTCGCTGTTACAGCGGCAACTTTTTTCTTCTGAAATTGCGGTCGAGAAAGGTGAAAGTCTTCTGCTTTCCCTCTGACTTGTTGTCGAGGTTGGTCTCGCTCCTGGGGAGCCTCTCGGCCCCTTCCTCTATCTTGCCGTCCTCCTCCACCAGCCTGTGACGACGTCTGGGCCTGTGAAGAACGAGGAGAACGCGTATCAGAGCTCTGAAACCTTTCTGGTGATTTAATTCTCGACCTATCACGTAAATCATAAGTACGTTCAGAAGAAACCGAAACTGGGGAAGCGCCTCTCGACCCCGGCTTCTTTTGTTGCTTACCCTGTTTTTCTGTCTCCAACTCTTTTTAGTGAAGACCGGTCTATCATCTTTCTCAGATGTACTTTTTGTTTGTGTAACCTGTGTTTGCGATTGAGTTTGCATTTTTACAAAAGGCTTGTTGCCTAGGCTGTTTCTTCCAATTGTTTTATAAGCCCGGGCTATAATTTTCGGTAATTCGCGGGGCCTGTCCAACTCTGGGACTAAAGCCAAAGCATTCGCTACTTGAAAGTTCATAGCATCGCCCTTGACATTTCCAAGGATCAGTTCAGCTACTACATCAAACACTCCCACTAGTCTCATCCCTAATTCCACAGCCGCTTCAGGGCCATGCTCATCCTGTACTTTTTTAATTACAGAGGGTAGAACCGTCATGGAAGGAGTACCAAAACATTTTGAATAAACTGCTGCGAATACCTTACCCCAGTTTTCACATGATGTCAAATCGGGGATTAAGCCTTTTGGCAAACTTATCGTAAGGATGCGGTGTTTATCCACCGGGGATGTATGTGGAAACACCGCTTCTATCTGATCGAACTTTTCTGCAAGCCAGTAAGGATAATCGTCCTTATTTTGTGGACGTTTGCCCATCACAGAATTTACCATGACAGGACTTATGGTCACTCCAGCTGCAATAGCTGGTTGGCCAGCGACTACAGGAGCAGCTCCATGTAGGCTACCTGTAACGTATGTCACTAAGGCTCGATGCACTCGCACCAGTTCGGTATGCATAGTGCGCAGTTCCGCAATCGGTATTGCCAGATAATTTGGATGCGGGGTATACCCGGCCAATACAGGCCAAGTGGCCCCCTCAATGGATAAGGGGCCTAAACGAACTGCGGTATTTGGTTGTGGGAGGGCGCCATTAAACCAAACACGGTGCTGCCAAGCCGTGAGAGGCACTTCAAGATTAGTATAGGGTCGATAGGCAGCAGGAATAGCGGTGAGTTTATATTCATGAAACAGATTATCACCTGCATCCACCGCCTCAAATGTGATCCAAGTGTAAAACACTTCAAAGTGATAGGCCGGATCGGCTTGAACCACAAAGACCAACTCGACCCCAGTATCGGGCACTCCGTATACACCTAGGTGTTCTCGGAGTGGTCCTCGGCTATGTGCAGCTATCGCCACACCAGCCATAACTAAACAATTGTATTCGACAACCTAACAGGGAGCACAAAATGGGTTTTTATGTAACCTTTTTAATAACTTCAAGCTTGAAAGAACCTATAAAACGTTCAATATAGGAGGTATCACCGTCACTTACGCCTCCGGAAGCGTACGTGAGGGTTTTGTGGACAAGCACAAGTACTACTCAAGCGTCTCGCAGATAAGCAGCCCCACGGTGGTCGCGCCATGTCATAAGGTTTCTGCACATACACAGAGCTATGCACAGGATAATGGGACCCCGGAATACAGTGGTTTGCCTACCATATACCGTAGCACCCAAAAACCCCAACCCAACTAGCTTAGCATCCCATTAGCACCCAAGTACCAATGATTGGACAACCCAGAACACGGTATCTTTATCTCAGGACTCGCAGAAGCAAGAACACTCTTTCGTCACTCACTCGTACTTGTCCACAAGGTGCGTAGGAAGAGACACTGGATAGGTTAAAATGTTTATTCCAACTTACGTGCTCTAATGTACAGTACACGTGTCAGTACTAATAGCATAATGCATATGAATAATATAAGCAGCATGGTTACAATTCCATAGAATACAAACGGGGAAAGCATTTCATAACTCAGTGGATAAATGTCTAAATAACATTACCACCCTCCCCGTGCAGTAAGATAGTTTATTATAGAAATAGAAGACCTCTGGGCTTTGACTAGCGAACCCCCATACCTCAGTCTCTAGATGCAGAATTACATCAGCAGGACATCATAGCTCTTCTCACTGAAAAGGATTTCTCCAAGTGTGTAAGCGCCAGTAAAAACCCCAGTATTAAAGGCACACAAAGTTTCATGTCATTTGCGCCTAATGTTATGTCTGGGTGCGCGAGACTGGCCATATCAGGAAGAACCGAAATACATTGTTATGCGACCTTGTACATGTTGTGCAGTCTGAGCCCAAATCGAACAAGAGAAAAGGTGAAAGACAGAAAGTGCAGACAGCGCAAAAGAACTTGGCAAGAGCAAAGGGCGAGGGAGCCCTGGCTCAGTGTAACGTGCGCAAAGAAAAGCAGCATGGCAGCTAGTCCTAGGCCAACATAACAAGGCAGGCAACAAACCACAAGACACTGTGTTCTAACACTTTACAATTTTGAACCACCCCACACCAAAATAGTGCATTAATGATTTTGTAAATGAATAGATCAATCCAACATTTTGTCCCCACACTGCGGGTTTCATTTGATAGTTCCCTAATGCTGTTTGAAGATAGGGTTTTCCCTGCTCTCCGACCAGTTAGGCCAGACCTCAGATCCAGACCTTGTGAGGATCGAGACCTCCCCTTTCCTTCGCACAGGACCCAAGGAATCTGCAAGACAGCACAGCCACTGGCAGTCTTATCTTCAGTAGATCCTCTTTGGCTGAATGCTCGATTTGAATGCTCCTGGCTGAATTATCCATTGCCCTAGGTTGAATTATTGCATTGTTGAGTCTGATTTTTAAACCAAGACTGCCACACATGGTAAAACAATCCAATCCCTGTTTCTGTGTAGTTTTGGGCCCATGAAGCATGGGGAGACAGACATATCTGGCTATCTGGGGCACAGGAGAGGCGGATTCATCTGAGATCATTCATGTAGCTATAGAGGAGGTTGGCTCTGGTTCACCCCTCGGCCGGCACCTACCCAGCCGGACATCGGACATTGTTTTCCTCGCTCCCCGTTGTGTTTTCCTACCTGCTTTCCCTACCCCTGTTTACCATTCCCCCTCTACCTTTTCACTCCCCATAAGACATGTGTACGCGCTAATAACTCACATTATTGTGTAATCCCATGTTTTTTTTTCTCCTATGTCTATACTTGTCTATGTAATTATGTAACCTGTAACTCACTGATCCTCATGTAAAGCGCTCTGATACCTCCGGGTGTAGCCAGCGCTATATAAAACTTTGCAAATAAAATAAAATGTAAGGTTTTAATTTAGGAGCTAGGGCTGAGCCTGACAGTGACCTGCGCTGCGGACGGAAGTGTGGAGCAGTGGACGACTTAGCTCTGGAAAAGAGGGCTATGGCACGAATCATTCTTTGGCGCGGGGAAGTGGTTATGTCGATGCCGCTCAACTTTATAATATATTCTTCCTTAAGGATGGATGGCTATATATATATTGCTGGGCAAGTGGAAAGCCCTCGTTTTATATATGGGGGTGGCGGTAGGGCGTGGTTTGGTGGGGGCGGCTTTGGGGGCATTTTTTGCAGTGATACAAAGTGCGAACTTTGCCCTACTGCATTAGAGCGCTTTAATGAGCACTAGACTACATTACACTTTTTTTTATTTTTGAGCGACGGGGAGATAAGCCTTACACTTCAGGAGCGCCATCGTTGTTCAGCTTGCAGGGGGCACTTAACATTGGTCACATGGGTGGTATTGTCATGTACTGAGTACACGCTCTTGAGAATCTGCACTTCTCATCAGGGGTTCACTACTTTTAATGGGAGAGTACCGCCCATGCTAAATAGTGAACACGTACTCTAGGACAGTGATCACACGCAATTCCGTGTTTCCATTTCAAACAATGCCTGTTGTGCAGGATTTTGGACGTGTTACCAGTACTCTTTATTTCGGAGGGGGGAGGGTAAGTGTAAGGGTATTATGATTGTTCACTTTTTTTATTTGATGGGGTTATTAATCTGCATTTTGCCGGTTTCGCCTCTAGCCCGTCCTGTATGGGTAGGGTCGTAGCTTAGCTTTAGGGGGTGTTTGGGGTGAAACACTCTTCTGATACATTTATTTTCTGGCAAATAGTTGGATGCAAGTGCTTTTATTTGGGTGTAGTGGGGTCTCTGTCGGATTTCACCAGGAATTTCTACATACACGCAGACAAAAACACCCACTCTCTCCCTTTCTCTGTTTTAAAATTCTTCCAAAAATGTGGGAAGTTTACAAAATGCTGTGTGTCCCCTCAGTACCCCTACCAATTTCTGCATTCCTCTCCCTTTCCACTGCCCCTTAAGCCTCTCTCACGCGTCCTGCTCTCGTATAATGTATTTTAACATTATATGCCAGCGTGACCGTTGGAAAACCTGAAGCTCGCGCCCCCCCCCCCTTCACCCCCCCACAATCTTACTGATCAAGTTTACTCCCCTGGGTATGAGGACCGATTGGCTGTAGCACACACTGACGCTGTCCGAAGGCGGTGTTGCCCTCGACTTTGCCAAATTGTGAGGTTAGACAGTGTGAGTCACAATCCTGTCCTAGGGGCAGTGACCTTTCACCCAATGAATGTCTCGGTGACCCTGCCCGTTGAATTGGCGAAGCACCACATTCGTGCGCAGGTGCTGTCTAAAACGGAAACGAATTCATGCCCGTTGCACGAGTGCTCACAAGTATGTGTTAAACGCTGTAGGTAAGAGACGTCACAGTTCATATTGGGTGGGTGGCCAATGATAATAATTTATTGCCATTACTTAAAATATCTCTAAAATGTCCTAACATTCTCACGCGTGAGGGAGAACCCATTCCACAACTCACTGAAATGTTGCAAGTGTTACTTCAGCCCCTTCCCAGCTGCAGCATTATTGGAAAGGTTTCACAACTTGGAATCCCCCTTATAGTCTTTTTTTCTGAGGAAACCTGTGTCAATCATGGAAGAAGTTAAAGGGAAATGATTGAGCACTATGCCCAATGTCATCAAGGGAACGGACGTCATAGGAAGTGACTAAACCATATAAAATCAACATTTCGTTTGAGAATTGTTCAATTTAATTCTACAAGATCATACTTTTTTCAGTATATTCACCTAAGGAGCGATCTTGCAAGGGATATTTTTGCATATCATATGTTTTATGCCTCTGATTTGTTTGAGCTTGGCATTAAAACTCGGTATACATCTTTATCAAAAGGTTAATGTGTTATGTTGCCATTGCTAAGAGTAGTGTGTGACTGCAAGTCACAGGTACCGATTGTAATAAAGTGAACGTAGCTTTTCATTCTTAAATGATCAGTTTAATCAGGGACAGGTTAGATTGCATATTACTAATTGCATTAAAAATATTCTACTTGCCACATAAAATGAACCAAGGGGATGAAAAGGATGACCAGGAGGCAAAAAACCAGAGGAGGACCAGGAAGATCAGGCGGATTCAAAGGAACAAGAGTACTTCTGCTAGAAAAATGGGTTCTAACCGGAGTAAGCTACCAGATTTTCACTTTCTGATCTTTGGTATTTGAACCTCTGCTTTGTGATGAGCCTCCATAATGGAGGCTCACACCCTGTGGGGTCTTCTGAAATTGGGTTATGAAACGCTCCCTGTAGAGCCCACCTTTTACTATAAGGTCAGTTGCCTGTGGGTAAAGGGCGCTGGGTAAGTTGTAGATTACCTGTATGTAGAGTGTGAGTGATGCTGTGCATGTTGTGTTTGTGGATAATGATAAGTGTGGACTCTATCTGTAGTGCTAGGATCCCCTCCTCGTGGATGGTGCACAAGATGGAGGATGGCAAGAGCTTTCGAGATGGATGTAGATTGTAAGAACAATCGTGAGGTCCGTTGAAGAGGATCCTGTGAAAAAAAGGAGGGAGACAGCTCCTCATTTGAAGTGCAGGGACAGTCCCTGACCACTTCCTGCTTCTTTCTTCCCCCAGAGGTGTTACTGCTTGCAGTTTTGTGTAATTCACAGTCATTGAGCACCCAAGCTCCACCCGCTCTTCCTGCTGAACCCTGAGTGATGAAATAATTTAGCCTGATCAATAATAAAATGTCATGAACTGCCTGAAACAAATCCACAGATGGATCTCTGGAATCAACATTGTTGTATCCAAGAAGAGAATAAATACTGGATAGGAGCACAAGCCAGGGTGTAAGTATTCTCATTCACCAACTAGCCGGATGATGGGGAAATACTTGTGCACCAGAGCCAGGATGTCTGATTTCTGTCTTCCTTACGGTGGGGAGGTGGGAGAGGAGTGTGGATCGGGGGCAACCTGGACAAGACCCATGCTAGGAGAGTTGCAAACCGCCTTAGGCACTGCTAATTTGTGTCCCACGGAGGGGAGTCTGCCTTGTGTAGTCCTCAGCTCAGGTGCCTAGTGTCCAAGGAGCTATGCAATGGGATGAGTCCTAGCCCTGCTGTAGAAGCCATGCTTGCCTTGACGGAAAAGGCAAAACTCTCTGTGAGGAGGGGGTGATTCCAGCATGACCTTCAGGAGGACGCTGTCTAGAAAAGGAGAGCACATTGGTGCAGAGAGGACAAAGAATTAAGATTCAGGAGTGAGGAAGCACATAGAAGGTGCACGGAGCAGAAAATCCTGTTAAATTTGGGCCAAAAATTAGTCAGAGATATCTTTGAAAGAAAATGAGCCTTGTGCACGGCGTATTGATCCTTGCAGTGTCGGCCCTGAATTGGGGAGCACCTGCAGCATTTGATAACTCTCAAGTGGGATTCTTCCTTTTTCCTACAGGAGAACTAAGCAAGGACTGGAGTCCAAGCCTGTGCAAATTCATACCAATCCCCGTGGTGGTGGGGGACTGAGAACCCTGAACACCCATTGTCTCTGGGGAGCCCTCAAACCTGTGACGCCAGCCCTATAAGCAATGGGAGATGCCCCAGCATCAGGAGTATGTCCAGCCCTCACCTCTTTTCCTCCAGTCTGGAGGAACATAGCCAGGCTAGCAGGGATGAGAGAAGAACAGCTGAGTCCTCCACCCATTGCGAAAAAACAGTGTTAGTTGGGTGGAGGAGTTAGTGAGACCGTCCAGTTTCTGAAGCCTGCCACTCAGTCTCTGTTGTCGAATGCAGTTCTAGTTCCAGCCCGCCGAGGTAGGCTCATCATAATGAAAGCTTAAAAAGGAAAAAATAAATATTTATTGTCCCACGGCAGCTGTATGACAGAAAATACCTCTGGGTGAGGGGCAGGTGCATAATATTTTACAGTGCTGCTCCCCCAAAGGGAAGGGGTACCGCAAAGTGTTTTATTTGTGTTTTGAGGCCAGCCGGGAGCAATAGAGGGTCCCCCATGCCTTTACAAAGCCAGGAGAAAAATGTCTCCCTAAGTCTCTTGCAAGGAACAATTAGTGACCTCAGGAAAAAGTGCTTGAATATAAATTGCTGTTATGGTTGAGCTTCTGTTCTAACCTGGTATTTGCATGAAAAGCATCCACTCGGGGGGCCCCCACCGACCCCTGCCCCCCTCACATCTACCACAGAGCCGCGGCCGCCATCGCACCCGAACTACAACGCATCATCAACACCACCTTCAAAACAGGCACCTTCCCAGACGACTGGAAGCGCGCAGAAGTCAGACCCCTGCTGAAGAAGCCCACAGCTGACCCCACCGACCTCAAGATCTATCGGCCCATCTCGCTCCTCCACTTCGCAGCCAAAGTTGCAGAGAAAACAGTCAACAGGAAACTGACACGATTCATTGACGAGCACACCGTCCTTCACCCGTCCCAATCCGGATTCCGAAGCAACCACAGCACAGAGACCGCCCTACTCGCCGCCACAGACGACATCCGCACCCTCCTGGACCAAGGCCACTCCGCAGCCCTCATCCTACTTGACCTATCAGCGGCCTTCGACACTGTCTCCCACCGGACACTAGTCGCCAGACTACACGACGCAGGCATACAAGGAACAGCCCTGGACTGGATCCGATCATTCCTCACCGGAAGAAGCCAAAGGATCAGACTCCCACCCTTCCTCTCCGACCCCACGAAAATCACCTGCGGAGTCCCACAGGGTTCATCACTGAGCCCCACCCTCTTCAACATCTACATGGCCCCCCTCGCAGCCATCGTCCGACAACACGGCCTCAACAACATCGTATCCTACGCTGACGACACCCAGCTCATCCTCTCCCTCACCAAAGACCCCACCACTGCCAAACTCAACTTCCAGAAAGGAATGCAAGACGTCGCAGTCTGGATGACCAACAGCTGCCTGAAGCTCAACGCCGAGAAGACAGAAGCCCTTGTCCTCGGTACCACCCCTTCTGCATGGGACAGCACCTGGTGGCTGACTGCCCTCGGAAGCCCACCTACCCCCTCAGACCACGCCAAGAACCTCGGCATCGTACTCGACTCATCACTCACCATGAACCGACAGGTCAACGCCTTCACCTCCAGCTGCTTCAACACCCCCCGCATCCTCCGCAAGACCTTCAAGTGGATCCCCCCTGAGTCAAGGAAGACAGTCACCCACGCACTCATCACCAGCAGACTGGACTATGGAAACGCGCTCTACGCCGGCATCAACAAGTCCCTACTCCGCAAACTCCAGACAATACAGAACACCGCCACCAGACTCGTCCTCGGCATCCCCCGACACGAACACATCAGCCAACACCTACGAAGTCTCCACTGGCTCCCCGTGGAGAAAAGAGTCACTTTCAAAATCCTCACTCACGCCTACAAATGCCTACACAACAACGGACCCAAATACCTCAATGACAGAATCAACTTCCACGTACCCAAAAGAAACCTCCGATCTTCCAACCTCGCACTGGCCGAAACCCCGCGCATCCACAGAGCCAGAGCAGGCAGAAGATTCTTCTCTCACATTGCAGCCAAGACCTGGAACTAGCTACCGGCAGACATCAGACGCGGCCCCTCCCTGAACACCTTCAGGAAGACCCTCAAGACCTGGCTCTTCGGCTAAACAGATCTGCGGACCCCCTCCCCTCAGCGCCTTGAGACCCTCACAGGTGAGTAGCGCGCTTACAATTCCCTGATTGATTGATTGATTGATTGATTGATTCATCCAGCGGGTGATGGATAGAATACAAGCAGTTGTGAACTGCACAGCAGAGAGAATGGAATGATATAGAATGCGAGTAAACTGGAGAGAGGGTGATAACATGTGGAAAATAGGATGGAGAAAAATGGGAGAGGGAAGATTTGTTTTTTCTCTTTTATATGACACAGACATGGCCCAAGGGCATTAGAGCACTTTGCATGTGAACCAGATCACATTACACATTTTTAGGCAAAGGGCAACTATGTGATGTGTCTAGAATCATATGATTTGGAGCCACGACTCAACCCTGATCCTTCTGGACCAAAGATGGTGGCTCTGACCATGGCCGTTAGGCCACATTTACTCCCTAGGTGGGGGAGGGGTAGAGTGGAAGAAGAGGAGAGGAATTATGCGGAAAAGAGCTGATCACGATGAAAAAAGAAAGAGCAAAAGACAGAAGAACGGGAAAGAAAAAGAGGAGATAATAGATGGGTCAGGGGGAAGAATTGTTGAAAGAAACTGGAGATAAGGGAGAGGAAAGGAGAATGGGTATAATGAAAAGGAGCAAAAGACTGAAAGAACTTGAGAGGCAGAAACGTGATTATGGAAGATGCAATGGCGCTAAAAAGAAAACTTAAGGAAAAAAGAGGAACAGAGGGCAGCAGAAGAGGGAAGAGCAGAGTTAATGAAAAGAAGGCTGCTAGGTGAGAAATGGCTTTTCCCTTCATTTATAATGCACTTCTATTTAAATTTGTGGACATCGAGAAGATGACTTTGACAACTCCTAAATAGATCAAAAGCAACAACAATTGTTCTTCTGTTTTTTAAGCAATGTTCCACAAAAGGTCACAATCCAGGATTGTAGGCCACTTTCTTGGGGTGCCTAGGCCTAATTGTTTTTTTAATTTTTTTATTTTATTTATTGATTTTTCCAAAGAAAGAAAAAAGATGTACAATAATACAGAAATAAAGAAGACAAATCTATGCAGTTTCGTCACAGCGTGTTAAGTGCCATGTCGTTCCGCTGTTGAAATCAAAGCCAACAACAAAAGAAAAAAGGAAAATATATAACAATGATGGAGCATATGCAATCAACAGTACAATATAGTGCACAGAGTACCTCATATAGTATAACATTCTGGTCAGTGGCTACGAGTGAATAAGATCCATAATGAAGCATATCATAACCATATAACAGAGTCCTGGTTGTCCGATTGTGCGGAATATGCACGCCCTCGTATCACCCCGTATTCAGCCATGTCCCCCCAATGTTTCATCTAAAGGATGAATCTGCAGGTAGTCCTTAAGTGGTTGCCAGATATCACGAGGGCGGGAGGCTAGAGGCAGTAGTGTTGCATAAGTGTCACTAGTTGTATTACAATAAATAAGGTCCCGAACTCAATCTTTGATAGTTGGTGTTTGTGCTCTACCCCAGTGCAGGGACACTTGACGTTTAGCTAGGAGGAGCGCAAATGCCGTGAATCTTCTGACGCTTCTCTTGAGGGGTTTGACATAACCCAGCAATGCCATCAGTGGGGAGGGTCTTAGCATTAGTTCAATCATAAGTGATAAATGGTGTAAAACATCCTTCCAATAATCCCGGAGGGGCGCGCAATCCCAAGCGAGGTGCGCGAAATCTGCGTCTGGCATCGTGCATCTGATGCATGAATGCGAGACAGTGGGGCTGATTCTAGCCATCAATTTTGGGGTAATATATGCTCTATAGAGATATTTAAAATGTATCAGTTTATGCCTATAGTTATTTGATACATATCGAGTTTGAGCACAGTAGTAGGACCATATTGCGCCTGTCAAAGTTTCACCCAAATCTAGTTCCCAAGCCCTTCTAGACTTGAGGCCCACTGGTGGCCGTATGGATTGTGATACGTGATAGAGATGTGAAATAAGGTGTGTGCTATCTGTGGATTTAATAACTAGTGTGAGAGGGGGGAAATCAGCTGGTTCTACCGCAGCATCAGGCAAAACGCTCATCAGGGCGCCGTGCACTCTATGTAATAAAAATCTGTCCATGTAGGTAGCGGCGCCCCTTGCTGCCAAGTCAGAGACAGTACCTAGTCGAGAGTCTCTAAATAGGTCTCCCACAGTGCTAAGCCGTAACCTGTCTAGCGTCCGTTTCGTACGAGTTTCAGTGGTAGGGGGTATCCATAAATTATCGAGCAATGGTGTATGAGGGGAGTATAAGATAGCATATTGCAAATACCGACGCAGTTTAGTCCACGCCCAGCAAGTTGTGGATAACGTCTGTATTTCCGCAGGGCATCGTGGGAGACCTCGCGGTAAGATCGACGAGAGTGAATTCGGGTGTGCCTGGGATCGTTCAGGCCTGAGATACTATATGCGAGCATCGGGATGATACCAAAAATAAGTGAAATGAACCTGAGCTACCAGATAGTAGAGGTAGAAATCCAGAACACCGAAACCCCCTCGCTCGTACGGCATTGTGAGAGTACCCCATCCGATTCTGGGTTGTTTGCCCGCCCACACCAGTCGGATTAATATAGAGCGCAAAGTGGCAAAAAAAGCAGCTGTCAATGCAATTGTAATATTTATAAATAAATATAGCAGGCGTGGGAGTACAACCATTTTAATTATGGCTATCCGGCCGGCTATAGAGAGAGGGAGTTTAATCCAGCGGTCAACTTGCGACGTAAGTTGGTCAATAGCCGGCCCGTAGTTGATGCGGATGACTTCGGCCGCACTGCAATGTAAATAAATGCCGAGATATTTAGGGGGAGAGGTACACCAGCGCAAAGGGAACTCGATGTCCACTTGGGTAGTGGCAGGCGTCAGCGGAAAGATCTCCTTCTTCGACCAATTTATAACCAGGCCTGAGTGTACTCCAAAACGGACTATCTCTCTTAGTAATGGGGGAAGGTTTTCTGCTGGGTGTCGAACGAATAACAGTACGTCATCCGCGTAGAAGGAGGCAATGAGCGGACCAGTGTGTAATTGCAAACCCCTGTGGAGATGACGTTCCTGTAAATGGCGGGCTAGTGGGTCCATGGCTACAATAAATAGTAGGGGAGCTAGTGGGCACCCCTGCCGAGTGCCGCGTGACAAAGAAAATGGCGCTGTAAGTACCCCATTCATTCTTAGTCGGGCAATCGGGTTGGAAAATAGAAGACTAATCAAACTCAAAAACCCTATGGGAATACCCAGTTTCTGCATTACTGCATACAAGAAGGACCACTCTAATGAATCGAATGCCTTCTCGGCATCTAGCAACACAACAGCCGCTGGGAGCGTAGGTTCTATCTGGTTCATCACCGAGAACACTGTAAGCAGGTTGATAGTCGTGGACCTACCGGGAATAAAACCCGCCTGGAAAGGGCATAATATGGTATCAACCAGTAGCGAGAGACGAGTGACTAAGATTTTAGCGAGAATTTTATAGTCGTGGTTTAAAAGCGATAGCGGTCGGTACGATTGGCATTGGGTAGGTGATTTGCCCGGCTTAAGAAGTAGTGTTATTATGGCTTCTCGCATGGTCGGAGAGAGAGAGCCGCCTTCCAGGGCCTCTGCATATACCTCAACCAATCGAGGGGCGAGTATGTCTTGATAAGCTTTGTAAAAATCTGCGGTGAGGCCGTCTGAACCAGGGGCTCGACTACTGGCTAAGTCTTTTATTGCCTGTCGCACTTCATCAGCATCGATGGGGGAAGCTAAGAATTCATGCTGCCCATCTTCAAGCCAGACCATAGGAATTTCTTGCAAATAGTCCCTCAGGGCCTGTCCACCGGGGGGAGACCGCGTTTCGTACAGTCGTGCGTAGTATGTTAATAGGGTTTGAGTGATGTCAGTGTTAGTAATCAGTGGAACCCCCTCTTCCGAGTCCAGCTGTGTAATGTACGTCGACTGGTATTGTGGGCGGAGGAGTCTGGCAAGCGTCCTACCCGGCCTTTTGCCCTCGCCATACATCCTGGCCTTAGCATATTTACCAAGGTATTTGACTTCCCTTGTAGCTGCATCATTGAATTCAACAATTAGCGCCGAGCGGGTACGAAAAGAGGCTGACGAGGGATCTGTTAGGGAACTGGCGTCCACGTCTTTTAGTTTTTGTTCAATTGCGCTCAGCTCATTACGCATTGAACCGAGCACTCCCGTATGTTTAGAGATACTGACCCCGCGTACCACCGCCTTGAAGGCATCCCAAAGCATAAGTTGGGAATCTACAGTGCCTTCATTGAGTTCGAAATATTCCTTAACTGCGTCACCCACTTCATTACGAAACACTGGATCCAAAAGAGCAGAGGAGGGGAACCGCCACAATGGGCGCTGTTTGGGGAGTAAGGAAAAATCTAATACAAGGAGGACTGGAGAATGATCTGATATCGTGCGAGGTAAATATTCAATGTCACGCACATCCAGCATCAACTGTGGTGTGAGGTACCAGTGATCTATACGGGACCAGGACCCATGTGGGGCTGAGTAAAAAGAATATGTACGGGTCGTTGGGTGGTGTGTGCGCCAGGGATCTTCCAGCAACAAAGCGTGCAAGAGGTTCAAAAGGCCTAGAGTGGAGTGCGGTTTCGTGGTACGTCCCGGGCCAGTAGTGTCAGCAGCAGGGTCAAGTGTAAGATTTAAATCACCCCCCATCAAAATAATGTCAGAGCCCAATCTGTCAATACATGCGGAAAGTGTAGGAAAGAAGTCGGCGGAACCAGTGTTCAGAGCATAAACATTTACTAGCAATATAGTCTCACCTCCCAAAATTCCTTTTGCGAGGACATATCTACCCTCGGGGTCAGCAATTACCTCAACAGATCGGAAAGGGAAGGAGGAATGTACTAAAATGCACACTCCCCGTGAGTAAGATCTATAGCATGAGAAGAAACGGTTCCCACCCAAGTGGATGCAAAACTGTGCGTGGGGAGTGGTGCATAATGGGTCTCCTGTAGGAACGCAATTTGGACAGTATGTCGAACCAGATATGCTAATATTTGCCTACTCTTTTTGGGATTGGCCAGGCCCCTAACATTCCATGAGAGGCACCTGAGGCGGAGTCCAGGACTAGTCCCACTGTCAGTGGTCATTTTCTCACCCGTACGAACAATATCATGCACCAGAGGGTAACATTGTACACAATCTGCAATATGAAAAATAAAAATGCTCCATACCAACACTCAACATGACAAATAAAGTTATATATCAAGAATACCCCTTCAACCCATCCCCACCCCCCACCCCCATCGGATACACAACAACAAGGCACCTGGTGAATCCCAATATAAGAAGACCAAAGAAGAATGAATAGGGAAAAAAGTAGAAAGAGGACAAGAAGAAAATGAAGAGTCATCCTGTGGGGGATGGCAACGCTCCGTGGAGCCATCAGATTATATAATAAACACAAACAGTAATTACCACCAAACCAATATCAATCATAGGGCTGTCAATCAGCCCCATCAAAGTTTGTAGAGGGCACTCCAAGCAATCAGGCAGATACGTGATATTGAAATATACTTGCAAACTGGGAGTCTATCAGCCTCAGACGAGCGAAAAAATAATTTGCGGTGTACACAAAGTGATTCAAGCATGAAGATACCAGTCCACCATGAATCATGAACTCAGGGGTCAGGCACTGTGCCGTCCTCTCGTCGCTGCGGTGATGTAGATGGTTTATGTTTCTTCCAGAACTTCTCTGCTTCATCTGGTGAGTCAAAAATATGAGTCTTACCACCTAGCTGGATGCGGAGCCTGGCGGGGTAAAGCATCGCATATTTGATGTTTGCCTTTTGGAGGGCGCGCTTCACATTTACATACTTGCGCCGGGCCTCCTGCACCAGCGGTGTGAAATCAGGGAAGAGGGAAATAGTGGAACCCTGGTAAGTAAGCATTCCCTGTTCCCTGGATAGTCTAAGGGCCACATCCCGATCGTTGTAGTTGAGGATTTTTACAAGTATCATCCTCTGGGGACCCCCAGGAACGGGCGAGGTCCCAAAGTCCGATGGGCGCGCTCGACTGCAAACGACGCAGAGAAGGCATCTCTCCCAAATAAATCCACAAGGACAGCTTCGCCATGTTTGTGGATTCTGCAATTCCTGCGACACGGATATTGTTCCGACGCGAGCGCGCCTCCAAATCCTCGGTTTTAGCGGCTAGCTGCTTGAGGAGGGATTCTGATCGTTCAAGACGTCGCTGCAGGGAGGGCTGTGCATCCTCCAGGTCGGAAATACGCTGCTCCGCACCTCCTATTCGCGTGTCCTGGGCCTCCATGCGACCATGAATATCATCTAGTCTGCTGGTTAATGTGTCCAAACGAGTGTCAATAGCACGGAAGCCCGCCCTTAATTCAGCCATTATGGCCACCGTGCCCTCCAGTTGGCTCCCCTCCTCACCGGCTGCATTATCAGAGTCCTCCCTGCTGGGGGTTTTGCCCCCATCGAAGTTCAATTGGCGTTGTTTAGGGTCAAAGTGACCCATTTTTGAGCTACTGGCATTGGAATGGGCCTACCCAATCAATGTGTGGCTATAGTTCGAGTCGCCAACACCGGGCGAGCAGGGGAGGCACCCCAGTCAGTGGTCACAGATGAGGTATGGTGTGCTCACTTCGCTCAAGTAGGGGAGCAGATGCCAATCACCAGCCAATGCGCCGCTTAACAACTGCTGGGTCACTAATCTATACTAGGTTGTCAGGGTAGCAGCAGTGTATCTGTACTGTTCGGGCCAGAGGAAAAAAAACGACACCTTCAAACAGTGCCCTGGTTAGGAATCATAGACCGGGATAGCAGCATGGTATAATGTGTTTTAAAATGGTGGCCGGAGATGCTGAGGTCGATCAGTAGTTAGCTAGGGCTGGAATGCTTGGTGAGGGCATGTGGCGTAGGGCATCTGGGGTCTGTACTTACAATACCGGAGGTTGCAGATTTGAGGTGCAGAGGACTGCGCGCTGCTCACACCAGGTCCCAACAGACCGCCACGATCAAATCAGGGCTGGGAGCCGACATCACTCCCTGTGGTCCGTGCGAGATGGAAGCACTTCTCTCAGTGGGTATTGAGGGTGCCGCGATTATACCCGACATGGGTCCGGCAGCGTTGCAGGGGAGCCTCCGTCCCCCGTGGCGGCAGCGGTGCTCGAGCCCAGGACCTTGCCCCCAGGCTCACCCGAGTCCCCTGTCGACTCGGGGCCTCCGGAGGCCGCGTCAGGTCTGGGCTCGGCACGGGGCAGAGTAGGTGCTAATAAGCACACAGGGCACCATACGA
This sequence comes from Calotriton arnoldi, assembly GCA_963921515.1. Lineage (NCBI taxonomy): Eukaryota > Metazoa > Chordata > Amphibia > Caudata > Salamandridae > Calotriton > Calotriton arnoldi. Next base: position 363,443 of record CAWUFW010008477.1, on the reverse strand, counting down.
GGCTCCGATGGTTCCCTGGAAGTTCCGGTGCACGATACGATGCACTTGGGCTGGAACAATCACGGCAGTGCGCGGTTAGGCGGGTAAACGATCATGATGGCTCCGGAGCTCCTAAGTCAGGCGGCCATCACGGTCGCTGGCTCAGCCACGCCCCCGTGCCTAGGCCTAATTGTGATCCCAATCTGACCCCGACCCCATGCTTCTTAAGACATACTTCTCTTACTGCATGAGGAAACAGGAAGGACATGTAGCAGAGAGCAGAATGCTGATGGTAATCATGCACATAACATATTCAGAAATAATGGATTTATTTATGTCCCAGGGTGTAGCCTTGATGATAAAAAAGAGGCTCTAATAAAAGCAAAGGGCAAGCTTTACATGTATCACTGTATAAATAGCACCACGTCTGAGTTTTTCCCTTTAACAAGGAATCCAACACTCCAGGGTTCTACATTTATCGGGTGCAATAAATAGCACCTATTCTGAGGATTTTCCTTTAATGGGGAGTAATGTTGATTTTGATGCTTATACCACAACAGAATCCGCATGTTCCTGTAATTACTGGGCTTCTCGGGAGTTTAATTCTGGCAGTTTTGACCTGCCGAAATTTAAATGAGGCTGAGTATTTTATTGCACCCGCTAATTGCTGGGTTTGAAAAGCATCGCACCTCTTATAATTAGGATCCCCTCACAAATAGGTGTTCTTATTTTACAGGATTGTAATTCCCCAGGGCATTTACAATTAGGACCCTAAACTTCACTGTTATATCTCACCCAACAGAAAGCATCACTTGAGTTAAAGCATCAAAAAAGAGGAAGGGCTAGGTTGGTCACCCTATTTAAAGACCATGACAATGGGACTAGGTGCTAGTTATTGATCACGTGGGGCCTGACATAAAAATCTTTTTAACAGTTGCAAACTCTCAGATTCGCTTAATCAGAGTTTTTGCAACGATTAAAAAACATTTTTGTATTTCCTTAAAACATTTAGAGATTCAAAAAAGTGTTTCCAAATTGGTATATGAGCTTAAAAACGAATTACAAATTGCCATTTGGAAGGTGCGTGGTGTGGGCGTGTTCCTTCCAAACTGCGATTTATATCCTGAAGTATTAATGACTTGCAACAGTAATTCTGATCGCAAACCATTGATCATTCACTGATTTCCAAGCCGGGTTGGTAAATGATTCATAAAAGGAAAGATGTCCTCTTTGGACCCTTTTCCCTTTGTGAATGTTGAAAAAAGCTTCAGGGAGAGTAGGCAGTGATCCATTGGGCCACCAGAGGCATCCATAAGTTTCAGCTTGCCCTATTTTCGCCATCATCTTGTGTAACATATTCTGTGGAATATTTTGAATTGTACCAGGTGAAACCCGGCCCTAATCACGACATTTCTAGGTCTCAGCATGTCCTCACTCTAGTCCTTATCAGATAAATCCCGTAATCTTGCATCCATTTTTCCCAAAGTCCCTTTAGTGTGTCCTTCAAGTTGTTAACTATTTTCTTATAAATAGATGTAGGCTTTTTGCATTAGGTCAATATTCTATCTTCTAGGGCGATGACATCTTCCACCAGTGTGCCTTTAGGCACGTCAACCTGCAAAGCATGTATGAATCACAGGTATCAAAAGACCTCCGGCATCCTATATTCACACTGAAAAGTCTGAAGTGACTTCAAAGCTGTGTCACCCCACACAACACCCAGTTTGCAGATAACTATTAGGTCCTAAACTCCAAATCAGTTAAAAACCTATTTCACATAACTACACAGAATCCCAGAGTGGAGTTCCCTTGTTAGAATATAAATTAAGCAAGCTCAATCAGTAATCAGTAATCATGGGGCAATCACAAACAGCTTTAAAGGCATATCTGAAATTTGCTCCACACTTCCTCTACAGGAAGTCTGACTGTCTCCCAGTCTCAGACTTGGCTATAGGGCAATCAGGCATTGCCCGATGGGCTGGTCTATTATGGCAGTGTGTGGGTTGGTTTTTTGACTGTTTGTGGGCCTGTTTTATAGTTTGCTGGGTGGGTTTTTAATGTTGATTTCCCTGATATTAAAACAAACATTTTCTGCAGCAAGCTCGAATCCATGCAGCCGTCCATACCTCACAAAGCACTTAGGCAGCATGGCTTTACAAGTTCAAAAGTGTCCCAATTTTCAAACATGGGTCACTTTTTTAGCTATCTAATTCATTAACGGGGACCACTTTTATTTTGGTACTTGAGCCTGTTTACTTTCCCAGTCTGCCCTGCTGTCTCCCATGCATGTGTCTGCTTATTTTGTGGTACTATTTAAAGTCACTATGGCATCAGAATCTATGAGACATAAGAGAAAGAGCAGGATTTACATGTCCGATTTCTTCCTGATCCCTTTTAAAAGTGTCATTCATCCTAGAATGGCAATTTGTGATGTTTGTTACAACTCAGTAGTTAAGAAAGTATCAAAAAGATGTTTTGCTTTCACAATTATTCAGACGTTGAGTCAAAAAAATATTGTATCATTCAAGAAAAATGTCAACAAGCAAAACTGAAATGTATTTACCTCTGAAAAAGTATTGGTGAAGGATACCAGTGTTGTTTTAATAATTTTGGGGGTCCCAGGCAAAAAAATATTTTTGGAGCGCCTGTTTGGGACAACTTTGAATTTTATACCAATTTTCAACTAATTCAAGCCCTATGATGGCAAACAAAATTGATCCATAAGTTAAACGTTTGGATAGAGAAAGCTGTAAAAGTAAACTTGAGAAGAAGTTTACTTCCCAGGGGCCCCTCTTAAGGTAGGGGCCCTGGGCAATTGCCCACTTTACTCATGCCTTAAAACGTCTCTGAAGGATATGTAGTGTCTTAAGATTATGAGCGCAAGGACTCCGTGGTTCTTGGCGTGCTTAATGAGAGAATTACGTAATCATTTTGGGGAGGTGTTAAGGTGTGGTTATTAATGGTTAGGGGATATTGAGAAGTTCAGTTGAATGTGTACGATGATGAATAAGGGTGTCAGTTTTGTGTGGTGTGTTCATTTTGCATGCTCCCGGGCTGGAAAGGATGCTACAACTGATAATGAGTGTGTGATCTGTGGCACGAAAAAACAATACCGCTCTCCCTGAGAGTTTTCAATGCTACAACAAACAGCTCATGTGTGCCACATCCGACTCTTCGATGAGAAACATTATGAAGTTGGTGTTTGTGGAATTGAAGCCCCGATCCAGCCCATATATACAGCCCTCGAAGAAGTTAAAGGACCTGCAGAGGACCGCAATCGAACACCTACCAGAAATCCACTGGCAAGGCTGAAAGAAAATATACTGCGCCACAACCTAACCCAGAGCCATCATTGATACAAAGTGATGAACAAGTACGAGAGACGAAACCATTATTTACTGTCAAAAAGGAAGATGGCCCCTTACAATCTCCAATCGGGTGTGACGACCCACGTACGAGCATGTGGTCAGTGCTTGAAGGAGGCACTGGCCCAGAAGGACAGCCACCATCACCTGAACAGCATATACTCTCAAAGGCAATAGAAAAGAGTGTGAAGTACGATGCCACTGTGTTTCTGAAACCACCATTTTACATGGCGAAGAAGCAGAATATTGGTACCAAATGGACTGCATAGATTGAGATGTTTGATGATTTCATAGGTGTCCTAGAAGAAGTAGATGATAAGAAAACCATTAAGTATGTAAATAATCTTGCTAGTGATGGAGTAAAAGAAGTGATAAAGAAAATCTCACAGACTGAGACAATCTCTTACCATCAAATCAAAGAAGCATTAGGAGTCAAGTTCATTCCGATGCCAATCGTCGACTATGAAAGTTACATTTTAAATCAAGCGATACAACAAGTTGGTGAAACGATGGATGAGTTTGTTGAGAGACTTGACATGCTTATCAAGCATTGTAAAGTTGGTGAATTTAATGAAGAAGAAGTCATGCTCCTCAGAGTCATCGAAGGCAGCCTTTTGGACTCATTCAGAACATGCATGTCAAGAGAAATGCTCAGTTTAGAAAAAGTGCTAATTACTGCAAGAGCTGAGGAAAGAGCAGATCAGCAAGCTGCCGACATGGAAGCTGAAACAGTGGAGTGAATCGGCACATATCGTGAAGAGCAAACCCAAGCACAAAGTAGACACACATAAGTTAACATCCTCAAAGAAAAGAAAGCTTTGTTTTCAATGTGGATTTTCATTTCTACATGAAAGCAAATGTCCAGCAATCAGACAGACATGCAAAGGTTACGGAAAGGAAAACCACTTCATAATGGTTTGCAAAGCAAAAAAGAAACCATGTGTGTCACAGCGTGATGGGAAAATGGAGTCCTGAAAGTTCCAAAAGCATTCTCGCCATGACTACAATGACAAAAACCAACTTCAGTTGTGACAGGTGGAAACTAAGCAAAGTCGATCGTCATCAAGTTCATCCCATAAAAGTTTTTCAAAGTCACAATTGAGCTACAGAGAAGAGGGTGAATGTGCAATGCTCATATCTGCCAAAAAGCGACATTTACACATAGGTCTTGCTGCTTGCAAAGAAGATGAACGAATAAAAAAACAAGTAAGTCAAAGAAACAAAAGAATTCATATGGACACTGTCCCAAGATCACACTAAAGGTCAACGGTTGCCCCATAACCTTCGTATTTGACAGCGGTGCATCGATCAATATCATGCCAGTCGAACAGTTTAACAGTTTGTCACCTGAACCGCAACTGAATGCATCAAACACAAAGGTGTTCACCTGGGGGTGCATCGAAACCGTTGCAGAGTCAAGGATCATTCACGGCGACATTACAACATAAAAAGACGTCTGTGCACGCCCCAATTCACGTTCTTCAAGGTACTTCGTCCAGTGCATGTCTACTCAGCTTTGCAACTGCTGCTGACATGGGACTAATATTCTATCAATTATAACCTACAAATGCAATCTAAAATTGTGAGTCAGTTCCAGTTATTATTTCATGGCCTAGGAAAGCTCAAGACAATGAAGCTGCAATTTCACATCGATGAAGACATCCGGCTTGTTGCACACCGACACAGCAGAATAGCAGTTTTACCTGTAACAGGTGGTCGAAAAGGAGCTAGAAACGCTGTTGAAGCACAACATCATTGAGTGCTCTACTGGTGCCATGCCATGGGTGTTGCCCATAGTGGTAGTACCAAAAAATGGCAGTGGAGGTGCAGTGCGCATTTGCGTGGATATGCACCAGGCCAACAGAGCAATTGAGAGAGAAAGAAATCCAGATTCGCACACTGCAGACATGATCATGCAGATGAACAGAGCCAAAGTCTTCTCCTGTCTTAACCTGAACAAGGGATACCATCAGCTTGAATTGGAAGAAAACAAACTGTAGGTACATTACCATTTTTTGGCTCATGTTGGTTTGTTCAGATACAAAAGGTTGAGTTTTGGAGTGTCATCTGCTGCAGAAATATTCCAAGATGTCATACGTAGAATAGTTCAACCTGTTACGCATGCTTTCAATTACAGTAATGACATACTGGTATTTGGAACAACACAGAAGGAGCATGATAAGGCTCTCAAACAAGGAGTGCCAGTTACTTACAAATGCAAGTCTCACTCTAAATGCAGAGAAGTGTGAATTTCACAAAACCAAACTCAAGTACTTTGAACACATATTCTCTGATGGGGAAATTACTCCAGACCCAGCTAAAGTAAAAGCCTGTTAGCCTCTCAACCCGCACAAGATGTCACCATGCTACAATCCTTCTTGGGCATGGCCAGCTATTGTTCAAGGTACATTCATGACTTTGCCATAGTGTGTGCCCCATTGACTATATGAAATGCCCAGTTCTGATGGTCCTCTGAAGGCAACCAAAGCTTCAAAACGATAAAGCATGCCATTGAAAATGCCACTGAGATGGCTTACCTTGATCCTAAATTACATACTGAGATTACTGTTGAGGTGAGCCCAGTAGGAATGGGAGCAATCCCTGCTCAGCATAACAGACATCCAAATGCTCAGAGACACAGAACGTGCCTATTCTCAGCCAGAGAATGAGAGTCTGGCTGTGGTGTGGGCCTGCAAACACTTTCATGTGTTTCTTTACGGCAAGCATTTCACTTTTGTTACCGGCCTCCAAGCACTGTTTACCATATTTGGAAACCCAAAAGCTAAGATGCCCACTCACATTGAGAGATGGGGTTACACTTACAAGAGTAAGACTATACAATTGTGCATAAGCCAGGAAAGAACCAAAACCCTGCAGATTACTTCTCACCCTTACATCGGCACAGCACGACATCGAAAACATCTGAAGAGTATAACAACTTCATTGTAAGGTCCAGCACACCAGCAGACTTGTCCATTGAACAGATCGTTGCTGATACAAATGCTGATAAAGACATGCTTGCCCTTAAAGGCATCATTTAAGCGCAGTCATGGAGACAAAGTGTTCGACCTCTAAGTGATGATGCTGAATTTCAAAAGTTCAAGAATGTACAGATTGAACTATCTGTCACTATAGAAGGCATTGTGTTAAGAGGCTCACAGATAGTCATACCCAAGAGTGTCAGACAGCCAGTACTTAATTTGTGAAAAATATAAGTGCCAGGGCCCTCGTCAGGAAGCCACACAGTTTGCACCACCCATTGCCCCTGCCAGCATCACCAATGACACTACCTACACAACTACCAACCATCACAGTGCTACAAGTGTGACAACCCAGACTGTTTGAGGCCCCAAAAGCTATAAGAATCGCTTGTGCAGCAAGTATTAGCTGTTTTTAATTTATATTGAATTAATACACAACTGTTGTTCTGCTCATCTCTAGATTATACAAACAGCGCCAACATGTGGCCTCTGTCGTAGGTGCCAGTGTTGACAATTAAGTGCTGATGTAGAGCACCGGAAACCATAGTCTCAAATTTAGCACTGCAGACAGCAAGTCATTGAACTCGCTCATGAAGGGCATCGTGGCATTGTCACCACCTAAAGAGCCTTGTGGGATCCAGTGTGGTTCCAGCACTTGGACGAGAGAGCTGAGAGGGAACTAAAGGAGTGCCACTTATGTAATTGCCTTTCTCCTAAAGTGACACAGCATCCACTAAACATGTCTGATCTTCCTGTACATGTGTGGGAAAGAGTGGCCGTTGATTTCTTTGGGCCCCTAGTGAATGGACATCATCTCATAGTAGTCATTGACGAGTATTCCCATTTTCCTCTGGTGGAGGAAATGTCATCAACAAATATGACAAGGTCATTGAGCGGCTAGATGACATCTTTGCAGGATGAGGCATCCCAGACATCCTTAAGTCTGATAATGTTCCACCGTTCAATAGCAAGGAGTTTAAGGAGTTTCTAACTAGACTCAATGTCAAGTATTAAATAAGCACACCCTTGTTGCCCCAGGCTAACCAAATCTTGAAATGATTTATGGGTACCCTAAAGAGAGTGATCCAATGTGCATCGATGGAGGGAATCGCGCTGAGTCAGGCCTTATGTCAAGCCCTCCGTGCCTATCGTTCAACTCCTCACTCCACTACTGGTGAGAGTTCTGCCATCTTGCTGTTTGGGAGAGCTGTAAGAACCAAATGACCACAGTGGACCACTGAACGAACTCAGACTACTGATGAGATTCATGACACTGACACTGCTCGAAATTGTTAAATTATGTATGCTGTTGAATGTCGGAGAATTCAGGAACTCATCTTCGATGAATGTGACTGGGTTCTTGTCAAAAACAGAAGCGGAAAACAGATTCTTCATTTGCTACTGAGCCTCTGAGAGTTGTGACGTGCAAGGGACATATGATAAAAGTACAATGCCCCGGAAAACCCATCACAAGGGATTTGTCACTTTTCAGACATCATATCAACATTTATCAGTTCCTGAAATCCCAGATGGGGTGCCCCACCTGACGGCCTAGATCAAACACCAGCTCCTGCACCCTTGGTGTCCACTCGGGGTGCATTTCAACTATCTCATACCACTCGATCTGGCCGAAGAGTGCGAGCACCTAGACGACTTATCGAAGAAATATAATGCTGCTGTTGTTTACACCTTTTTATTTAACAAGGGGAGAGATGTAGTGTCTTAAGACTATGAGCGCCAGGACCCCGCAGTTCTGGGCGGACTCAATTAGAGAATTACGCAATCATTTGGAAGGTGTTGTTAAGGTGTGGTCATTAACGGTTTGGAGATATTGAGAAGTTCAGTTGAATATTGTACGTTGATGGATAAAGACATCAGCTATGAGCTCCATGTGTGGCAGGTTCATTTTGCATGCTACCGGTCTGGGGAGGATGCTAGAGGATACATCTGCCGTAACTTTGAGTTTCATAACAGAGATCTGTAAAACGTATTGTAAAACTTTTCTAGTGCATTATTATATGCAGGTATTTGATCTTATTGTCTTAATACCTTCGAGTATCAATACACAGGTAATCTTGGTGTGCACAGCTAAGAAGTGGCCCAGAATCATCCCTCTTGAACCAGACCCTGTCTGACCCAGTATTCAAATGTCAGGGAGCTCAGCTGCTTTAACTGTTTACTGCCAACTGTGTCGATGCTCTGTGATCTTCAGCTGCAGCAGTGTCAGATCTCACCTTTAAATGCCGAAGAAGTCGCTCAGACATTTATTTACCCCCGGGTGTAGCTCAGCTTATTTGTAGTTTTGCAGACAATGAACTTTCTGTCCTTTCATGCAAGGTTGATCACCTTCTTGTATATAGTGACTACTGCTAACATAGTGATTAATAGCTAAAAAGCTGACAAGGTGGTGACGACGAACAGGGCAGAAATGTCCTACACCCCCAATTCTCTTTCCCATATCAATATGATCACCTGCTCATGTTCGTCCTTCTTTTTAAAGGCCCACTAAGTCTAAACTGTGCATGCTGGGCCGATTTACTTTTTTGTTAGCAGCCAATATAAAGAAAAATTCTGTTTTTGTAGATTCAGAAGGCAGAAGTTTGGTAAGGTAGTTTCTTACAATGGTAATGTCTTACAGTAAATATTTTCAAGTACAATTGTGTGTCGTCAGCATATTGATGTACGGCAGCTCCACATTTTTCCATTTATAACCCCATTTGCTCTATATATACGTTGAATAATACAGAGGAGAGGATAGGATGAGCCCTCATGGTACCCTACATATTGATTACTTTGTGTCTCATTATTTTTTTCCTATTGTGTATCTGTTCTGCAGGAATGAAAAGAACCTGCTGAAAGCCTCACCTCTGGCCAGTGCTTAATTTGAGCAGGTTGTTGCAGTTCACGCCCTCCAGCTCTCTTTTATATGAAGTGGCACTTATTTTTCCTCAACAAAGTTTTATCCAGAGCAAGAGAGAGAAAAACACAAAAGGGGAATAAGGCAGAAGAGAAAAATGGAAAAACTGTGACAAAGGGAGAAAGTAGTGATGAAAAAGAACTGCAAGAGTGAGATAAAGAGGCAGGGAGCGTCTAGTGATGGATTAAAGAGGAATAAGGTGGAATCAAGAGTCTGTAAGCTTGGTATTCAGCACCTGGACTTTTGATAGCATCGGTAAGCCGGCTTCGATTTAAACACTGCCTCTGCCACAATACAGTTTCTCAGTGTTAAGATCAGCATGCCATGATCTGTCCATTAAAGGTTTCTGATTGGTCCAACACAAGTAGACATATTCCTAGGCATTAAAGATACAATACTGCACATCCAGGTGTACATGAGGTTATAAAATAAATCCACAAAAACTGAGACTCTTCTATTTAATACTGCAGTGAAATGTTTGCCTTGCGCTTGTTGAATAATCAGCCCAAACATTATCTTGGGATATAGGTAACAGGGAAACGTGATGTTTTTCAATGGGGGCTACTTTTTGTAGCTCTGAGTGAGATAAAATGAGAAAAAAAGCATTACTATTATTGCTCATCCTTTGTCAGGCTTTCATTTTTAGGTTGACCTTGGTCAGCGCAAACTCTGTTCTGCGAGGCATGCTGTACTGGGGTTGGGACTTGAAGCTACGCCCACTCCCCGCCCACATTTTTCATTGGCTTGTGTCATTGTCCACTGTAAACTGTGGCTGTTCATTGTTTAAAAGGCTTAGTAGTCCCTCCTTAGTACCGCCTTGTCTCACTTTGCAACCTCACCCTGTTACGTGTGTTGTTGCTTGGTAGGCTTTAATTACAGCCTCAGAGCACTATTTTCTCAAACAGCTTTGTCTTGCCTGCTGTTGCAGGTAGGACACACTCTCTCCTAAAGCTTTTTAAAATGTTTATAGCACGCATTTGCAATGTAATAGGTCTCGCATTTGCGAGAGTTAAAGCTATTGGCATTGTAAATGTATCTGTAAATGTATTGTAAATTTATCTGTTTTAAAAACAACACATAAATAAAAAGCCATTGTCATTTACAATGCAAATAGCTCAAACTCTCATAAATGCAAGACCTATTGCATTGCAAATGCTTGTTATTTCATGGTTCCGGCAGCCTTAATTAAAATGTCAATTTTTCCACTAGCCATTTTCTTAAACTGTCTTTTTTCCCAATTTTATGGCCTGATATTTACCCTTGACTAAGCTTGCAGGGGTCAAGTTACAAAAGTAAATTAACAAGTAGATCTATGCACACTTAGATCCACTCCTAAACCTAGCTGAAAATCTCCACTTTCTTACTATTCACTATTTCCGAATGGAGATTTACATCTAGGTGTATACTTAAGAGTGTCTAACCCCTTAAATGAGGGAATGGAGCCTCTTCCAAACCAATTTAAAAACCCTGAAGTTACTGTTAGTAACTTTTCAGCTGTTTGGGGAGCTCTGCACCACAAGAACAGAGATCTCAGAATTGGAAAAAATGTTACATTTTTAAAATTTAAAAATATATAAATAGAATAAATTACTATTAACCTAGAGTTGCTAAAATAAAAATGTACAACTCATTGCCGCCTGAACTCCTTGAAAGTTTTTACATTTTAAAATAATTTAAATATATTAGATTAATATATAAACATTAATTTTTAAACAATCATTTAAAGTAAAATCACCCACCCTCACTAACATAATTTTTCTTTAAATTGTAATTAATTTGGTTAATAGGTGTGGTTTTAATTAATTTCTTATTTTTATGTTTACTTTATTTAAGTGTATTATATTTATAAAAATAAAACGAAACCAAAAGTATACTTGATTTTTATAAATAAAAATGAAAAGAATATATAAATATAAAAACTTGTCTTAGCTCATATTTGATGATGCTGTTCTAAGTGGAGACTTCGTGACTTTAATTGGATGGCCCCACATCTACGGGATCAGTTGAAACGGAGCCCGCATGGAGTCTGAGTCCGGTAGTTCCCAGGTGAAGACATGCACCGATCTTTGGTATCTGGTTACACATTGCTGGATATTTATGTGTTTCCGTAATGTTTATTTATCGGACAATACCGTCGATTTCTGTCTGCACACGAACCTTCAGATGCCTACAAACTGACGGGACCATTCAGCAATGTGCGGACTAGTACACTGAGGCATTATGGTACGAGTAGTCCTTGCTGGGGGGGTTAGATATTGTTCAAGTTCCGCATTCACTCTGGCACACACACATTTTTCTGTTAGCATCCATTATGTCTAGAGTGCCTATTGGTGATTTATTTGTGCCAAACCCCGATATCGATGAGCATGTCTGTCTACTCAATATTGAAATGCACATGCAATTATGGTGTTACGGACTCTGACCTGTGGTGCTCCGATGTATAGAAAGAAGTAGATGTATTCCAGTAAGTCTCCCTTTTGCCATATTCTAATTGCAGCATGACGAAGTTTTAACAGTGTTAATTTTAGGATTAGCGCGATATGGTTTTTATCTTTATGACTTTCATTGAATACCTGTTTCTGAATACAATACGGCAATGCTTTCTCTGTACAATGCGCAGTGGTTTGGCTGTGCATTAGTCATTCAATGAGGACATCATGATGCACTATGCATTTTTTAAGATATTTACAATATTTTCCACGTAGCACATTGTTTTTGTAAAGTGATTACACTTGCATGTTTATGCTGTTTCAGGGAAAAGTAATGCTTTATTATCTGCACTTTAGAAATTCTTCTATGTCTATGATTGAAACTAGGTATTTAAGTTAAAATAAAATGGTGCTGATTAGATTGAGAAAGGCTGCTGTGTCAGCCGAAACGCGTCTCTCTTGTCTGCCGGGTCGGAGGAGGCTATATGCAATAAAAAAGCCTTAAACCTAGTTGCCCTCGTGTGCGTGCTCTTTTCCATGTGGAGCGGAGGTTTTGTTGGATATAAATATATATATATATACACACACACAGATATTACCGACCATGTTTCCATAGGAAAAACATTTTTTGACTTGCCTATAACTTTGTCGTTGTTTGACCAATCTTCATGAAATTTTCCCAAAACGTGTCAAGGTAGGTTCTGGTTGTCATAGCAAGTTTGGGGGTGAGCCGTGCAGTGGGGACCGAGAATTTGGGGTACAAAATAAGGGTGCGTATGCAATGTTAATTCCCATAGGAACCTTTAGCCACACCTACAGCCCGAACTGCTGAACGAACTTACATGAAATTTGTCAGGGAAGTAGATGTTGGTTCAAGGAAGTGCTTTGCCTGTATAGTGTAAATCTGTTTAGTAGTTTTTGAGAAATTTAAGCCGAAAATTATAGTGTTATCTCTGGCCGCGGATATTTTGTTGTGGTTTCGCTGATTAATCGGAAATGCATGCGCTAACCGGAATGCACTGATTGGCTGGACACAACCTGAACAGAAAGTTGTGGGTGCTATTTTATCTGTCGGGAATGGTTCCTGGGGCTGAAAATATGTGTGAAAGCCCACATGAGGGGTCAGGGTGGAGATACTCTGAACCCATGGTTGAGAAATGGGGTCTTAGTGACACAAGTTATGTGTCCAAAACTGATTTGTTTAATCGTGCTCGATATTCGTGATGACGCCGCGACCGACCGCGGCTCCCCATGTACTATCGTAGGGACTTGGCGACTACCAACGTTGCCAAGAATATTGGTGGAAATATAAGAAAATATATCAGTTAATGTCATCGGGATCTCCGGCCTCACCACAAAAATATAAAATAGGTTTTAGAGATGGTTTTTATAGAAACTCTCTAGAAAAACATGACTTTAGAAAATACTGTAAGAAACCCCTAGTGTGTAAAATACTGTAATATGTGTGAATATGTGTTTTAGACTTTATGGAAAAGTCGCGATGGTCGTGGTTAACAACGTCATTGCGACATCCCAAATCAACGGAAAATAGGTCTGAAAGATGGTTTTTAAAGAAACTTTGTACAAAAATATGAGTGTAAACATGCTTTGAAAGAAGTATGTATATAGTAATATGTGTAGGGCAATGTTCAGGATGGATTTTTTTACATATTATTTTTGGATGTGTATGTGGTCATTGAATGTCTGCTTATGTTTTCCGTTTTCGCAACGTATCTGCGGGGATCGCGATGTCATCTCAAATATATAAAAAATGTAAAGAAAAAAACTAACGCTTATTAATCCACTGAAGAAAATACAAGCTTATAAAAATACACATTATAGAGCCATTTTAGATAGAAAATACAATTAAAAAACCTTAAAAGTCCACAATCATAGGTTACATGGACGTTATAGTTGGGAAATAGAATTTGAAAACCTTTAGGAATTCACTGAAAAAAACAAAGATTACAGGGGCGTTATAGTTCGGAAATAGAATTAAAAAACCTTAGAAATTCACTGAAAAATACCAAAGGTTACAGGGTCATTATAGTAGGCTGACATTTCACTCGTACAAAACCAGAGAAATTCAGCAGTTATAGTTAACTGAGCTAACTATAACTCACACCCCCCAATGCACTGCTTCTGACTGCACATATTACATCACTCATGATATGGTCAGTGACATCACTGATAACATTACTGATGACATCTCAAATGACATCACTGATTACATCATCCACAGAATCTCTGTTGCACCCACTCACACCCCAACATAACCTTTCATACACCCATTCCAACTTCCACACTACCATTCTCAAAACCATTGACACACCCATACCAGTACTTACACACCCACTCACTGATTCATAGGTCTACACACACATCCACTCAGTTACCCATACAGCTACTAATACACCATCTCACTCCCTAATACAGCCACTGATATATCCATTCAAACACCCATACAGCCACTAACACACTGTCAGTCACTCATAGAGCTACTCACACACCTACTCACTCACCTATAGAGTCAATCACACAGCAGTTTACTCACCTATACAGTTATACACACACCCATTCACTTATTCATACAGATACTAACATATGCTCACTCACCCATACAGCCCCTCACACACACACACTCACTAACCCATACAGCCACTCTCACAATCACTCACTTACACATGCAGTCACTCATATACTCCAACACTCACCTGTACTGCCTTCTACATATGCAGTTACTCACCCATATACCACTGACACATCCATTCACTCACCAACACAGCCATACACACACTCAGTCATCTATACAGACCGTCACAGATGCACTCACAAAGCCATATAGCCACCGACTCACCCACTCACTCATCCATGCAGGCAGTCACACACACCCTCACCCACCCACCCACCCAGACATTCATACACCCATACAGGTACTCAGACAACCAATCAATCAACCATACAGCCATTCACATACCCACTCACCAGCCCATACAGCCACTTAGACACCAACTGACAGACTGATACAGACATTCACACAACCTAGTCACTCACCCATACATTCACTGAGACACCTAATCACTGAGTTATACAGTCAGTCACGCACCCACTGAATCATCCATACAGGCACTCATACACCCACTGATTCATCAATACACCTTGGTATATATATTTAAAACTCAAAAACTTTTTAAAAACACTCACAGTCACTGGATGATGTTATCAGTGATGTCATTTGAGATGTCATCAGTGATGTCACTGACCATGTCATGAGTGATATAATATGTGATGTCCAAGCAGTGCATTGTGGGGTTTGAGTTATAATTAACTATAACTGCTGAATTTCTCTGGTTTTGGACGAGTGAAATGTCAGCCTAACTATAACTATCCCTGTAACCTTTGTTTTTCAGTGCAGAAAAAATAATTAAAAAAATATATATATATATATATATATATATATATCCACAAGAACCTTGCTCACAGCAATGAGGTGCCACACGCGAGTTAGTACTTCTCCTTTATTTGGCAGCTTGTGGAGAAATCTGCTCTGTCACATGAGCACATGTTCAGTATGCCCTTCATTTCAAAAATTCTTTGCCATACGCGTTTCTGGTAACAACTACCCTTGATCACTGGCTTGGACTTCAGGAGTTCAACAGATTTGCTTAGCGCACCTGTACGCTCTTAAGTGCTCCGCCCAGTTGCTAAGCATTCTGGTCGATGTAGTGCATCTGTAAGTATTGCCCTAAGTGGGTGTACCGTTGTCCCCTGATACTGTCCAAAATAAAATACCCACTGGGTTGCTCACATGTCCAAGCGGAGCCTCCACTTCTTCCGCCGCCAAACAGGACACGCTGCATTTGCAGCGCTTTCTTTCCTCAGCGCTGCCAATCCGCCTCCGCATGCAGCAGGGCGACCCGTGGTCCGAGCCGACACGCAATAAATCCACAAGAACCTTGCTCACAGCAATGAGGTGCCACACACAGCGAGTTAGTACTTCTCCTTTTCATTGGCAGCTTGTGGAGAAATCCGCTCTGTCACATGAGCACATGTTCAGTAATGCCCTTCATTTCAAAAATTCTTTGCCATACGCGTTTCTGGTAACAACTACCCTTGATCACTGGTCCGGGCTTCAGGGTTCAACAGATTTGTTAGCGCACCTGCGCTCATTAGTGCTCCGTCCCAGTGGCTAAGCATTCTGAGTCGATAGTACATCTGCAAGTATTGCCCTAAGGGGTGTACCGTTGTCCCCTGATACTGTCCAAAATAAAATACCCCACTGGGTTGCTCACATGTCCAAGCGGAGCCTCCACTCTTCCGCTCGCCAAACAGGGACACGCTGTATTTGCAGCGCTTTCCTCTCCTCAGCGCTGCCAATCCGCCTCGTATGCAGCAGAGGCGACTGCTGGTCGAGCCGGCCGCAATAAATCCCACAAGAACCTTGCTCACAGCAATGAGAGTGCCACACACAGCGAGTTAGTACTGCTCCTTTTATTTGGCAGCTTGTGGAGAAATCCGGCTCTGTCACATGAGCACATGTTCAGTAATGCCCTTCATTTCAAAATTCTTTGCCATACGCGTTTCTGGTACAACTACCCTTGATCACTGGCCGAGCTAGGAGTTCAGCAGATTTGCTTAGCGCACCTGTACGCTTAAGTGCTCCGCCCCAGTGGCTAAGCATTCTGTCGATGTAGTACATCTGTAAGTATTGCCCTAAGTGGGTGTGCCGTTGTCCCCTGATACTGTCCAAAATAAAATACCCCACTGGGTTGCTCACATATCAGCGGGCCTCCACCTTCTTCGCTCGCCAAGCAGGACACGCTGTATTTGCAGCGCTTTCCTTTCTCAGCGCTGCAATCCGCCTCGTATGCAGCAGGGCGAATTCGCTGATCCGAGCCGACCATAGTAAATCCACAAGAACCTTGCTCATAGCAATGAGGTGCCACACACAGCGAGTTAGTACTTCTCCTTTTATTTGGCAGCTTGTGGAGGAAATCCGCTCTGTCACATGAGCACATGTTCAGTAATGCCCTTCATTTCAAAATTCTTTGCCATACGCGTTTCTGGTAACAACTACCCTTGATCACTGGCTCGGGCTCAGGAGTTCAACAGATTTGCTAAGCGCACCTGTACACTCTTAGTGCTCGCCCCAGTGGCTAAGCATTCTGAGTCGATGTAGTACATCTGTAAGTATTGCTCTAAGTGGGTGTACGTTGTCCCCTGATGCTGTCCAAAATAAAATACCCCACTGGGTTGCTCACATGTCAAGCGGAGCCTCCACCTTCTTCCGCTCGCCAAACAGGACACGCTGTATTTGCAGCGCGTTCCTTTCCTCAGCGCTGCCAATCCGCCTCGTATGCAGCAGGGTCGACCCCGCGGTCCGAGCCGACCGCAATAAATCCACAAGAACCTTGCTCACAGCAATGAGGTGCCACACACAGCGAGTTAGTACTTCTCCATTTATTTTGGCAGCTTGTGGAGAAATCCGCTCTGTCACATGAGTTGTTACCAGAAATGCGTATGGCAAAGAATTTTTGAAATGAAGGGCATTACTGAACATGTGCTCATGTGACAGAGCGGATTCTCCACAAGCTGCCAAATAAAAGGAGAAGTACTAACTCGCTGTGTGTGCACCTCATTGCTGTGAGCAGGTTCTTGTGGATTTATTGGCGGTCGGCTCGGACCGCGGGGTCGCCCTGCTGCATACGAGGCGGATTGCAGCGCTGAGGAGCGAAAGCGCTGCAAGTACAGCGTGTCCTGTTTGGCGAGCGGAAGAAGGTGGAGGCTCCGCTTGGACATGTGAGCAACCCAGTGGGGTATTTATTTTGGACAGTATCAGGGGGACAACGGTACACCCACTTAGGGCAATACTTAGATGTACTACATCGACCAGAATGCTTAGCCACTGGGGCGGAGCACTTAAGACGTACAGGTGCGCTTTAGCAAATCTGTTGAACTCCTGAAGCCCGAAGCCAGTGATCAAGGGTAGTTGTTACCAGAAACGCGTATGGCAAAGAATTTTGAAATGAAGGGCATACTGAACATGTGCTCATGTGACAGAGCGGATTTCTCCACAAGCTGCCAATAATAGGAGAAGTACTAACTCGCTGTGTGTGGCACCTCATTGCTGTGAGCAAGGTTCTGTGGATTTATTGCGGTCGGCTCGGGCCGCGGAGTCGCCCTGCTGCATACGAGGCGGATTGACAGCGCTGAGGAAAGGAAAGCGCTGCAAATACAGCGTGTCCTGTTTGGCGACGGAAGAAGGTGAAGGCTCCACTTGGACATGTGAGCAACCCAGTGGGGTATTTTATTTTGGACAGTATCAGGGGGACAACGGTACACCCACTTAGGGCAATACTTACAGATGTACTGCATCAGCCAGAATGCTTAGCCACTGGGCGGAGCACTGAAGAGCGTACAGGTGCGCTTAAGCAAATCTGTTGAACTCCCGAGTCCGGCCAGTGATCAAGGGTAGTTGTTACCAGAAACGCGTATGGCAAAGAATTTTGAATGAAGGGCATTACTGAACATGTGCTCAGTGACAGAGCGGATTTCTCCACAAGCTGCCAAATAAAGGAGAAGTACTGACTCGCTGTGTGTGGCACCTCATTGCTGTGAGCAAGGTTCTTGTGGATTTATTCGGTCGGCTCGGATCGGCGGGGTCGCCCTGCTGCATACGAGGCGGATTGGCAGCGCTGAGGAAGGAAAGCGCTGCAAATACAGCGTGTCCTGTTTGGCGAGCGGAAGAAGGTGGAGGCTCGGCTTTGGACATGTGAGCAACCCAGTGGGGTATTTTATTTTGGACTGTATCAGGGGACAACGGTGCACCCACTTAGGGCAATACTTACAGATGTACTACATCAACCAGAATGCTTAGCCACTGGGGCGGAGCACTTAAGAGCGTGCAGGTGCGCTAAGCAAATCTGTTGAACTCCTGAAGCCCGAGCCAGTGATCAAGGTAGTTGTTACCAGAAACGCGTATGGCAAAGAACTTTTGAAATGAAGGGCATTACTGAACATGTGCTCATGTGACAGAGCGGATTTCTCCACAAGCTGCCAAATAAAGGAGAAGTACTAACTCGCTGTGTGTGTGGCACCTCATTGCTGTGAGCAAGGTTCTTGTGGATTTATTGCGGTCGGCTCAGGACCGCAGGGTCGCCTGCTGCATACGAGGCGGATTGGCAGCGCTGAGGAAGCGAAAGCGCTGCAATACAGCGTGTCTTGTTTGGCGAGCGGAAGAAGGTGGAGGCTCCGCTTGGACATGTGAGCAACCCAGTGGGGTATTTTATTTTGGACAGTATCAGGGACACATGTACACCCACTTAGGGCAATACCTACAGATGTACTACATCGACCAGAATGCTTAGCCACTGGGGCGGAGCACTTAAGAGCGCACAGTGCGCTTGAGCAAATCTGTTGACTCCTGAGCCCGAGGCCAGTGATCAAGGGTAGTTGTTAACAGAAATGCGTATGGCAAAGAATTTTTGAAATGAAGGGCATTACTGAACATGTGCTCATGTGACAGAGCGGATTTCTCCACAAGCTGCCAAATAAAAGGAGAAGTACTAACTCGCTGTGTGTGTCACCTCATTTCTGTGAGCAAGGTTCTTGTGGATTTATTGCGGTCGGCTCGGACCGTGGGGTCGCCCCTGCTGCATACGAGGCGGATTGGCAGCGCTGAGGAAAGGAAAGCGCTGCAAATACAGCGTGTCCTGTTTGGCGAGCGGAAGAAGGTGGAGGCTCCGCTTTTGGACATGTGAGCAACCCAGTGGGGTATTTTATTTTGGACAGTATCAGGGGGACAACGGTACACCCACTTAGGGCAATACTTACAGATGTACTACATCGACCAGAATGCTTAGCCACTGGGGCGGAGCACTTAAGAGCGTACAGGTGCGCTTAAGCAAATCTGTTGAACTCCTGAAGCCCGAAGCCAGTGATCAAGGGTAGTTGTTACCAGAAACGCGTATGGCAAAGAATTTTTGAAATGAAGGGCATTACTGAACATGTGCTCATGTGACAGAGCGGATTTCTCCACAAGCTGCCAAATAAAAGGAGAAGTACTAACTCGCTGTGTGTGGCACCTCATTGCTGTGAGCAAGGTTCTTGTGGATTTATTGCGGTCGGCTCGGACCGCGGGGTCGCCCTGCTGCATACGAGGCGGATTGGCAGCGCTGAGGAGAGAAAGCGCTGCAAATACAGCGTGTCCTGTTTGGCGAGCGGAAGAAGGTGGAGGCTCCGCTTTTGGACATGTGAGCAACCCAGTGGGGTATTTTATTTTGGACAGTATCAGGGGGACAACGGTACACCCACTTAGGGCAATACTTACAGATGTACTACATCGACCAGAATGCTTAGCCACTGGGGCGGAGCACTTAAGAGCGTACAGGTGCGCTTAAGCAAATCTGTTGAACTCCTGAAGCCCGAAGCCAGTGATCAAGGGTAGTTGTTACCAGAAACGCGTATGGCAAAGAATTTTTGAAATGAAGGGCATTACTGAACATGTGCTCATGTGACAGAGCGGATTTCTCCACAAGCTGCCAAATAAAAGGAGAAGTACTAACTCGCTGTGTGTGGCACCTCATTTCTGTGAGCAAGGTTCTTGTGGATTTATTGCGGTCGGCTCGGACCGTGGGGTCGCCCTGCTGCATACGAGGCGGATTGGCAGCGCTGAGGAAGGAAAGCGCTGCAACACAGCGTGTCCTGTTTGGCGAGCGGAAGAAGGTGGAGGCTCCGCTTTTGGACATGTGAGCAACCCAGTGGGGTATTTTATTTTGGACAGTATCAGGGGACAACGGTACACCCACTTAGGGCAATACTTACAGATGTACTACATCGACCAGAATGCTTAGCCACTGGGGCGGAGCACTTAAGAGCGTACAGGTGCGCTTAAGCAAATCTGTTGAACTCCTGAAGCCCGAAGCCAGTGATCAAGGGTAGTTGTTACCAGAAACGCGTATGGCAAAGAATTTTTGAAATGAAGGGCATTACTGAACATGTGCTCATGTGACAGAGCGGATTTCTCCACAAGCTGCCAAATAAAAGGAGAAGTACTAACTCGCTGTGTGTGGCACCTCATTGCTGTGAGCAAGGTTCTTGTGGATTTATTGCGGTCGGCTCGGACCGCGGGGTCGCCCTGCTGCATACGAGGCGGATTGGCAGCGCTGAGGAAAGGAAAGCGCTGCAAATACAGCGTGTCCTGTTTGGCGAGCGGAAGAAGGTGGAGGCTCCGCTTTTGGACATGTGAGCAACCCAGTGGGGTATTTTATTTTGGACAGTATCAGGGGGACAACGGTACACCCACTTAGGGCAATACTTACAGATGTACTACATCGACCAGAATGCTTAGCCACTGGGGCGGAGCACTTAAGAGCGTACAGGTGCGCTTAAGCAAATCTGTTGAACTCCTGAAGCCCGAAGCCAGTGATCAAGGGTAGTTGTTACCAGAAACGCGTATGGCAAAGAATTTTGAAATGAAGGGCATTACTGAACATGTGCTCATGTGACAAGAGCGGATTTCTCCACAAGCTGCCAAATAAAAGGAGAAGTACTAACTCGCTGTGTGTGGCACCTCATTGCTGTGAGCAAGGTTCTTGTGGATTTATTGCGGTTGGCTCGGACCGCGGGGTCGCCCTGCTGCATACGAGGCGGATTGGCAGCGCTGAGGAAAGGAAAGCGCTGCAAATACAGCGTGTCCTGTTTGAGCGGCGGAAGAAGGTGGAGGCTCCGCTTTTGGACATGTGAGCAACCCAGTGGGAGTATTTTATTTTGGACTGTATCAGGGGGACAACGGTACACCCACTTAGGGCAATACTTACAGATGTACTACATCAACCAGAATGCTTAGCCACTGGGGCGGAGCACTTAAGAGCGTACAGGTGCGCTTAAGCAAATCTGTTGAACTCCTGAAGCCCGAAGCCAGTGATCAAGGGTAGTTGTTACCAGAAACGCGTATGGCAAAGAATTTTTGAAATGAAGGGCATTACTGAACATGTGCTCATGTGACAGAGCGGATTTCTCCACAAGCTGCCAAATAAAAGGAGAAGTACTAACTCGCTGTGTGTGTGGCACCTCATTGCTGTGAGCAAGGTTCTTGTGGATTTATTGCGGTCGGCTCGGACCGCGGGGTCGCCCTGCTGCATACGAGGCGGATTGGCAGCGCTGAGGAAAGGAAAGCGCTGCAAATACAGCGTGTCTTGTTTGGCGAGCGGAAGAAGGTGGAGGCTCCGCTTTTGGACATGTGAGCAGCCCAGTGGGGTATTTTTATTTTGGACAGTATCAGGGGACAACGGTACACCCACTTAGGGCAATACTCACAGATGTACTACATCGACCAGAATGCTTAGCCACTGGGGCGGAGCACTTAAGAGCGTACAGGTGCGCTTAAGCAAATCTGTTGAACTCCTGAAGCCCGAGCCAGTGATCAAGGGTAGTTGTTACCAGAAATGCGATGGCAAAGAATTTTTGAAATGAAGGGCATTACTGAACATGTGCTCATGTGACAGAGCGGATTTCTCCACAAGCTGCCAAATAAAAGGAGAAGTACTAACTCGCTGTGTGTGGCACCTCATTTCTGTGAGCAAGGTTCTTGTGGATTTATTGCGGTCGGCTCGGACCGCGGGGTCGCCCTGCTGCATACGAGGCGGATTGGCAGCGCTGAGGAAAGGAGAGCGCTGCGAATACAGCGTGTCCTGTTTGGCGAGCGGAAGAAGGTGGAGGCTCCGCTTTTGGACATGTGAGCAACCCAGTGGGGTATTTTTATTTTGGACAGTATCAGGGGGACAACGGTACACCCACTTAGGGCAATACTTACAGATGTACTACATCGACCAGAATGCTTAGCCACTGGGGCGGAGCACTTAAGAGCCGTACAGGTGCGCTAAGCAAAATCTGTTGAACTCCTGAAGCCCGAAGCCAGTGATCAAGGGTAGTTGTTACCAGAAACGCGTATGGCAAAGAATTTTTTGAAATGAAGGGCATTACTGAACATGTGCTCATGGGACAGAGCGGATTTCTCCACAAGCTGCCAAATAAAAGGAGAAGTACTAACTCGCTGTGTGTGGCACCTCATTGCTGTGAGCAAGGTTCTTGTGGATTTATTGCGGTCAGCTCGGCCGCTGAGGTCGCCCTGCTGCATACGAGGCGGATTGGCAGCGCTGAGGAAAGGAAAGCGCTGCAAATACAGCGTGTCCTGTTTGGCGAGCGGAAGAAGGTGTAGGCTCCGCTTTTGGACATGTGAGCAACCCAGTGGGGTATTTTATTTTGGACAGTATCAGGGGGACAACGGTACACCCACTTAGGGCAATACTTACAGATGTACTACATCGACCAGAATGCTTAGCCACTGGGGCAGAGCACTTAAGAGCGTACAGGTGCGCTTAAGCAAATCTGTTGAACTCCTGAAGCCAGTGATCAAGGGTAGTTGTTACCAGAAACGCGTATGGCAAAGAATTTTTGAAATGAAGGGCATTACTGAACATGTGCTCATGTGACAGAGCGGATTTCTCCACAAGCTGCCAAATAAAAGGAGAAGTACTAACTCGCTGTGTGTGGCACCTCATTGCTGTGAGCAAGGTTCTTGTGATTTATTGCGGTCGGCTCGGACCGCGCGGTCGCCCTGCTGCATACGAGGCAGATTGGCAGCGCTGAGGAGGAAAGCGCTGCAAATACAGCGTGTCCTGTTTGGCGAGCGGAAGAAGGTGGAGGCTCCGCTTTTGGACATGTGAGCAACCCAGTGGGGTATTTTATTTTGGACAGTATCAGGGGACAACGGTACACCCACTTAGGGCAATACTTACAGATGTACTACATCGACCAGAATGCTTAGCCACTGGGGCGGAGCACTTAAGAGCGTACAGGTGCGCTTAAGCAAATCTGTTGAACTCCTGAAGCCCGAAGCCAGTGATCAAGGGTAGTTGTTACCAGAAACGCGTATGGCAAAGAATTTTGAAATGAAGGGCATTACTGAACATGTGCTCATGTGACAGAGCGGGATTTCTCCACAAGCTGCCAAATAAAAGGAGAAGTACTAACTCGCTGTGTGTGGCACCTCATTGCTGTGAGCAAGGTTCTTGTGGATTTATTGCGGTTGGCTCGGACCGCAGGTCGCCCTGCTGCATGCGAGGCGGATTGGCAGCGCTGAGGAAAGGAAAGCGCTGCAAATACAGCGTGTCCTGTTTGGCGAGCGGAAGAAGGTGGAGGCTCCGCTTTTGGACATGTGAGCAACCCAGTGGGGTATTTTATTTTGGACAGTATCAGGGGGACAACTGTACACCCACTTAGGGCAATACTTACAGATGTACTACATCGACCAGAATCTTAGCCACTGGGGCGGAGCACTTAAGAGCGTACAGGTGCGCTTAAGCAAATCTGTTGAACTCCTGAAGCCCGAAGCCAGTGATCAAGGGTAGTTGTTACCAGAAACGCGTATGGCAAAGAATTTTTGAAATGAAGGGCATTACTGAACATGTGCTCATGTGACAGAGCGGATTTCTCCACAAGCTGCCAAATAAAAGGAGAAGTACTAACTCGCTGTGTGTGGCACCTCATTGCTGTGAGCAAGGTTCTTGTGGATATATATATATATATATATATATATATATATATATATATATATATATATATATATATATATATATATATATATATATATATATATAATCTACTGGCGGTCGCCAGTAGATAGTTATAGTTAGGACCTATTTTCCATAGGAAATCCGCAACATTCTATTTGCAATAACGTTGGCGCCGGTTGACGAATCTTCGCAAGCTTCCAACTTGTTGGGGCGCTCCGGTCCGCTCCTATCCTGAAAGTCTCGGGGTGATTCGTCAAGCGGGGGCCGAGAAAAAAGGGGGGTCCCAAAACATGTTTTCCCCATTCATTTTTCCATAGGAACCTTTAGTCGCAGCTAAAGCCCGAACTGCTGAACGGAATTACACCAAATTTGGCAAAGAGGTAGCCCTTGGTTCAGTGTCGTGCCTTTTGCTTAAATGGTGTAAATCCGTTCAGTAGTTCCTGAGAAAATCACAAGTAAAGTCACATATATATCTATGGCCGAGTAGGGTCCGCGTACCCTCCCGATCACGAGCTGCATGCTAATTGGTTGTCAAGTGGCTGTCAACACTCCAAATCAGGAAGTGTTGGCAGCCATTTTGTCCCTCGGTAGAACCGAGGGACAGAAACAAGTGCGCAAAGCGCAAGGGAGCAGGAGTAGAAACACCCTGACCCCTAGGTCTGCTCAGGGGTCCACAAGGACCCCTGGGCAGAAAAGCATTTTTTTTAAGCGGCGGGATGCGCTTAGGGTGCGCGGATCCCGCCGATTAAAAACAAAACACAAGAAACAAGTGTGCAAAATGCGCAGAGGGGCAGGGTAGAAACACCTGACCCTTAGGTCTGCTCAGGGGTCCCACAAGGACCCCTGGGCAGAAAAAAGCATTTAAAAAATAAATAAAAATAGGCGGAATGCGCTTAGGGTGCGCGGATCCCGCCGATAAAAAAAGAAATCGAAGCGCGGTCTCCGCGCTGATAGCTAATTTGCCCCGGGTGGCCCAAGTACCGGGGGCATGCGGGGTGGGTTTAGATTTTATGGGGCCTCTAAGGCCCCCAAGCCCCGGGGACCGCCACCCCCGGGGCTTTAAATAAAAATGGTGCGGGAGGGCTCTCTCCGCCCTCCGCACAGCACCGGGGACCGCCACCCCCCGGGGCACTAACAAATTTAAAATGGGGGTCCGTTTGGACCCCCGAAGCTCCGGGGACCACCACCTCCCTGGGGCTTTGCAGATGTGGGGAGGGGGCCGCGCGGCCCCCCTCCTGGAGCCTGTGGTGGCCCTGGGGACCGCCACCCCCAGGGCCGGCTCCTGCAGTGTCCCGGGTGCCTACCCCGGGACACTGTAGTTTGCTATGGCAGGGCGGGAGCCTCGCGGCTCCCGTCCTGTCATAACAAACTGCTTTGGAATTTTGGAAGAGAGGCAGGAAACCTGCTCTCTCTTCCAAATTCAAAGCAGACTACTTTCACACGGGGAGCTGCATCTTAGCAGCTCCCCATGTGAAAAGCAATGCCGGCTCCCGAGGACGCGGGAGCCGGCGGGACCGTGGGGAGTTGGGGACCCCCACAGTCCCCCAACGGAGAGGACCAGCCCCGGGGATGGGGTCCCGGGGCAAGTAGTGGCCCGGGAGGGCCACGCGGCCCCCTCCCCCAAAAAAAAATAATAAAAAAAAATAAAGAGGCCTGCCCGGGGGATGGGGTCCCGGGGCAAAAGGAGGCCTGAGGAGGGGGCCACGCAGCCCCCTCCTTAAAAATCAAAAAAGTGTGGCCATGCCCCGGGGATGGGGTCCCGGGGCCGAATCGGCCACGGGAGGGCCACGCGGCCCCCTTCCCGTTTCCTTTTTAAAAAAAGAAAAAAAGGGGTAAGGCCCTGGGTGATGGGGTCCCCAGGGCCCAAAAAAGGAAAAAGGAAGGGGGCCACACAGTCCCCCTTCGGGAAAAAAAATTATAAAAAAAAAAAACGATTGTGCCTGCAGCTCCGCCCCTTCCTTTACCACTCTTTACACTCTGCAAACGCGCCCCCTGGCGCGTTTGCAGAAAGGAATAATTCCCCTTGAATACTGGGGGTCCCTGGGGGCCAACTAGCCCACCAGGAACCTCCAGTATGCGTCAAGGCTGCGTTGCAGAGAGGTGTACAGAGGCCACGCCCCTTTACACCTCTCTGCAACGCAGCTCTGTGGCGCTTTTGGAGGTACATGGTGGGCTAATTGGACTCCAGGGACCCTCAGGATTCAAGGGGACTTAATCCCCCAACTTAAAACGCGCCACGGGCGCGTTTGCACAGTGGTGAAGGGTGGGGCGGGGCTTCAGGTGACATGTGTGCAAGCAGGCCCCGTGGCGCGTTTTAAGATGGGGAATTAAATCCCTTCAATCCTGAGGGTCCTGAGGGCCAACTAGCCCACCAGGTACGTCCAGAAAGCGCCACAGAGCTGCGTTGCAGAGAGGTGCAAACAGGGGCGTGGCCTCTGAACACCTCTCTGCAACGCAGCTCTCTGGCGCATACTGGAGGTATCTGGTGGGCTACTTGGCCCCTAGGGACCCTCGGGATTGAGGAGGAATTAATTCTCCAACTTAAACGCGCCACAGGGCGTGTTTGCAGACATGTCACCTCAGGCCCCACCCCTTCCTTCACCATTGTGCAAATATTCCTCTAAAATCAGCCGAACTACGAATTCCGATTTACTCACCTGTTATCAGGAGAGACCTCAGTGCTGCATCTTTGAGCCCAGTACTGATCCTGAAAAGTAATTCTAACCGTACTTACCAGTAACTTGAATTTCCTTCCATAAGCTAACATTGACTGGTTTCACTTGGAAATTCTTCTAAGTGTGGAGTTTTGGAACTTTATAATATTCCTCTAAAATCAGCCGAACTACGAATTCCGATTTACTCACCTGTTATCAGGAGAGAACCCAGTGCTGCATCTTTTTGCCCAGCACTGACCTTGAAAAGTAATTCTAACCGTACTTACCAGTAACTTGAATTTCCTTCCATAGGCTAACATTGACTGGTTTCACTTGGAAATTCTTCTAAGTGTGGAGTTTTGGAACTTTATAATATTCCTCTAAAATCAGCCGAACTACGAATTCCGATTTACTCACCTGTTATCAGGAGAGACCTCAGTGCTGCATCTTTGAGCCCAGTACTGACCCTGAAAAGTAATTCTAACCGTATTTACCAGTAACTTGTATTTCCTTCCATAGGAATCCATTGTCTGGTTTTCAGCAGAAAAGTTTCAAAGTGTCGATTTTCACAAACTACAAATATTCCTTAAAAATCGCCTGTATGACTTAAACGCATTCTTTCAACTGTTTACAGGAGATGCACCAGTGCTGGATCCAGGATCCACCACTGAGTAAGAAAAGTAACGATAACACTACTTACCTGCTAAGTGAATTTCCTCCCATAGGATAACATTGGTGATTCTATGTGAAAAAGTTTCTAAGTGTCAACTTTTAAAATACAATAATATTCATTAAAAATCACTACTGTAACCAAAATGCTTTTACTCAACTGTTTACAGGAGATGTCCCAGGACTGAATCTAGGATCCAGTCCTGTGGTTAGAAAAGTAATCCATAAAGTAACTAATTGCATTTAACTTGAAATTCACATTGAGCTCAATGTTGCATTGTGTTGAAATTGTGTTGCCCATTGCAACAACTGTAACTACTGTATTTAAAGTCTATTGCCTATTTGCAAAGTATTTAAACTAAAGTAATTCATTCTGAGAAAGTATATTTTGTAATGTAATGTATAATGTAATTACAATGTATTTTAAAAATAAAATATCTAAAAATAAATAGTTTAAAAAAATGTAGTAAATCAGTATCAAAAAAATAAATATAACAATTAATACATTTAAAAATTGTCATTTACAAAACCTTTGAAATTCACTGAAAAAAACCATAGGTTTCAGACATGTTATAGTTAGGAATTAGCATTTAAAAACCTTTGAAATTCACTGAAAAAACCATAGGTTTTAGGCACGTTATAGTTAGAAATTAGCATTTAAAAAACCTTACAAATTCACTGAAAAAACCATAGGTTTTAGGGACAGTTATAGTTAGTTGGACATTGCACTCGTACAAAACCCGTGAAATTCCCCCGTTATAGTTAGTTCAGGTAACTATAACTCGCGCCCGCAATGCACTGCTGATGACGTCACATATTACATCACTCATGACATGGTCAGTGACATCACTGATGACATCTACAAATGACATCACTGATGACATCACTGATGACATCATCCATGTGATAATTTGATGCATCTTCTCACATCCTAATATAACTTTTGATACACCCACTGTAAATTACAGACTGCCATTGTCAAAACCATAGACACTCCAACACCAATTACTATATACACACTCACTGATTCTTAGGTTTACACACACACATCTACTCACTCACCCGTACAGTCACTCATACTTATAGTCACTCAGTACAGGACTATTATATGCACTCATACACCTATATAAACACTCACACACCGCCACTCATCCATAGAGGTACTCACACACCTAGTCAGTCATGCAAAAAATTAAGCACACACCCATTTACTGACCTATACAGTTATACACACACCAGCTCACTTACTCATACAAATACTAGCACATTCTTACGCTCTTATACAATCACTGATACAAGCACACACTCATCCATACAGTCACTCTCACAATCACACACTCGCTTATAGCTATTTATATACTCCAACACACATATATACTGCCTTTCACATATGTAGTTACTCACACATGTACCACTGGGACATACATTCACTCACTAACACACTCTTACACACACTTACCCACCCATACAGTCTATCACAGATGCACTCTTGAAACCATCCACCCAGTGAATCACCCACTCACACATCTATGCACAGAGTCGCACACACCCCACCCACACAAACACTCAGGCACCCATACAGATACTCAGACAACCAATCAATAACTCATATAGACACTCATGTAGCTATTCACAAACCCATGCAGCCACTTACACAGCAACAGACAGATGGATACAGACATTCACCCAGTTTAGTCACTAACCCATGCATTCAGTAAGATACGTTTAATAACTCACTTACAGAGTTAGTCACGCACCTACTAAATCATCCATTCAGACACTTATACACCCACTCATTCTTCAATACGCCTTTCCCTATATATATTAAACATATTTAAACTTTACAGAAACACACAGTCACTGGATGATGTCATCAGTGATGTCATTTGAGATGTCATCAGTGATGTCATCAGTGATGTCACTGACCATGTCATGAGTGATGTAATATGTGACGTCATCAGCAGTGCATTGCGGGACGCGAGTTATAGTTACCTGAACTAACTATAACGGGGAATTTCACGGGTTTTGTACGAGTGCAATGTCCAACTAACTATAACTGTCCCTAAAACCTATGGTTTTTTCAGTGAATTTGTAAGGTTTTTTAAATGCTAATTTCTAACTATAACGTGCCTGAAACCTATGGTTTTTTCAGTGAATATATATATGAATAAATATTTAACTTGTCAATATTTTGGTCCTCAATATTTTGGTCACAATATTTTAGTTGCACGATGTTTCTGTCGTTCATATTTCTACATACAACCATAAGTATGGATGGAAATACAGAACAAAAGTGTTCCTCAACCTTTACATTTGGGCAGCAGATATAGACATCATATGAACACATTTTTAGAACTTTAGGTGGATTAATTTCCTTTCGGTTCAAACTGGACCTACAAACCCAGATCGCAAGTTAAGGTTTCCATGTGCTTGTTCACTGTTTACCTGCCCTTTTTAAAATTATTTTTTCGTAGTTTTTATATTAATACATAATTCAACATGAAATTTTGTAAATCATGAATTTAGCAGCAATATTTGCCTATACTTTGGTTAGCGTTAAAAGGCTGACAGGAGTTTGCTTTTTCTTTGGCCTCTTTGATACAATGTTTGCGAAAGTCCAAGTTGGTAACATATCTGTGATATCGCGACATCCCTCCTTTACAGGCCTTGGTTCCATTTCATTAATCTATGCACACAATCCGCTATCTGGGCCTCAATCTGTCCTCCAAATTCAAAGGCTAGACTAAGGCCAACTGGCCGGAATACCGCTGGCAGATTCTCAAAGCGGTTAGTCAATGGAAACCTCTCTATCTGTCATGGTTTGGCCACATTACCTTTATAAAGATGAATATCCTCCCGAGGCTCCTATACCTCTTCCAATCACTCTCCACGATAGTACTACCTCTGAAATCTTATAGTTTCAAGCCCTGCTCCTCTCATTTATTTGGGCAGGCAAGAAGCCACGTATATCGGCCAAAATCCTTATGCTACTGAGGGGAAAAGGTGGGCTAGCTTGCCCCAACCTCTTAAACTGCAACAAAGCCACATATTTACGGTACCTATCGGAATGGGTGGTCAGAGGTAGTGAGAAGCCTTGGTTCCACATGGACAGAGTGGTGACTTGCTGCCCTCTGTGGGACCTGGCCTGGCTTCCATGCCACCTCTGTCCCAAAGGCCCATACATTGCCACAGCCACCAGTACAGTGCTCTACGTCTGGGACCAGCAGACTGTGAAAAGGGGCATCACTACCTTACCCTTCTCTAAGACCCCGATTTCCCAGAATACCAACTTTACACCTGCGCTGCCTCAACCTCATTTCCTGAGTGGGAGCGAGGCGAATGCAGGACACAAAGTGATCTCTTCAGAAAGGGCACCATAAAATCTTTCAAACAATGCAAAACTGAATATCACCTGATAGAATTCTCCCGCCTCCAATATCTTTGATTATGCCACTGGGCACTACACCCACCCAATGCTTTGGCTGCAATGCGAACCCTTGCACCATTCGAAAAAATGATCAGCTCTTACAATGGTACAAAAATCCTCATCTCCAACACATTTCAAGCACTGCAAGGCTGCAAATCCCCTGTGACACACACATATTAAAAGCGCTGGGAAACCACACTTGGAAAACCCATGTCATCTAAACAATGTGAGGGACTAAGGAGGGACATCCCCAAAACATATAGAGGCATACCTAATAGGGAAAATCCATATAGGGTTATGTACCAATGGTACTTAATGCAGGTAAGACTCCATAAAATGTTCCACTACGTGTCAACTCTGTGTTGTCATTGTGGTTAGGCAGAGGTAGATACTACTCTTAGGTTTACAGCCTACCCAGTTAGAGGGTATGACACGTTCTGACTGGAAGACACTTAGGTACATGACCAGAGCAACAAAAAAACTCATTGCCCTCTTTTGGTGGGTAAAACAGAACCCCCTGCAATAGTGCTGTGGTTCCACGGGCTCTGGCACACCCTGGTGATGGAACAAATTTCCTACAAATTGACTCTCACAGAGAATAAGTTTGCGGTGATGTGGCAACCCAGCAACTTTATGTCCAGTCTAGAATTTGTTTGCTTCTCCCCGACAGGCCGACACACTCTTCAGATTTTTGACTTATAACAAGATGCTGTGCGGCAGACACTCTCCTTTTTTTTAAACAAAATCAGCCACACAATATGAGACGGCATGGCTGTACACAGACTCCACTGGTGCAGGGATCTCTCCCGAACCCTACCCCACCTGCTGCACCACCCAGGGACCTTCTCCTGCCCACTTCTTTTCTTCAAAGGGACTGCTTTTGGAATGGTGTACTGGTGTTACTTGCTTACTAGCCTTTGATTTGTTATTGATGTTTAGGTTTATACCTTTATTTTAGGGGACATGTTACATCTCCACACTGTACATGAGTGGCACGGACCTGGACTTTTATTTGGCCTCGTTCTCGTTCTGAGTATATGCTTGTGTATGTAACTCACCCTCTCCCTTTGTGCCCCTCCATGTGCACCTACATGTCTAAATAACACTTATTGTAACTTTTTTGTACCCTGTGTAAAATTCAATAAACAGAATTGAGTAAAACAATATCTGTGACATCAAAGCAGAAGTAAAGAGGAGACTAATTGTACACCTGTAGCACACACTAAAAACTGCGCCAACAGAGTTTCACCTCTCCAGGAAGTAACCTCAGCCCTCCTACACTAAAAAGCAACTTTTTCGATTGTAAGTAGCTACTGTTTCCGAGCCAAGAGCACAGTGGTTGACTTTGCAAACGGCCGATGTAACTAGGTGTTAATCACACTCGTGGTTCCCCTCAGGCCTTGTTTATTCTGTTGCTCAAACAGACGTTTATTGTTAACAGGAAAGGCAGACCTGTAAAACAGAGACATTATGCTATAACGTATGGGTAACAATGAACTCTACACATCATAGTCTATGCTGTAAAGCAATTCAATTCAACAAATAAATACTGATTGCCATTGAAGGAAAATATTATTTCACTTCATTGTGTGTGGGGTGCTGCCCTAACCTGCTTCCAATGCCAAAGACCCTCTACAAATCCACAAGCCTTTCAGGGATAGGTTCTTTTGGTAACAATGTACTAAGTGTAACTTCAACAAATGTTCTTGAACCCATCGCCTCTACCACATAGGAGCAGCAGCATTTACATTTTAGAAGCCTGCTGCTGCCGAAGGCCAGGGTTTTGAACACCAATGCTGCCTAGTTTTGATTCCTCCTCATACATCTTTATTTCTCCCTCCTACACTTGGGGGCCGATTCCGATCTCGGCCGGTAGTGCTCCGAATCGGATTCGGATTCACCGGATCCGATTCGGAGCCCTGTTTCCCGACCGAATCGTACGCGGGTCCGGCCGAGCGAGTACGATGCAAGCACCCGCGAAATCGCCGACCGACTCGAACGCGGATACAACACGCTCCGACCGACTCGCATGGACACTACTCGCACCGCGCTATGGAGACGTTTCCCGGCCAGGTAAGTACGATGCGCGCCGCGAGCAGTCCGATCGACTCGCGCCGTCCGGCTCGAAAAAGCTGTCGGAGCCGGACTTTGGGGGTCTGCGTCGGACCCCTGTATGCGTAGGCGCGCGAGTCGCACACAGGGGGACCCATGGGTCCCCCTACCTGTGCATGTACGCCGCGATGCGCATGGATGCGTACACGCTGCAGGGGGCGCCCTT
This sequence comes from Calotriton arnoldi, assembly GCA_963921515.1. Taxonomy (NCBI): domain Eukaryota; kingdom Metazoa; phylum Chordata; class Amphibia; order Caudata; family Salamandridae; genus Calotriton; species Calotriton arnoldi. The sequence continues at coordinate 330,169 of CAWUFW010008477.1, read as the reverse complement.
GTCCGCCTCGCACCTATTGAGTCAATGGGAGCCCGCGTTGTACGACAGGCTCCCATTGACTTCAATGGGAGTCCGACCGACTCGAGTCCGATAGCATGCGTGCGCATCGTACTCGTTCGGTCGGACTGCTAGGGTCCGATTCGGTCGGAATTCTCTCCTGGTCCGGCTCGGTCGGGGAGATTTCCGGCTGGAATCAGAATCGGCCCCTTGGTGTCTTTATCTAACTCTTGCAGCTTCTTTCATCCCTGCTTTCTACTTTTGCCTCTGTCTTCCTGTCTTTCAGTTCTGGCTTCTTTTCCCTTTTCTACCTTTCCTTTTCTTGCTTTATGTCAAAGTCTGATGAAATGTAAGTGTTGGCGCCAAATATAAGTGACAGGGCCCATCACCTGCAACCACCTGTTCAAATTAAGTGCTACTTTAAAGGATGCCTGGTACATTGTTACTAGCTTTGACGTTTCGAAAGCTATATCTTGGTTTACATTTCCTACTTAGCCATTCAACCATTTTGAATTACTTTCTTCGCAACAGTAATTGCTTTCCAACCTCAAAGCTCAAGGTGTTTACGGAAGGCAAGGTTTGTTGTTTGCTAACCTTTTGATTGAGAGATATGTATGTGTTGACAATGAGGCCCCACTACGCCATTTTGTTGACTCTTTAGATGCATTTGTTTATTCACACTCTTCTGCATTTATTTATTTATTTACAGATTTTGTTAGCTTGCACAGCATAACTTAACTGCTTCTAGGGCTTGGAAGATTGAGACTTGTAATATGTCTAGTTGGAGATTTAGGGCCTGATTCACAAAGGCAAGCGTACACTTTTGTATAAATTTACATTTGCCACTTAGTGGATTATATTTCAATACAGTTCACTTTTTCATTGTCAAAGACCACACTCCAGATATTGTTTGTGTGGATTCACTCCTCTGCCAGGTCTTTCCTCGATTTGCTGTACTGTGGTCAGACTGTTTCTACATTGCTTTTACTTGGTGGTATGATTTATTGGCTAAGAGGACTTCTGAGGACTTCTGAGCTCTCTACCTCAAGGTAGACCGCAAATTGAGTCACGTGTCGACTGAATCATTGGCTTCTGTGTTGGAGCCTTGTCCCTCTAAATTACCAATTAAAAACCTCTCTTAACCAGATTGCTTCACGGAGAACCAGTTGCCCAAAACTATCAAAACTAGTTAGAGATTGGATAATGCTGATTTGTTCAAGATGTGTCAAACTCTTCATTAATTTGAACATCTTTTACACTGTCATTTTTCACCTGCAACTAAACTTACACATCAAATGTTTAGTTACAACTGTAAACCCTTCTTTAAACCAGCTAAATCAGCTTATTTTTCTCAGAAGATCTTTTCTGCTTCTAATATCTCACCTGCCATTTTTGCCACTATTGAGAAGCTAAAAGACTCTCCATCTTTAACTAATCTGTCCAGCTCTGTCTTAGGGCATAATCAATTTGCTGATTTGCATAATCAATTCGTCGATGACAGGATCACTGTGATAAAATCTAGGCTTGAGGATCAGAAAATAAATCTCACGCCGCACAATGTTATATCTTTCTTCCACTCAAACCATTGAAGTTTCTCACTCACTTCTTTGAGGACTTCTTTTCTTTGGTGAAGAATAGCAATCCTTGGGGGTCATCTACTGACATTCTTCGAGCTAGGATGCAGAAAAACCTGCTTTTAGTCACACGCTCTAGAGAGATCCCTGTTGAATACCTCATTATCTTCAGGCACTATTCCTGTGCCTGAAGATAATGGCACTATTCCTGGGGATTTAAAGATGGCTTATCTCATGCCATTGTTGAAAAAATGTTGTGCATCCAGACAACCCATTTAAATATCAACTGATTTCACAACGTCCGTACATCAATAGCCTTTTGCATCAGATTCAGGCTGTCAGTTGTGGTAGCTGCCCCAGCTGTACTAAATCTGTGTGCTGACAACGATGGTCCGGCTGCTTTGATTCTGCTGGGCCTCTGTGAAGCCTTTGAAACTATGGACCACAATGTGCGGTTACATTGTCTGGAGGTCCTCGGTGTCAGGGATATTGCTCTTGCCTGGCTCAAAGATTTTTTCTGAATAGAATTCAACAGATGTTTCTGACACTTTTTTCTGAACCTGGACCACTAGTTAGTGGAGTCCCACAGGGCTCTGTTCGGTCCCCCTTTATTTTTTAACAGTTACATGATTCCTTGGCCACATCTTATTCAATCCTTCACTGTCTCCATGTTCATGTATGAAGGCTATACACAAGTTATTCTTAAGATCTCTGAAGACCTAAGAGCATGCACAATGTAATGGCGTGAGCTGCTAATTTACATGACAGCCTCAAGAAGGTAAAGACCTGCATGTATCTTATCCAGTTGAAGCTGAATGTGGGCAAGACCGAGATACTATTACCATATAGGCTCTCTACATTTTTGGACCTTCCGTTTTTGGCTGCCCTGTCTAGGAGATAAACCTCTGCCTCTGTCCTGAGTTAAAAATATTGGGGGCATATTATCAAGAAACGGCGTTAAAATTATTGCTGCTTTAGCGGCAGAAAACTGCCGCTAAAGCGGCGATAATGGGCTTGATAATATGCCCTTGAGAATTCCAATAGAAGCCCATGTTCTGGTGTCAACATGGGCTTCTATTGGAATTCTCCAGGCATATTATCAAGCCCATTATCGCCGCTTTAGCGGCAGTTTTCTGCCGCCAAAGCGGCGATAATTTTAACGCCGTTCTTGATAATATGCCCCTAGAGTTAAATTTATTCCAACCATTACCCTAATGAGACATAAACTCTGAATGTTTCAACTCCAGACCTTGAAACCAATTTCTTATCTATTTTCCTTGTCCCACGAAGTTCAAATGATAAATGCATTCCTGGCAGCTCACATGGATTAATTACTACAATATACTCTCTCTTTACCTGCCTTCTTTTGCTCCACATAAAATCCACCTGGTGCACAGGTCAGCTGCCAGAAAAGTGTTAGGATTGAAGCGGATACCTTTGTCTAGTACACAAAGCTCTATTTGATTTTCAACAAACTCTTCTCTCACATTGGTTTATTTGGTATAAAGCAAGCCTTTGTTTGCGTTCCTAAGATCCATTTCTCCTTCAAGTTCCTAGGTTTCGTTGCTGAACCCTTGGTGGTGGGTGAGATTTCTCTGTCATGGCTGCCACTCAATGGAGCCTGCTTCCCATATCTATACATTAACAATGTTCCTTTTGAAGTTCAGGAAAGCCTTGAAGATCTGGCTCTTCCCCAGACTTCTGGACGAGTAAGGGATGCTGTTTTAGGCTTGATCATTTATTTTCCAAGGCCAAGATGTCCCTGTGGTCAGTGGAAGCTCGTCTGCTAAGGCAGAGGAGCATCGCCCCACTGGTTTTAAGCAGTGTAACTAAAGGAAAAATAAAATGATAATAACTCAATGTTATTATCATTTTATTTGTTCCGTTGCTTAGCGGCCGGGGTGGGCGGGGCTGCTCTGCTCTCCGAGCAGGACAGGGTAGGAGTGGTTTGCCCACTCCAAGTGCGCATGAATGTTTGGCCGGCCCTCTTGGGCCGGGCTGGCCAGTCTTGCGCACTTTGCATGTTCTCCACGCAGGCTGCATTACAGCCTGGGTGGAGAACATGCCCAGGCCCCGGTCCCCATCTGAGCACCGCATCACAGCGCTCAGACTAATCACAACGCTGCATTGCAGCAGTGCGATTGGTCAGGGTAGCCTGGGTGTTTCCTGGGTGCTTCGTGCTTCCTGTAGCCTGAGTCCGACGCGGAGGAGAGACATAACTCTCCCCGTAACCTCCCAACCCCCACCCCACCACCCCCGATCCAGTCTGGCCAAAACTGCCTGTGGTGAATATTTGCACTTTACAAAACCTAAAAATGAATGAACTGAACATTTTGTCAATTTATTGTATCATACCATACATGATTTTACTGTGCCCCATTACCCCTTTTCTAATGGTAACACCAGGGTAAAAAGAGCTCTCATGCTGTACCCGAAAAGAAAAAAGAGCAGGACTGGATGGGGGTAAATATATAAAACAAGGGCCTAATTCAGAGATATTCTGTATGCCTCTTTAGCACATTATATCCTCTGGCATTTGTAATAAGGCGGACAAGATATCCGTCATGTTTGTGATGGAATAACCCATCTGCCAAACTCTAAGGTGCCGATTCCGATCTCGGCCGGTAGGGCTCCGAATCGGATTCGGCTTAACCGGATCCGATTCGGAGCCCTATTTCCCAACCGATTCGTACGTGCGTCCGGGCGAGCGAGTACGATGCGTGCGCTCGTGAAATCGCCGACCGACTCGTTCGCAGCACCCGACCGCTCTGACCGACTCGCACGGACACGACTCGCACCGCGCAATGGAGACGTTCCCCGGCCGGGTAAGTACGATGCGCGCCTCGACCAGTCCGACCGACTCGCGCAGTCCGGCTCCAAAGAGCAGTCGGAGCCGCACTTTGGGGGTCCATGTCGGACCCCCCTGTACGCGTGGCCACGCGAGTCGCACACAGGGAGGACCGATGGGTCCCCCCTACCTGTGCATGTACGGGCGCAAGCCGCTGCGCCGCGTACCCACTGTAGGGGGCGCCCTAGTTCGCCTCGCACCCATTGGAGTCAATGGGAGCCCGCGTACGCGTTGTGACGACCGGCTCCCATTGACTTCACTGGAGTCCGACCGACCGAGTCCGATAGCATACGTGCGCATCGTACTCGTTCGGTCGGGCTACTAGGGTCCGATTCGGTCGGAAATCTCTCCGGGTCCGGCTCGGTCGGTGAGATTTCCGGCCCGAATCGGAATCGGCCCCTAAATCGGGTCCTAACTCTTTAAAATGGCCTGTAGACTTGCGTTTGCTGATGGCTCCGTGATGTTTGAATGGTCATGTCGTATAAATAGAGTGCATCTGCCCATCACAAAGATGATGGTCTGGCTGCCCTTGAGTCATTTAGTATTGATGGTGGAAGATTCTGCTGATCGACTTTCCTGCAGTGCAGCTTGTATGGTGCTCTGTGCAGGAGAAAGCCGCATATGCTCTCTGCGAACCATGGATAGTAACATGGCCGTCCATGTGGTGCTATGCTGCTGTGCTTGCCCACACCTCCTGCACACACACTTCCGCCGGTGATTTTGTGTGTGGTTCAGATTGGCAGAGTCTAGAGATAGGTTGATCCTTGAGATGGGCTCCTTCATTACCAGTCACACATACAAAATGTAAACTGCTAAAAGGAAACCTGCAGGATACTCCTGTAGCCTGTAGGCTGCTCAAAATGTGAGAGACACTTTAATTAACCAATGACTGAAGCGGACCAAAAGCAAAGAAGATTGATCCAAAGCCCATGTGTTCACTATTTCATGACATAGGATTTTGGCTTCACAGACTTAAAAACATTGCAATGTTGGTAGGGGATAGAAGGGGTAGAGAAAGTAATCTTTTTCAGTTCAGTGCAGTACTCATTAACTGTGACAATGCTAACATTTCTGCCTGAATTAATTACTGAAATGCTGCTACTGCTATTAATAGCCCAGTGAAGTAAAATGAAACATCATTTGGCATCGAACCAATCAAAAGCTAGGATACCATTCCATCAATCTGGTATGACTGACAATTTGCCACATTGTAGAAGATTCAAAACAATATCTGAAAAAGTTAATATATCCATTGATGCCAATTTACTAAAATGTCAGAGGCTGTAGAAGTGACATAACAAGCCCTTCTACCCCAATGACATAACAGGGTGGCCCTTGCCACATCCTAAGACCTTGAAGAGCCTCCTATTTGAAGTTTAGAGACTAAAGCAAGACAAGGAGTAGAAACTACAAAAAGCAAACTTCGCTCTTAGGTATCTACCTTCTCGCCCCTATATTGCCCTTTGTGGTGTAGGATGGTATGAAGGGCAGAGCACTATGGATGTGCTCACTATCACCCCTTTTCCCACTGTACTCTTTCTATCACTTTGGCTACACCAAAACCCTCCAAAAGTGCCACATATATTTCCCACTCCATATTATTTTGTTTTCCGCAATTTATTAGAAGCCTGCCTATTTGCCATGCACCTGTCATATTCAGAGACGCGAGCTGTTGCAGATCTCTTAGCTACAAGACATCATAACAGTTACAAATAAATAACACTCTGGGGCCGATTCCGATTCGGGCCGGAAATCTCTCCGACCGAGCCGGACTTGGAGAGATTTCCGACCGAGTCGGACTCTGGCAGCCCGACCGAACGAGTACGATGCGCACGTATGCCATCGGACTCGAGTCGGTCGGACTCCCATTGAAGTCAATGGGAGCCGGTCGTACAACGCGTACGCGGGCTCCCATTGACTCAATGGGTGCGAGGCGGTCAAGGGCGCCCCTACAGCGGGTACGCGTCGAAGCGACTCGCGCCGTACACGCACAGGTAGGGGGACCCATGGGTCCCCCTGTGTGCGACTCGCGCGGCTACACGTACAGGGGGTCCGACACGGACCCCCAAAGTACGTCTCCGACTGCTCTTTGGAGCCGGAGTGCGCGGCTCGGTCGGACTGCTCGCGGCGCGCATCGTACTCACCCGGCCGGGGAATGTCTCCATTGTGCGGTGTGAGTCGAGTCCGAGCGAGTCGGTCGGTGCGGTTCGACCCGGGAACGAGTCGGTCGGAGCGGTCGGGACGCCTGGACGAGTCGGTCGGCGATTTCGCATCGTACTCGCTCGCCCGGACGCGCGTACGAATCGGTCGGGAAATAGGGCTCCGAATCGGATCCGGTTAAGCCGAATCCGATTCGGAGCCCTACCGGCAGAGATCGGAATCGGCCCCACTGTCTAGAACCACTGTCGTGCTCCCCACCCACAGAGCCTTGCGTCCCATATATAGAAATTCCCACAGACGCTCTAGGGCCTTTTGTACATGCTACCATGGACGTCATTTAGGGGTTGCCAGGGGTCGAAGCTGCGACCCCTGGCTTGCCCTTTGCTACCCCTAGCACTGCCTTTGTGACCCCTGGCCTCAGAGGTGGCAAATTCAGTGCCAGGAACACTGGGGCAGCGGGGGCTCCACTCTTTATTTTCTGTAAATTTTATTGCACTAATAGTTAATAAATAAAATATATTATTCATTAATATTGTTATAAAAATGGAGCACAATAAGCTGGAATATGCCCTTCCATGGCAGCTGAGGTCAGTAAAAAATGCTTTTAAATGTATGTTGTGCGCGGGCTTGTGGGTGAGCGCGTGTTTATGTGTGAGAGAGTGTATATGTGTGAATTTGTGTGTATGTGTAAGTATGTGTGTGTGAGTGAAAGTGGAGGTCAAAGGGCGTGTGATGTCACTTCCTTTACCCCAGGCATTTTGGGCAATTGACATCCATGCATGATACTTGTAATTGTAATCTGCTAGTGTGGATTGCCAAATAAATGTATGCCACCTGTAGGGTTAGTCTTCTGTTAGCCTTCTTCAATTATGATCAGTGCTTAATTTAAGCCGGTGGATGCAGGTGGAACTCAGCACCACTCATTTTTGGGGACCTGCACTATTTTTTCCTCAACAAACTTTTATCCAAAGCAAGAGAGAGAAAAACATAAAAGGGAGAAAGGCGGAAGAAAAAACTGAAAACTGTAACAAAGGGTGAAAGCAGAGATTAAAAAGAACCTGCAAAAGTGAGATAAAGTGGCAGGGAGTGTCTGGTAGTGGAATAAAGAGGAATAAGGTGGAATCAAGACCCCGCTGGCTTGGTATTTGGCACCCAGACTTTTGATTGCAATGACAGCGGGCTTCTGAACAAAACTTTGAGCCCGCACCTATTCTGTTACAAATTTTAACCTTGATTATGATCGCATTGTCTTTACATGAAACAAAGAGCTGTAAGCGTGATCTTACCTGTCGACATGTCCATCAAGGCTGCCTCTGCCTTTCATTGTCATTAAGTGGGCGTCAGTTACCAATCGCTCTGTTTTTTAATTATATTAGGACTTGAACATGCTCTTATTTTGCAGATTCGATTGCATCATCCTGTGTTGCCATTGACCGTAGCACCATGTTATAGTTTGGTGCTCAGGTGACCAATGTTTATTTGCACGCATTATTCTCAAATGGGCGTTATTTGGGGGTGACGGGTGTGCTCTATGTGCCATATGTTGCTATCTGAAACCGCTGTGGGGTTTTTAGCAACCCCTAAGATTTCACCAATCCGACAAATGATCTTTTAAAATTAAACGTCCTTTCACTTTTGCTACCTTTAGCTGGCAGTGATTCATTAAATTGACAGGTGGCTTTGAGCTTTCATTAGTTGAATAAAAATAATTACAATGGGAGTCACCTGAAGCTGGCCAAGGAACTATCTACTTTTCCAGAGGAGAATCGGCTGTTAAACCAGTGGGAATCGGGGTTTCCTCCAAAGAGAGGTACAGAAACAGCCCTAGCAATCATCCTGAAGGATATATAACTTATGTTAGAATAGCGAGCCTCACTCAGCAGGACTGATTCTTCTAGATCTCACTGCCGCGTTTGATATTGTGAACCAAGCATGCATGCTCTTGAGACTCACAGAGATGAGAGACTCTTTTTCTGCAAAATTGCTTCCAGTATCTGACCCTCCCTTCCTTTCATTCCAAAAGTGTCCCCATTCAATGTGTGGTTTCTCAAGGATCACCGCTGTCCCCGATGCTGTTCATTCTCTTTCCATTCTAATTAGAGATTTGGGTGGCCAGGCATTGTCTTATGCAGATGACACACAGACTGAGATCCACTTGAAGAAAAATGCTCCTAGTTCAGTAACCAACATGAGAGACTTTACTGGCCCTCTAGCAATGGGTGGGCCACAACTTTCTCAAAATGAATGTCAGTAAGACAGAACTGCTTCTGCAGGGCAGCAACAAGATTCCCTAGAGCAGCAACCTGTGACTGACCAGTATGGGTGATCTTCTCATCCCTGCTCCTAAAGTCAAATTTCTAGGAATGAGAATTGATTGGTACTTGTCGGTCACTTCGGCCACTGAGAGGTGTATGTGCGCTTCATAAATCAATAATAAATCTGGAATAATTATCTTGTGAAGTCACTTTTTGTGTTATCATTGGTGTCAGGCAGCAGGAGACATCACTACTTCCTACTGGCTACACATTGTGGTGATAAACACCCTGATTTAATCGCGTCTGGATTATATCAATGCAATTTACTTAGCAACTGCTGTAAAGCAACTGCATTGCCTACAACTCGTCCAAAAGTCTGCAGTAAGAATGATCAGTGGCCTCTCTCTGAGATCGCTTCTCACCTTTCATTAGAGCCTAACAAAGGCTCCACATGAGAGACAGGGCCCTTTAAAGACATAGCAATTGTTCATAAGGTCACTTGTGCTGAATATACTGTCTTTGGGGCAAAAAGTCCCACTCGTTGCTTTCAATCCGCTTATCAAGGTCTTTTGCTTATTCCTAAAATCAGGACTGCGCAAAAGAATGAAACGTGCTTCCATTGGTCTTGCTCTCTGAATTGGTACAGTTCAGGAAAAAGTTAAAAACATTCTTTTTAATCTTTAATTTTTGCTTATATTGTAGCTTATATTATCTCTGGTTCCAGTTAGGTGTTCTTAATTATTTCTTACCTCTAGAGCACCAAGAAGCCTTGCAGACGTGCAATATAGAAGTAGATGTAATAAATCATAACGTTTGTTACTCCTAAGACTAGGACCTTACACTGCCTTCTGGCTATGTTTGACATAATATACCCCTTTTGGGTCGAGCCTACCAGACAGGTTGTGAAAGACATATTCTGCGCTCACCAAGAACATACAGGGCCTTACAGCCCAACCATTGCTTAACATGGAAATTTTACCTGTAAATTGTATTAATATAGTGCTTACTACTCCTGACGAGGTGTCAGTTAACTTTACTGTCACTCTCATGCACTTGCTTCTTATTTAATGGCTTCCTTTATCCTTCTTGTGTCTGTCCCTTCCCCGAAGCATTAAAAATGTATGTGTCCTTCCACTGCTCACTTTTAGGAAACTATTTTTTTCTTTTTTCTTAAGCATTCCACGAGAGTGCATGTGTTTTTAACAGTCTCCCCAGCTTGCTTCTCTTCCCCGCTCTCGGTTGCTCTCTCTCATTTGTTTGCCTCTCCCCCGCCCCATTGATGATAAGCTCCCTCTCTTGTGCTTCTCCCCCATGTTGCTTTCTAGCCCGTGTGCTTCTCTCCCAGCACCATGTTGCTCTCTCACCTGTTTACTTTTCACCCTGTGCTCCAAGTTGCTCTCTCTCTCTCGCCCATTTCCTTTTTTACGAGCCCCATCCTTGCCCTCCGTGTTGTTCCCCACACCCGCACTCTCTCTGTTGCTTTCCCCACCCACTTCCCAATGTTGCTTCCATCTCCCCCACGTGTTGCTTCCCCCGCCAGCTTTTAAAATAAAATAATTTGGGGCATTTTTCCTTTTTATTTACTGATGCAATTCAGATAGGTAATGAAAAAGAAAAAAAGCACCTGCATCATTTTGTAGGTGCGCATGCCTACAAAATGACGCAGGCCGCCACAGGGTATGCTTTTTTTGTTTATTAATCGTTGGCCATGCTGAACAGCATTGGCGATGCTGTATAGCATCGCTAAAAAACTGTTGGCAAAACCAATAGGTCCCAAAAGTGATACCTATTGGTTTGCGAATGCCTGTGGTAAGTGTTGTTGTTTGCATGTATTCATTGGCTTGTTCTGGGGCACACCTGTTTGTTGTTTCCCTAAAATAGCATGTTGATAGTTTACCAGCCACCTTTTAATTTTCTGGAACTGTATTCATAGGCCCCTAGATTTACACAATATGCACACAGAGTCTGATTCAGAAAGGTAAACTTACACTTCTGTGTAAATGTACATTTTTCCCCATTCAGTAAGGTATTTTACGAGTGGTATCTTTAGGACTGCAGAGTCTCCGCACTCGGGCGGAGACTCCCCACATAAAAATATAGGTCTTATCTTTTTATGCGCAAAGTCCCCCCACAAGTGCAGATACTCTGCAGTCCAAAAGATACTACTCATAAAATACCTTTGTGTATAGGTAAAAGACATAAACTTACACAGACGTATAAGTTTATCTTTCTGAATGGGGTCCACAGTGTTTACTCGAAGGTATTAACATGCAAACTCCACTCCATGTATTATTTTTCCACGTGTGAATAGGCATTTATCTGTATTTGCCTTCTACAATTCTACCTTGCAATAAATGGTAACAGCATTCTTGGCACATTTTCTACACCACTCCGTGGTCGGATGCGGAATAAAACGTCTTTTTGGAAGATTTGTTCTTGAACAATGGCATTCATGCTAACATTTGGGAGCAGAAAAAAGCGAGATTTGGAAAAATAAGAATGATGCCAATTTTTCAAAATGCCAAGGATGGGGAAAGTGATATCACATGACCTTTGACCTATGGGTGACATCACAAAAAAAACCATCATATGATCGTTGATCCAATGACATTAAATAAAGTGACATCACATGATCTTTAACTGTCAGTGTACGGTGTCACTGTATCCTTGACAGTTGCATTTTAATGCAATTCTGGGTTACTGTAGGAGTGATATAGTACAGCACCCCATGCACATCATATATTTGTTCTCAAGTTACCCTTATTTTAGAGGTATGATTCTTATTTTCACCACACTTGACCATCATTTTTTGTCAAACATTACAATATGTTGTGAACCAGTGAAACCAATCCAATAAATTTCAACATAAGTTCGAATTGGACCAAAAAATAAATATCTAAAGAATTCTAACTACAACAGACAGTTTGCGGGCCATCCACAGCCCCCACTTACCAGGGCCAGACTGGGAAAGCAAACCGGCCCTGGCAATTAAATCTGACCGGCTGCAGGGAGGGGATGGGGTGGGTGGGAATGCTGGTGGGAAACACTGCTGCTGCTTTTGGGACAGGGGTCCGATATTGCAGCGCTGCTGCGAAACCGGCCCCTTGTACCAAAAACGGCCCCCACCGGTCCAAAACCGGACCCTACCCTTCTGGCCCACTGGGAAAACGCCCGGTGCCCGCTTTGGCCATTCCGGCCCTGCCACTTACTGAAATACATAGTGCAATACCCCATGTACCTGGCATAGCGGCCAGCTTTTAAAAAACAGAAACACAAAGCTTGAAGCACAAATAATGTCCATGGCATGCAATATGTTGTATGCTTAAGATATTGCATTAGACAATTATTTTATATGGGGCAAAAACAGTGATCTTCATAACTGCTCAGTATGCCACTATGCAATATCCTGCACCTGGCTTGTTGCATGATTCGAAAATGCTAAATAGAACTCCATAAGCCTAACATATCAGCTTTTTAAGTGACCCTCATCTGCTTTGTTGTTGTCACCTTCCAAAACAATCTTGACCCAGTCCAATGCGTTTGATCAATGCAATGCCCTAATCACATGATGATGAGCTTGCGAAGATGCACAGTACACATTTTTGCACCCTGTAGCATGCGCCAAAATGTCAGTTTTTATATCCTAAACATGGCATTTTGTGCAGGACAAGGACTGGCAGCAGGCCAGCACCAAGAGGTATGGTAGAGTTTCCTGGAAAAACTGATTTTGTCACTCTGCTACATTGGGATGGAGGGATTTTGTGGAAAGCCTTCTGCAAGGACAGAGGGGACGAAAGGAACCACACAAAGTGAACTGAATGTAAATGCCCAGTGACGACACTGTGTGATATATATATAAAAGAATGAAACCTCGACATCTACAGATAGCTAATATTTGTGAAAGTGAAGTCTTCCTTGGAGCTCCTGTCTGTTCCTCTCTCACTTGCCAGCCTGTACCAGATGAATGAGCACTGTGCATTTTTCCCTGCGACTTCAGCAAGCTCTATGGAGGATGCTCTATCTAGAGGCCCCCCCCCCGCCCCCGGGCCTAGTGGCCCTGGAAGTAGATGTGCAGTGGGAGTCAGCACTACCAGGGATGTAACACACGCCCCTGCAATGCTAGTGGGCCCTCAGCCATCCAGGGGCCCTGAAATCCTTCAGGGGACACCCATTCAGCCCAATGAATATCTAGGATATATGGGAGACTCAGGGGGCCTTCTTCACATTTTGCAGGGGGGCCCCATCATTTTGCGTTACGACACTGCGCAGTACCCTAACAATTCTTTGAAAATGTTCACGTGGAAATTAGGCAATAAAAAGGCCTAGGATGTATTTACTTTCAAGGAACATTTGCTGTTTTTTCAGTGACAGAACTGCTATTATGTTGTGATTTTAAATTGGAGATTTCTTTTTATTTTGGCGGCGGCTCCTCAGTTGGAGCGGAGGAGCGTCGCCCCACTTAAATGCCCCTGAGATGAAAAATATAATGGTAATTCATTACCATTTTTTTTCAATAACTCCATCCCGAGCCAAGCATCAGGAGGGGGCGAGGCATGCTGAGTATCACCAGCAGCAGGGAGGAGGGTGAGCTGCCTTTGCACTTGTATAAAATGTGCATGTCATTTTGGCCGGCCGCCACACATGCACACTTTAAACCCCCCAAACCAGCTGTCTAAAGACAGCTGGGTTGAGAGTAAGTGCAGGCCTCCAGTGCGCTGTGGAGCGCAGAGACAGGCCGTTCCCTCCAATCAGGCGCTGCTCTCATCCTCTCGCACCAGGATTGGTCAAGGGAGTTTGCTGGGGCCTGCTTTGCAGGCACGACGAGGTCTGGAGCGAGGAGGTCCTGTCATTCGGTAAGTACTTATTTTGTTTAATTTTTTATTTTTATGTGCGTGCCTGCCTCTCCCGTAGATGCCAGCCGCCACTGTTACTTTCCCTTTACTGACTGCAACTGCAACTTTGAAGCTGAATATAGTGACGGTAATGCTCAAAAGCAGAAGAGTGTGAATAGAGTCAGACTATAATATGTTAACACACCTGTCGATTGAAACATTTGGTTGCTTTAAAAAATAAACTTTATGTGTATTTCAAATAAAGCAGTAGCAGGGGGAAGCACGAACGAGGCATATTTCTTTTAATCATGGAGTGGGAGGAGAATGAATATTTTAGTCGGGTCAAACAAATCAAAACAAATTAGGTTTCAGTTGTCTGAGGCATAAGAATATAAAATCGATATCCCGTTTTAACTCTTTTTCAAATATGTCCTATCTGCATTTAAAATTGATAAAATTGAACACTCAAAATCATTGTACTTTCTAACATAACAGACAAGACCAATGTATAGTTTGCATATCATGCTGATCATCATCATGTTTACTAATTTCTATCTATTTAGGGGGCTGTGAAAGTGGTAAATATGTAGGGAAACCTTATTTATATATATATATATATATATATATATATATATATATATATATATATATACCTAATTGAAATTAGCCGTAAAACTGCTCCAGTTATTCTATTTCACAACATAATTGGCACAAAAATCCTGCTCCATTACCACCAGGAGAACATTTTTGGTAATTGCACACGTAAAATGGTGCGAGTGTCATGCCACATTTTAATGCTAGCATTTTGCTAATTTTCCAGGCTGGAGTCGAAATACAGCAGCACCTTATGTGTTTCCACAATATTTACTGAGCCAGCTCGTATTTGGAGCCACACTTCTGTGCTCTGAATGAGTACCATTGTGCTTTTCTTTGCTTCTGTGGTGTTGGACATTCCACATATATTCAGTGTATTCTAAGTTATGCTATTTTTTGCATTCATGTTATTTGTATTTCCGCAGTGTTTCAGATATTGTGCGGTACATGACATGCAGCACACACATTAATGCTAGTGCAATTTCAATTTGTGAATGTTCCTTGTGTGCTTGGCCATATACTAATGTGAAAGTGTACATTCTGTCAAAATGTCATTCTACTGCAGCTGGATGAGCGCACTTTAAGTGCATCATTTGCAATTATCATGCCAAAATATGCACTTTTCATTATTGAACATATGCTATGTCCAGGACAATAATTTTCCATAGGTGCAATATAATTACCTTACTTTGCTCACAGACACATTGGCCACACTTGCATTTGGAACATTGATTTTAGAGACTTGTCTGATTTAGTTGAAGAATCAGTCCGTATGTCCCACAAGCAAACAACACGTGTGTGTATTAACATGAATGTTTTTGCAGTTATAAGAGAGGCTAGGTGGCATTAATAATTAATATTGTGTAAGTTAATAAAATTTCACATTTGGGAGAGAAGCACCATATGTGACAGAGTACACAATCATTGGTCATCAATACACCTTCTGACACCATAAATACAAGAAGAGCCAACATTATACTTGGCCTGAATTTGTGCAGCTGCACTAAAACTAAATTGCCAATATATGTGTCCTTTTAATGAAAGGCATGTGCTATAATATAGCACACATTGGAAATTCACTTTAGCACATTAGAAGCTTACTAGTGTTAATCTGTGTTAAAATGTGCTTGAAAAATGATGCGTTTGCACATGTGCAGTCAGATACATTAGTCACTGTGCGAGGCGCAAAGCAAACTGTGATGAAAGGAAGTAAAATAAGCAGGTTCGTATAACATTTGATAGCACAAAATTCAGGGTTGGAGTGACCTATAGGGCAATCAGGCATTCCCCGATGGGTTGGTCTGAAAAGTCAGTGTGTGGGCCAGTTTTTTTGTCCTTTGTGGGCATGTCTTGTGGTCTGCTGAGCCGGTTTTTACTGTTGATTTCCCTGGCATTAAAACAAACATTGCCTACAGCAAGCTCAAATCCATGCAGTCTTCCATACCTTGCAAAACCCTTACACAGCGTGTCTTTATATGTTCAAACCTGTCCCAGTTTGAAAATATGGCCCACTTGGGGCGTGGCTTGGACGCCGGAGGGAATGGCTGCCTAGCTCCGCAGCTCGGCACATCGTTAGGGGATTATATCACATACAAGCGCAAATGAGCGACTCGGACGACGGCAAACACGGGGTTCCTGCTTATGACACAACGGAGACTTGATTGTGTCCAACCATAGCGGAATCGAAAGAGTGGAAGCAGTTTTTCAAGCCTTCTGCGGAGGGAAGCGTGCGCCCGTCGGAGCTCGCAAAATGGCGCCGAAGCTCGTCTGGAAGTAAAACGGAGCCTGAACAACGGATGTGATCTGCTAGCGAGATGTCGACCAGCGCCGATGCCTACTATCAGCCAGCGCCTATTATCAGCCGGTAAGAGCCGTTGTGAGCGCTCTTCTAACACCGCCTGCTACTCGAGAGGGCCCCACTACGTTCTGCCTGACCCTAAAATGGCCGCCAACGCTCGGCGATTTTTCGTCCTAAAAGTCTAAAGCACCAGACTCAGAGCACGATCCTTAGAGCGACCAGCTCCACATTATCCCTATGCTGTCTGCCTAAGTCGGATCATTACATCAGCTCTTACATTAGCTGATAAAATCAGCAAGACCAGTGGCAGAGCCAGCAACAAGCCACAACTGCAGGTGCACGTGAGAGATTCGGGGGGTGCCTTTGTGGGAGCATTTCTGGGAGAATTCCTGTGAGCTTCCAGTCACCTAACCCCCACCTTAGTCCCTGCCTCAATGACTAAGCCCAGAAACAAAGCCAGCAAAGCCTGCACCTACACACAGATGCTTTTTGTCTGTCCTCTGTCCTCTGTTTTCTGTCTTGGCCTTCGTAGATCTACTTAATACCTACCTTGACAGCAGGGCAGAGCTGAGACGATTCACAAACACGATTCAGGTGCCTATTACCTGTGCAACAGCCCAATAGCCCAATAGACTATAGCCCCTCTTACCTATCACCTGGGCAATCTCCGGCAAAAAGAAAGCCTCTAAAAGCACAGTGGTTCTTCAAAGGGAGGCAGGCTCAACCAGGCTCAACCAGCCTTAACCAAGCAATCCGGGGCGCTCCATATTGACAGAATAAACCGGACTTAGACCAACGGCAGGATTGGTTTGGTGTAGGTAATACTGACGGCGAACAACAAGGAAAGACAAAACAAAACAAAGCAACAAGAGAAAGACGCAACTAGGAGAGATCTGCCAAGTGGAGCCTATACACGTCAAAATGGCGGAAGAAAAACAGGAACACTAAGAAGGTCAGACCGGATCCTACCACCTCGGACTCGCCTATTAAGGCCAAACCAGACATTCACAGCACTATGGAAATGATACTAAAAAATTAGCGGAGGTCCACGACCTAGCAAAATCTACAAAACAGAACACAGACGCCATGCAGTTGGAACTCACGGCAATTAGAGCCGACATGAGTACGATGAATGTGCGGGTAGGAGATGCGGAACAAAGAATAAGTGCCACAGAAGATATCACGACTCAGGCCTGTAAAGAATTGGTGCACCTCCATAAAATCACTGACTCTCTGAAAAAACAGAACGCAGAATTGGAAGACAGAAATAGAAGAGGGAACATACGAATTTTTGGCATCCCAGAAAAGTCGGAGGAGGACGCGGGGTCCTGTGTGGCCTTCCTGGAATCATGGATCCCCATGATAACGGGGATAAAATTCAGTCCCGGCTTGGAGCTGGATAGAGCGCACAGAATTCCTACTTTTACCAACCCGCACAGAATTGGCACCAGACCGATGATTTGTAAACCACTCCGCTTCCAACACACAGAAGCCATCCTAACATATGCCAGGAAATCACACCAAGTAACTTGGGAGGGCAGAAAGATCACCTTCACGCAGGACTATTCTAAAGACACCGTCGACATACGAAAGGGGTTTCTCCAACTACGCGACAAATTGAGAGAGAGGAAGATCCTTTTCTCATTCATTGGTCCCTCGAAGTTTCGAATTATGGAGAATGGCAGAGCAATGATCTTCACAGATCCTCAGGAACTGGCGTCACACCTTGAAGGGGCCCCGCCCCAAGAAATGGATGTTGCTACAGGACTCTCCAATAAAAGAAAGACTTGATATCCTTTTACCCTAATTTAGGTGTTCACCCCTCAGTAGTATTTGATTGTACGAGACTTTCCAACAAACGAAAGCTTGATATCCTTTTTTACCCTAGCCGGGGTGTTGGCCCCTCAGCTATGCCAAGCATTAACCATGACAGCTACTGTACTGAGCAGAGATGAAAACCTGAGTCTGATTCTGCCATATTTACTTTCATACTTAGTGTTAAGACCGAATTTGTGGGGTCTTGTTGAGGTTACGTTGGGACCACTAGGTCCAGCATAGTGTTGAAACCACATTATATATGTTCTTTAAAACCTTTACAGTAATAGCCATGTTGGGAAGGGCTTTAGCAGACAAGATAATTCGCAGTTTCACTTAATTACTCAAGTATTCAATATCCAATTCCCCTACCGGTCTGCCGACAGTCGGTTCTGTCGTCGCAGTCCCTGCACTCGAATTGTTTGGGGGAGGGAGGGAGGGAGGGGAGGGAGGGGTGGGGGGTAGTAGAGGGGGATTTAGTAGTGGAGGTAGAAATTGAAATGGTTGTTCTCATTTTGTTTATCTTCCTTTTATGCTTATCCTTATGCTCATATTTATACTTATTGCCTCAACTATGTTCTTTTGTTACGTTAGGCACACACCATGGCACACAAGACACACACCAAGGCACAGATCTCCTTACAACTAGCACATTCTTAAGACCGGAGTCCGTAAATATCGCCCAATACTATTATTCCCGCATCATAGCTCTAACCAACACTACCGCGATCCATGAGCCCATATGATGCCTCAGCACACAACTTTTACAGAGGATCTTAACATCATATCACTAAATGTTAAGGGCCTGAATCACCCGATGAAACGTAGGAAAATATTCGATTACTTAGCAAAAACTAAGGGAGACGTTATTCTTCTCCAAGAAACAAAACTGTCCAAAGAGGACGTAAGCTTCATCAAATACAATTGGATATCTCATTTGACCTCCTCACCGGCGACCCACAAAAGAAAAGGAGTTATCACCCTCATCGCCAAAAAA
The DNA here is from genome assembly GCA_963921515.1 of Calotriton arnoldi. Classification (NCBI taxonomy): domain Eukaryota; kingdom Metazoa; phylum Chordata; class Amphibia; order Caudata; family Salamandridae; genus Calotriton; species Calotriton arnoldi. Next base: position 311,299 of record CAWUFW010008477.1, on the reverse strand, counting down.
TCAAACATTTCACTTGTTTCCCATACACACGATGACGAAGGCAGATTGCTAGTCACACACCTACAAAGGGGAGAGGACCTTATTCATGTGGTCAATATATATGGTCCAAACTCAGATGAACCCCAATTCTGGGAAACCATCCCGGTGTCGGCGGCAGGGTAGGTCAATCGCGCACTACGTGATACTATCGGACCCTATTGGTGTCCTTTTATTACCGCCGACTGCTGTAGCAAGCATGTACTTGTGGACAACCTAGATTAAACCTGAGATCGGGGTATGTAGTATTCACTTACCTATATACATATTTTTCAGTGTAGATAGTGTCCCTTTGATCCTGAGGAAGTGCCCAGATCTTTATGACACGATAGGCACGAAACATGTCGATCATTTGAGAGCAGGGCACACACCACTAGTAACATTACGTCTAGTCCTTTGCCCCTCTCACACTTTTTTATTTTAGGCAGTTTACCTTTTGAATAAATATCGACTAGGACTAACTGACCTATTTTAATTCACATGTCTTTCCACATCTACACATACTAGGGCCCTTACCCCCACTGCACCCACCGGCAGGAATAAAAGATCCCCGACAAAGAGCCCCGGTTCCGGGTGCCCGTCCAGGAATTGCAGCGCCGACCTGACGAGGGGCAGGCTCAAATGATGAAGCATGACACCCAGTTCTCTGGGTGTGTGAGAGCCCTAGTTCCAACAAGGAGAACTCCTTCTCCTTAAATAACCTGATAGCGGTTGCTTTGACTCCATTGTCTCTATGAGCCCTACTCCTTTCCATTACTTGTCCTGGAGGAACTTCGTACTCGATTTGTACACAGCCTTGTTGGGGCACGTACGTTGGACCTCGGTAAACTTGCCCCTTAGTCCCTTCTTTGTTTGAAACAGTCTCAAATACCATAGAAAGTTTACCCCAGGACGATCTTCTGGTGGTGGGTGGGGACTTTAATATGCCACTAGACCCCCTCCTGGATAGACAATCAAAATGCAAATTTCACCCGTCTCGATCGCACGACATACTGCGTAGAATTTATACTAGATTCAACTTGAAAGATACCTGGCGCCTACAGCACCCTGATACAAGAGATTACACCTTTTATTCAGCCCCCCACAACTCCTATTCTAGAATAGACTATATTTTAATATCCTCCACATTTACACACTATCTAGACCAAACAGATATAGCCCCGATTCTTATATCCGACCACTCATGTATACACACCACACTTGCAGGCACTCACCCCACATCGCCCCGAAGAGATGGCGCTTTAACGATGAAATATTGACAGACCCTGAAAACAAAGCGAAAATCGACAATGCGATTAAAGAATATATAGAGACAGAACGATCTCCCAGAGATCCCCACATCTACCTTCTGGGACGCTCTTAAAGCCACCATTAGGGGTGTTATTATTGGAATTAAGGCCCAAATAAATAAAAAATTAAATCTAGAACTTAAAAATCTAGAAAGTGAGATTAAGACTCTGGAAAAAAAACACTCGGAGCGGGTGGAGGATCAGGTTACCCTTAACGTGCTAACCAAAAAGAAATACGAATATAACACGATTATAAGCAGAAGGGCTGGTGTCTGGATCAACAAATTCAAGGCGCTCCAACTTTGTGAGGGCAACAAAGCGGGAAAATTATTGGCCTCTTACCTCAAGCATAAACAGAGACAATTCACCATTTCCTCAATTAAAGATACCAAGAATATTACCCACACCAAACATAGCGAAATTCTGGATACCTTCCAAGCGTTTTACAAGGACCTCTATAGTAACAGTTTAATAATCAACTCAGATGCCTGCGAACAATACTTGCAGTCATTAGACCTCCCAAAACTTTCAAGCACAGATAATTCAAAGCTGGGGCACCTATCTCGGATCTAGAGATATCATCGGCGATAAAAACACTTAAAGGTAACAAAGCTCCAGGGCCAGACAGCTTCTCTGCCTCTTTCTATAAAGAATTCAGCACTTCGCTCCAACCGACCCTAAATAAGCTTTTCAATTCTGTAGCCCATGAGGGAGCATTACTAATTCAATGAGGGAAGCCAACATCATTGTCATACCCAAAGAAGGCAAAGATCCGCTCCTACCCAAAAACTATCGGCCAATTTCCTTAATAAATGTAGATTGTAAGATTTACGCCAAAATCCTAGCAAATAGATTAAATACATTTCTTCCCTCTTTGATCAGCAACTCACAGGTGGGGTTTCTCAAACATCGTATGTCTAATGACAATACTAGACTTCTATGTCACATCTTAGAAAAGGCCAAGAGCGCTCCTGCCCCCCTAATTGCTATCACGCTAGACGCGGAAAAGGCGTTCGATAGAGTATCATGGCAGTTCCTGAAACAATGTATGCACACTTTCAACCTAGGTGAACCATTCATTTCCATGGTTATGGCCTTATATGCTAACCCGACGGCCAGGATAGCCATTAATGGCACCCTATCGGAATCATTCCATTTAGAACAAGGAACTAGACAGGGCTGCCCCCTCTCTCCGGCTCTCTTCCTCCTAGCATTAGAGCCGCTGATCCAAGACATTAAGCTCCATAAGGACATCACCGGGGTTCTCTTTGGCGACACGCGAGTAAAATTAGCCGCATACGCGGATGACATATTGATCGTCACGGAAAAACCGGAAGATTCCATCAAAGGCCTGATGGACACGATAGACACATACTCTAGACACTCTGGTTACAAACTCAATCGCGATAAATCTGAGGTCAAACCCCTTAATGTCCATTGTACGCGTGAAATGCTAGGCAACTCGGGCCTTACATGGCAACCGAACCACATCAAATACCTGGGGATCGAATTCTGCTCCACTATTCTGGAGACACTCCAACATAACGAGACTAAAACACTGGAGAAGATCAAAACATTATTGGATGCTTGGTCGCCCAGATTCATAACTTGGTGCGGCAGAGTTAAAACCATAAAAATGATGGTCTCCCCTAGTAAATTATCTGATAACAATGCTGCCCCTTGTTTTATCTGAAGACTTCCATCACAAACTAAACATACTTCTCTCGAACTTCCTATGGAAAGGAAAGAAGGCAAGAATTAGCATGAAGAAACTCAGGCTCCCTAAAAGGCTAGGTGGGGTTAATCTAGCTGATTTTAAGCGCTACCAGTCGGCTTTCCTCGCAAGACAGGGCTCTCATTGGCTGACAGCTCCAGTAGGATACACACCTGTATGGCTTGACATTGAGAAATATATCCTTGATGGTATCCCCCGGCAACCCTCCTAACCACGAATATTAACCGAATTACATGTTCAAGCTCCATCCTCAAAAACACAAAATCCTCCCTCTTGAAAATAGACAAACTACTAGACATCAGTGTTAAGAAATCTAATTTAGAATCCATTTGGTATAATCGCAAAATTCTATATAAAGGATGCACCTTGTACAATGCCATATGGATCAGTAAAGGCATATATTTTCCCCACCAACTCTAGGCAGGCACACAACCCCTATCCTTTAAGGACCTGCAGTCCACATATCAACTTGAGCCAATAGAATTCTACTACTTCTTGAAAATAAAAGCTGCCCTAGCTAAGGCAAATCTCTCAGCCCTAACACCATCCCTCCCGCAATATCTCTAAAAATAAACGCGTTGGGTCACCAGGTCTCCCGAATCTACAAACTACTAAGCCCCCAACACTCTACACTTAATGAGAAGGCCACAGCCTTTTGGGAATCGAACTCCAAAACCCCGATCTCAGACTCAGATTGGTCCTGGACATGGAACTCAGTATTTAAAAATAAAATCAGCCCGGTGCTATCCCACACAAAGTTCTGGCTCCTACACAGGGCATACTGGACACCAGCCCGACTACACAAACACAAAATCCGTGAAGACGATATCTGTTGGAACTGCAATGGAGCAGTGGGAGACTTAGAACACCTACTGACTCTTTGCCCGTGTGTGACTACCTATTGGGATAAAGTCCTTGAATTCATATCTAAACTTTTCCCCCTCGATACAAGCAGGGACCTCCAGGCTCTACTATTTGCTCCTACTAGAGCAGACTCCTTGGGTGATAATGACAAGGCACTCCTTGACCTACTTCTCACAGCAGCATTTAAGATAATACTCAACAATTGGAAGGATACTCGCAAATCATCCTTTAAACACTGGCTGAATTGGGTCACTAACCTGCGAGGAGCTGATAATATAGCGCTCCACAACTCCCCGTGGAAGTCCCCGAATAGAGGCATGTGGGAATCCCTTGATCTCTTCTTTGAATCATACAAACCACCGTGAACTGTCTCTCAAACTACCCTACGCTTTTACATAATACCAAACGGAGACCCTTCATGACCGACATCTTTACCATGCCACTTAGAGGGGCACACATCAAGGATCACTAACCTCTAATCGCCGTCCATATTTAGCGCAGTGTGATATATCTGTTCTGAGATTTAGTCGAAAGTCTTGCAACCACTAGGCATATGCCAAACGAAATAGCCTTCCATGTTATCTGTTTCTGCCTTAAGATAAGTCCCTTGTGCCATCTATACTATCGTCACTTATGTCATTTTGCTGTCGCAGTGCTGATGGTTTATTCACTTATTCTGTCTCTATCTATGATCTCTAAGATTTGAACTGTGCTGTATTTCCTTTTGCAATTAGTATATTATTTATTTAGTTATTATTTATCTAGTTTTTATTTATTTGCTGTATTCTATGTATTCTATGTATTATACATTGTTTTGCTTCGAACAACCAATAAAAATTTATTGAATTGAGAAAATATGGCCCACTTTTTTAGCTATATAATTCACTAATGGGGGAACTTTTATTTTGGTGCCAGGGCCTATTTTCTGTCCCAGCCCGACACTGTACAGAATCTGTGAACACTCAAATTCTCCAGTGAGTGCTGGGTGTGTCACAGACCAATTCCCAGAAGAGGTTTATCACAGTGAGAAGGAAGTATTACTCAGTGACTGCAGAACAGCCAGAAGCACCAGATTTGCATGCTATATCAGGGGGGTATATTTAATTGAAAAGAAAGCTAAGATTGTCACATGCCAGGTCAATAAAGTGCAGTCAGCACAAACAATTACTATGAAGCTTATCTACTACTCTAGATTTAGACTCTTATTTAAAAAGCCACGGTATTACATGTTTGGGTGTAAATGGGGGTTTGTGACTATTTCGGTATTAGAATTTAGGCACAAATACAGATCAGGAGCATGGAATGGGATGAACATGCTGGATTCAGACTCTGACCTGTAGAATTTAGAATGGGGAGGTAATACCGCACTCTGGAAAATCGAACCTCTGGGTATTGGCATTTAACTTGATGCTATTACCTCCAGGGATTGCTGTGGTTTATAGATAGAGGGTTCTAGTTAGTTGATCAGTGACAACATTAATGGAAGACATTTTTGAAAAATTATTTTAGTTTAGTTGACTGTAACAAGTGAATCATTTGACATTACTCATAATCATGTGAACCCCGAACTTGAAATTAGGTGTGCAAATGCCTTGTTTTCTGAGGGAAAATTCACATTTTGTCTTCATAAAATTTGAATTTACACCTGTAAAGTGATCAACTCTCATATAAAATGACATGAGTGTGGTGTACCTTTTCGTGTGTGTAAATTTCTACTCAACAGGGCAGGGATTGGGTGTTCCTGCACTGACTTGGCAAGTACACTAATAAGCTTGAAAGTTTTTAGGTATTCACAAATGTTTGCATGTCACATCCCCCCTTGGATAGAGTCAGAGATTTACTCCTGCCCAGGGCAGAAGTAAATCCTTATCCAAGGTGGGAGTGTGGAGGTTTTCACCTCAAAAATTTTAAATTGCAGATGCACTATTGAAAAGTACTTGCTCATGCACATATGTTCATAGGTAACATTTACACTTGCAAAAAAGCTTATGGAAAACTGCAACTGTCACAGCTTTCCAATTGTACCCTGGAAGTCCCCTCTAAATTCTAAAACAGACAGAAATTTATAGCAAATGTAGTGCTAACCTAAAGAAAGTGGCGTGACGAAATTTGAGGGGGGCCAGGGGGGCATGTGCAAAGTACATGGAGGCCCCCACGCTCTGGACCCAGTCAGGAGCTCTCAGGCTAGGGGCCTGCCGCTCGTGCACAGTGCCAGAGGGGTCCCCCTGGAGCTCGGGGTCCCCCCGCACCATAGGGACTGCAGGGGCTATTGTTATGCCACTGCCTACAGAAGCACATGTCCGTTTAATGTATTTGTTAATACAAACATAGTTTGCTTAGAAAGAGATGCTTCATGGTGCATATTTTCCTTTCAAAGTGAATTGTTTGACTTTTTAGTAGTAGAAAGGGTACAGTAAATATATTCACTATGAAAGAATGTGTCCTGATTCACAATGCTATTTGCACACCTAAGTTCGATTTGGGTGAGCAGACACAGGCATTTGCAAGGAAAGATCTCAGTCTTGAATCACAGACAGATTCAGGAGGACATTTGGAATTTTACCTTTGAAAAAAGAATTTGCAGATAGGAATTTTCAATCAGTGTGGCGGAATTTCCACGTTCACAAATTTACTGTTAGGGGAGGGTTAGTGGTCATTCCCAGGAGGTCCTACCTGCAACGGCAGGGGAATACACATAATTCCTACATTTGCGGGAATGCTGCTGAGATTAATTCAACCATTCCATCCACCACTTTTTTGTATTTGTAAGTGAAATGCATCAGTGACAGGTATGACCAGGTGTGAGTTCGAGCCTCACTGCAAAACTAATGTTGCTGGAGAAGGACAAAACCAGTCTAGGGTGTTCGTTTTCCCGTACAGAGGGGGCCTGATCTGGCAGTTTAGGCTAGACTGTTTCTCTGGAATGGAAAAGTCAGCAAAACAGTGATAGACTGGAAAGTGGCCACGAGCAATTGCCAGTGGTAGAGATTAAATCAAGCATTCCATTACTCACTTTTTTGTTTTTCTTACTTGAGAAATACCAAGAGTTGGATGATTCTGGTTACATAGTCTAGCTAGCAAATTTTAAATCACCAAGCCTACATGGTCTAAATATGGTCAATATATATATATATTTACTTTCAGTCATGTGACTTTGCCTTTTTAAAGCACGCACAAGCGCACTTTTGTGTTTGTCTTTCACCCGTGAGCAAGGCTATTGAGCCGAAACGTTGGGATATGAAAGCTGACGCTGCTGAACACTGAATTAAACTACGTTGCCCGTATTGGGCCTCAGTTTGTTGTTTTACACGGTGGTGTTTGATGGGCTGCTCCGTGCCCATTCTCCTGAGGCCGCCCTGTAGGGTCGGGGGCTCCAGAACGAGAGAACTGTGTTTGGTGTTTAAAATGAGGAGCATGACCCACTCCGCGTCCAGCCTACCAAGGAGAGCTAATGAAGCGAAAATGGACACGCGTGAGGAAGGGATTCGGGCAGATTGACATACTGCTTCGATCGTGCTGATAACCAAGTTTGTTCAGGTCACATTGAAAGTGGGAATATCGCGGCAGTATGGCAACTCATCTGACTGTTTTCCATAAGGAGATTCCACACTATCTTCAGTGCTTGTATTGAGTGAGAATTATGCACACTGGTAATGTACTTGAGAACTTTCAGCTTGTTATCCTGAAAAGACCATACAATGCACTGTGGGAATTGAAGTTTTTACTTTCAGTCATGTGACTTTGCCTTTTTAAAGCACGTACAAGCGCTCTTTTGTGTTTGTCTTTCACCCGTGAGCAAGGCTATTGAGCCGAAACGTTGGGATATGAAAGCTGACGCTGCTGAACACTGAATTAAACTACGTTGCCAGTATTGGGCCTCAGTTTGTTGTTTTACACGGTGGTGTTTGATGGGCTGCTCCGTGCCCATTGTCCTGAGGCTGCCATGTAGGGTCGGGGGCTCCAGAACGAGAGAACTGTGTTTGGTGTTTAAAATGAGGAGCATGACCCACTCCGCGTCCAGCCTACCAAGGAGAGGTAATGAAGCGAAAATGGACACGCGTGAGGAAGGGATTCGGGCAGATTGACATACTGCTTCGATCGTGCTGATAACCAAGTTTGTTCAGGTCACATTGTAAGTGGGAATATCGCGGCAGTATGGCAACTCATCTGACTGTTTTCCATAAGGAGATTCCACACTATCTTCAGTGCTTGTATTGAGTGAGAATTATGCACACTGGTAATGTACTTGAGAACTTTCAGCTTGTTATCCTGAAAAGACCATACAATGCACTGTGGGAATTGAAGTTTTTACTTTCAGTCATGTGACTTTGCCTTTTTAAAGCACATACAAGCGCACTTTTGTGTTTGTCTTTCACCCGTGAGCAAGGCTATTGAGCCGAAACGTTGGGATATGAAAGCTGACGCTGCTGAACACTGAATTAAACTACGTTGCCAGTATTGGGCCTCAGTTTGTTGTTTTACACGGTGGTGTTTGATGGGCTGCTCCGTGCCCATTGTCCTGAGGCTGCCCTGTAGGGTCGGGGGCTCCAGAACGAGAGAACTGTGTTTGGTGTTTAAAATGAGGAGCATGACCCACTCCGCGTCCAGCCTACCAAGGAGAGGTAATGAAGCGAAAATGGACACGCGTGAGGAAGGGATTCGGGCAGATTGACATACTGCTTCGATCGTGCTGATAACCAAGTTTGTTCAGGTCACATTTAAAGTGGGAATATCGCGGCAGTATGGCAACTCATCTGACTGTTTTCCATAAGGAGATTCCACACTATCTTCAGTGCTTGTATTGAGTGAGAATTATGCACACTGGTAATGTACTTGAGAACGAGAGAACTGTGTTTGGTATATATATATATATATATATATATATATATATATATATATATATATATATATATATATATATATATACAATCAAGCGATAATCTTGAGTAAGAACCTACTAATCTGTAGTGCCTTCAGTCTCATCACGCTCAATAACACTGACAATAAAATTATATACTGTAGGGAAGTGCCTCTTGTGTATGGTCACTCCCCTCACTTTTTGCTCCAAATGCTGATCATTATTACTCTGATAGTGCACTGAAGTCTGCTGCCCAGACCCCTGTGGCTGTGCTCTCATTTAAAACTGTTATGTTCGGCTTGGCAATCCAAAATTGGCAAAGAATGTACCCCCTTATAAGTCCCTAGTATATGTTACCAGGGGTATCCAGGATATAGGTGGTAATGGGGTCCCCAAGGCTGCAGCACAGTTTTGTGCCACCCTGAGTGAACCAAGTAAACTACTGACAGCAAGACTGCCATTGCAGACTGAAGGAGCAGTGTAAACTGCTCGAACTCAACTGTGCCCTCACCATATGTGGCACAGTCAATACACTATTTTTAATATATGTCAGGCACCCCTAAGGAAGGCCTCCTGAGCCCAGGAGGCAGGATGCAGTATATTAAAGGTCAGGACATATAAGTGCAAGCCTATATGTCCCTATAGTGGTGTTCCCCTTTGGAAAGTACAATAAGTGTTAGGGGTCCATAGGATAACATGGGCTGCCACCCAGGCATTTTTGAGGTTGGCAGCTTGATTACTGTACTGCCAAAATATGTCATGTTTGTTATCAAACGATGTGCCTTCTCACCCCTGACACGAATCTCATGCCCTGGGTGATGTGGCATGCACCCAGGTGGATACTTTAGAGGTTGCCCACCTGGTTGCCCCAGCTCCTCTGTGCTCTCGCTGGCCATCCCACGCTTCCCACGCCTGCTACCACCAAGACAGGATTCTGGCCTCCTGCTAGACAGCGATCACTCCCAGGAGTCAGGGACAAAGGCTTGGGCAGGAAGGAGGTCACACCTCCCACCTCCCAAGCAGGCTACTGAAGTGGCACATCAAGGCGGTGAGCTTCAAAGGTTGCACCGCCTCTGATATGCATCATGGCTGAATCCCAGTGGAGGAAACAGCCCTCCCCCTGCCCCAGGCACATTTGCTCCAGGACAGGTGGGAATTAGTTAGTCAAGGAGGTGTGCACCCCGAAGTCTAGCCACACCTCTAGGGTGAGCAGCCTGGTCTGTACACTAAAATTAGAATAGAGGGTTCTGGGTTGAAAAGGTGACCCACACCCAGGGATGTGGTCACCTTAGGGGCGTTTTAACTGCAGGGACTAGTTGTTCATTGGCTACTAGGCTCCCACACCCTAACTTCCCTAAGTCTAGGATTTAAGGGCCCCCCTGACACCAGAACACCAGTTCTGAACAACCTTCATCAAAGAGGACAGAAGAAGAGACCCCCGCCAGCGACAACAAATCTTGCACAAAGCAAAAGAGGGATACCCTGCACCTGTGGCAATACTTTTGGAACTGCCTGATAGAGACTTGTCCTAGGCTAGCTCTCAGTTCCCCCAGACAGAGGGACCCCTGTGGAAGCCTGAAGCACCCTCAGACTCCCCTGGACTAGTGACACTAGTGCCCTGCAAACTGCAGGTAAAACAACGCTCTGGATCCGAAGAATGCCCATCGGGCCCTCCAAGTGATTGCCAAAATCCAGATGATCTAGTGCGTTGTGGGAACTGCCGTCCTGCTTTCCACGAAGTTACAGGCAGCTACCGCGTTCCCCTGAGCCTCCGGACGTCGAAGTTATTTTCTGCACTGCTTACCGCTGCCAAGGCTTATTGGTCACCAGTCATCTATAAAAGCATTTAAACTGCACACGGGAACACAGGAATCTTATGCTCCCAGATAATTATTGATAATAGCTGTGGATCTGAAAAGAAATGTTGTATCTGTTTTCAAATCACATAAAGGCATTATGAATGAGACATGGTAATAATATCTGGATTATAGCAAATAATCTTTAAAAAACCAAGCTGTTGCATCATACTCCACTCCTGGCAAATCCAGCATTACTTGACTCTTTTATGAAATGGATGAATAAGAAACTGTTTAAGGTTCATAGTTGAGTTACTTAGATATCCATAAAAGTGATTATTTATGGACCTTAGTAAAATCCATAGTGCCTAAAAATACTCAGATGTATATTTCCAAATGCCACAACAATTACAGAATTAACTGAAAATCATTTACAATGAATGACCCACGAACTGGTATTACAAGGGAAAGTGTCTTATGATAGCAGCCATAAGAAAAATTGGAAAAATCCAAGAAATGCGTTAAATTCTCAGAGTTCAAAACAATGTTGCTTTGCTAAACAGTGTTTTTGTTTGTGTGCATGAGCTGAATTACTGATGCTTCTTAAACAAATGCTATTCTTCCAATATTGTGTGTCAGAGTACAATAATGTTGGATCATCTGTATATCTACATGTAGCCTAATTATAAAGCTACTGCTCGCACTAACCACAGCTGGCAAACTGTTTACATGACATGTGATTTGGCAACTACACATACCCCTAAGAATTCCCCATGGCCTTCATGCAGGCCCATCCTGCCCACGCTTCGGGAGGACCAGTCACCCAAAAGCCAATGAGTATCTGTGAGAAATAGGAGACTCAGGGACCCCTCAAGGCATTCTGTTGAGGACCCCCTGATTTTGTGTTCTACCACTGGAGTTCCCTTCAATAAAGGTGCATCATTCGTAGCGGTCCTATCCAACAACAATGAAGAGAAAGCTTTTCACAGCACTTCCCTTCTTGGTATTATCAGGGGCCCACTTTGAAATGTGAGTGTAGCAGCAATCTGAAGACCATACAATGAAGTCAGTAACAAACATCTGAAAGTGTTTTCCAGTTTAATGTCCTAACTCTCATGCATAAATACACAACAAACTGGAGTGTTCGAAGCAATTTGCGTCTTTTTTTGTTTTTCACAGACAGTAAGGTAAGGATGAGCAATACACAACACAGATAAACTGGAAATATTTGGTTTATTGAGAATGGATGAGCAAGTTTGGTAGCAAAGAAACTACCCATAAATTACATTTGTGCCTGGACACTTGTTTTTTAGGTCTCGCCCTGAGCCAGCGCTTGCGCTGGTCTGGGCGAGACATTTAGTCAGTGGGCTTTCAGAAATGCGACCACAGCTTTTTGTGTGGCATTCTGCGCGCGGTTACGCGCACAGGCACGAGCGCCATCGGGCTTTCCTCTCGCTCTCCCGCGCGCGCCTCGCTCTGCCTCTCTGTCTTGCTCGTCCCTCCCCCACCAGAGCTGCCATCTGGCTTTCTCTGCACGCACCACTCGCGTGCTTGTTTTCTTTCACTTTCGCGGGCCCGCGGCCGCGTCACTTTTGCCGCCACGCGGCCAATGCTTGTTAACTTTACTGCTAGCAATTTATGCTGCGCTGTGGGTATCGACCGGCAGTGACCGGAGAACAAAGCAATCAAGTTTTGCTGCTTTACACACAGATAAGCCACATGTTAAAATAACTGTCATGGCCTTGAGATGCAACATTAAAGGTGCGCTTCCGTGCCAATTACCTGTGCAGCGAAAACATGGAGATTTGGATTCCTTTCGCTCCACTCATTTACAGCTAATGGCTGACGCTTTAGAGCTGGTTAGTGCGTCTGCTCTTTCTCTAGTTTTAGAGGGCACTTGCGCTCCACGCCTCTGTGGTTTGTGCATGAAGCCTCGCTCCCAGTGCCGCCGTATTTGTAGTCGGTGAACTCCTGGGCTTTATCCTGACCGGGATAGTCTATTGAGACCACTTGCCAGCGTGCTTCCGATTGTGGAGGTTTCATGGGCTGTCTGACTCTTGCCCCACCATCGTGGCTATCCTCCGCCTTGGTTCCTCTCACTTGTGAGTTTCATTATGGTGATTAACACCTTCAATTCCTTAATGATCTCTGCCTGTTTATTTGCTGTTTTATACAGTGCGAACTCGGCCCGAAGGTATGAGAGCGCTTTGCCTTTCAGAGGACATTATTAGAGGGGCCAGTCAGACGAGCTTCGGGTCGACGTTGCGCTGTATAAAACAACAAACAAAAGAAAAGCCTCTCCCCGCTGGTTTATTATTGTTTCATATTGCTTATTGTGAGCGGTGCACTAAGATCCGGTTTTTCTCACGCTTAAGGGGATGAACGAGAGGAAACATTCTTTATGTTTATACACATGTGAAATGGACAGACACAGCCATGTAGTAAATGATAAAAACATTAACTTATTTATACTTCTCAATCTGTGATGATCATGTGATTCGTTGATGGTGATGTCGTTCTGTGGTGGTAAATGTTTTGTGTTCCAAAATTAGAGCCAACATCTACAAGTGAGCCCATGTTTTCAAAATCTGTGTGTCAGGCAACTTGATTGACTGCCAAGAAAAAAGGTTGGTCATTCAGGGGTGCTGTAAATAAACCTTAATGTTTTCCAGGCCAAGAAAACTCTCTGTTTGCCTGCCAGGTAGTAGAGAGGGAGGAAGAAGGCCTTGTTAGGTTTAGCCTACACAGTGTATTTTGAACACCTTTGTGCCCTGCCCCAATGACAGGCACTGTTAGATATACGCACTGCCTTTTATCCTCTGCTCCAGAGCTTACAAACCTCTTGTGTTATGAACAGCCTACCACAACATGAACTTGCACAGACACTTACAGGTGACCTACCTCATTGTATAAAATATTGTATGTTTTATATTCTTTACTCTTTTTTCCAGTTCTCTACTTAGTGCGGGGTGAGGGCATTTCACAGCTCTTTGCAAGTTTAGTTCATGAGCTTGCTCGAATATGGCACGCATATCAAACGTGCTTGGTCGCTACATGTTTTATTTCCTTTGTCCTCCGCCTTTGATCTAATCTCCCCACATTATATTACCACCAGTTACTGCACAATATATTGGCTTTCTCAATATACAGGTCATAACACTTTTATGGAGTTTCAGTAACTTATATTGCACAACTGCTCACCAACCTAAATCTTACAACAACAAAAATATATATATTAATCACATAGGTGAAACCTAATGCATTTACCAAAGCTTGTTCTCCCTGGAGGTCTCTGATGGTAACTGACTTCAGCCCGCTAACACAATAGGCGTAGATTTGGAGTTGACATCAGAGTTCAATGCTACTCATAACCTTGACAACAAGCATTGGCATAGCCAATAGGTCTTGCCTTTGGGACCTTATAAGTGTTTAACCTTGCAACAGTTAATGTTGCTGCATAACTAAATACTTATAAGGTCCCAAAGGCGAGACCTATTAGCTATGCCAATGCTTGTTTTTAATACCTGAGTTACCAATGGGGGCAATGAAATGTGGAATGCAAGAGAGAATGGTTGTTCTGACTATTTTGTGAGCTTTATTATCACATCGTTTACATTTAGTGCTCGCTTGACGTTACTTTTAATACTAGTGGCAAAATGCGAGCAAGCACAATTTGCACTTAGGGAAAATTGTGCACTAGTGCAAAAATGTATACAGTTACTATTTGCACCAATTTTCTTTTCCTACTGTATGGGTCTAAATAACACGGTAGTAGTTATGGAAGCCTACAAAAAGACATTTATTTTACAAAAAATGCATATGACTGATGAACGTAGTGTATATAAATAATCCTGTAGTCCTGCAACTTACATTAAAGACACACTTGTTTCAAAGTGAAATGTTCTCAACTTCCCAATAAATATGCAAATTATATTTTGTGAATTTAAATCCAAGCTGCTTTAGAGCGAGACTTTTCATTTCTTTAAATTTCATCATCTGCAGGAAATGAACGTGCCAGTTTCGTAAAACCACAGGCACCACAGTTTCCACGTACGCAGATGATGGGCACTGAGCAACAGCTGTTTCCTAGAAGCTTTCCATTTGCCAGGTTTATTACAGTAATATTACGTAAGAATATGTCAGTAAAGAGAACTCTTTATTTGTCCTGATGAACTATCATCTTAATATGTGAGTTGCGGAAGAATTTGTATAGCTCGTCCGGTGTCTGTACTTGTGGTCCAGTGACAGGACTCTTCCAAAACTTCCCCTTGTGCTGTGTGATGGTAGGGTCAGAGTCTTGCAACAGTCTCAAAGATGCACCGCCATTGAAGAGGAAAGGGAACTTAATTGAGGAGGAGACAGGCATTATTGTCAACTTGTAGCTGACCACTGCAACAACTACACAGTCTGCTTCTTGCTTTCTCAAAGGAGAGGAGAAGGTGGCCATGTGGCAGGATGCCACCAACGGTCTTATTTTACATATGGGGTGGAGATAAACAGGGTTGGGGACTTCTAGAAAAAGTGGCCAAAACAGAGATGGCAAAAGTAATGCCTAGTGGCAGTCCCAGATAACCTCTCTGCCTCTCTCTACTGGTCTAGCATATACTTTTGTCCATGCATCCTGACTAGCTACAAGACCTGTTCTGAGGAACATCAGTGCCAGGCCAGGTCAAATCCTGCACAGCTTCTCCTGTCCACACACATTTTTAATGTCACAATGTCCATGTATGAGTGACATGTTAGGCCAAAGACAGGCATACCGCAGATGCCTGTGTTGCACAAACCCCAGTACACACAAAAGCAAGAAATATGTCTTAACAGGCCTATCTTTCCCTCATCCCATATCCATACATGCACACCGGAATACCGAAGGATACACAGGTCATTGTACCGGCTCAGGAGTACTCGCATCATTGTTGCGTGACTCACAGCACCTTTCATATATTTCCAAATTGGATTGGTTGACGCTATTCGTGTAATTAGGTTACCGCACCTCTCCATACCAGTACCCTCAATTGGGAATTGCCCCAATACCACCCTACCTCCTTTGCTATGCGCCAAGACGCTCGAGTGATCTAACGTACCTCCATGAGACCGCAGTAATCCCTTTCTGGCAATATCGCAATTGCCTCTTTGCTTGCCCCCTGCTATTACGCTTGGCTAAAAATTCCCTCAGGCATGTCATTTTTACATCCTGTTGATGATCTCAATATTGTTTCTACTGGATCGAAACGTCGTCGACCTTATATGCACCGTAAACACAATTGAATTAATTACTGATGTGGAACGGTGTCTCTACAAATTGTTTGCTTGTTGCATTTCTTTATACAAGTTACAAGCATTTTTTGTCCTGCCTGAGCCTTTTTCTGGATTTGTCAATTTCTGTTCATTTGTGTCTTTGTTATATATGTTGCGTTGGACGCAGGATTGTGTCCCACTTTATTCTTTTGTTTTATGTGATTTGATACATTATTAAATTTTCTGTCCGGCTGGACAGCTTTAATATAGCACTGATTTCAGGCCTATATTCATTTTTTTCTGTGTGAATCTCCCCTGTCAGGGACTATTTTGTAATTGTAACGTACTGTAAAAACAGCAGCAGCCGCTCCACAAGTGCCAAAACCATAACCGGAACCAGAACACCACATCTCTATCACCCAGCCAGGTATATGTTACAAAAATATCTTTCCCAAACACATACCAGTGAAAATTTCAATTTACATTGACCAGTGTCACCGATGGTACCACACCAATGTAGTTAATCCACCCATAGTCACCTCAGGTTTACTCAATAATTTATGATTGAAACGTCCACAGGGACATACATACTTCTCATGTCACTGTTACCATTACAGGGTCTGTAGTGCAAGAGCATAGCCACCTATCACCACATCTACTGCGGTTGCTCAGTCTGCAGTCATGTGTTCTGGCCATTCACAGCAGATGGATGACAGGGCTTGTCAAGGCGTGTCTGGTTCTTCACACTGAGTAGTAATGCTCACTCAAACATCACATCAACAAACAGAGGCACAGGGGGAACAGGTATCTACAATCCATGTAGTGGTTGTGTCATCATATCCAATAGCTATTACATTGAAACACCAAATACAACTTTGATATTTCCACCATGAGTGTCACGAACCACCAGGCTGTACTAAAAAATGAGTGTCTAACAGTTTCTGCACAGTGTGTAATGGACAACTTTGCTATGTACTAAATGAATAAGCAGTGACTCCTAACACGCCACAATATTATGGTAAGTAGCCAGGACGACTGATAGGCATGTCCACAATTCAATTGTCATAATATTTTTAGGGTGAGGCCACTTTTATTCATAGTCATAAATATCTTCTGTAACCTTGACTACCAATGTGTCATTGCTATTCCACACAGCTAACAATGGCCCTATTGAGGCACTGACTACTATCAAGATCTCAACTTTGAGAAGATACAGGGCCTCATTTATGAGGTTTTGCTGTAGGGCAGCACCGCAGGCCTTCCTGCTGCGCTGCCCTATGGCAAAAGAAAAGGACAGGAATGTGCAGTATCTATCAGATACGGTGCATTCCTGTCCTTTTCCCCAGTGCCGGCGCACAATGGACTGTCGTGCACCAACGCAGGCACCTTTGCATCATCATGTAGGGGTGCCTGTGTTGCAGGGATGTTTATTTTTGTGCAGGAAGGAAAACCTTCCTGCACAAAAACAATCACAAGAGGCTTTTTCCTCTTTCTATGAGTTCTGCATTCTGCAGCACACATAGAAAAAGGAAAAACGAGGAGAAAAAAGATATTTCTACTCGTTGTGCCTCCCTTACCCCTCCCATGGGGAGGCGTAAGTTTTTGCCGCTGCCCCAGAGTTACTATTTCTCGTAAATCTGGGGCAGCATAAAAAAAGTCATGGATGTTACTGGGAACGCCCCCAGCAACACCCATTGCACTCCCCTTTAATGCAGAAAACTGCGTTAAAGGGAACGATATTTACGAGGCAGCATTAAGCCAAAAAAAGTGTCTTAGTGCTGCCTGGTAAATATGGAGGAGGCTCCTGCATCATTGGAGCATCACAAAAAGTGACATTCCAGCAGCACAAGGGGCCTCATAAATGAGGCCCACAGTGTCTAAGGTCCAAGGACGTGTGTCTAAACCATTTTAATGAAGTTTTCTCTGATGATAAAACACAACTGTTTGCCCCTCTTCTCAGACCCTATTACTAGTCCATGGTCACAACACTGTCCTGCAGCTATCAGATCACATCAGCTGAGACTGCTAACAGTGCCTCATTCTTTTGCCATGCATCAGGTATGTCTGTTAGCCCAGACATACACTACAAATTGGCAACTTCTACATCACAATGTCTCACCATGACATCACAGCTACGTTTGCATTCACAGTGTTCAAGATTTTGTACTGAACTGGTCCTTTCTGTTTAGACAAGTCACCACAATGAAGATAGTTGGAAATATTCACACTGTGTCCCATGACTCTTTTGTGTCTCATTTTACTGTGCTACAGGTGCACCATTAATGCCCAGATTACACTAACAGACATAAATAGACGAACATGTTTTTTCCATTCCTTCACAGGATCTGAGGACTTGGAGCCTGGTGATGATGATGATGATTTTCCATCCGCCAATGAAGGACCCACATGATCAGAGAGGATGAGGAAATATTTGGATCCACACAGGATGATACATCTACTACCTGTCTTTAGGACTCTGGTTTTCCTCGTCAGGCAATCTTCCATATTGTAAGTCCCCAGGATAAGTCCCAAAGGCTACAGATGAGTTTACCGGCTACACAGGGTTCAACAGGCCCCACCACTTATGAATACCCAAGTTGTGTCCCCAGTTTTACCACCTAAGTGAGAGGCAACTCCTGTGTTCTTTCATAGCAACTGCATTCCCCAGGTCAACAGTTGGGCTTTCCCTTACTGCAGTCTTCATGATGCAACCTCCCAGAAGGTAGTCCTTCATCTTGTCAACTAGGTGGAAGAGTAAGGCGATCACACACATACTCTCTATGAGGTCATCATGCAACAAGGCCTACAGGATAAGGAGGGGTCCATCTAGTCCCAATTGGTAGACATAGACATCCACCTTTGGGTCCATTCTCAGATGATGAAGAGACACATCCAGACCCTTGAGAATGTCCACCACATGCCCAAGAACATTTTTCTGTTGCACCTGGGATATCTCTGGATAGCAAGGGAGGACAATGCAAGATTGCATGATGAGGCACTGCAATTCATAAAGGCTCTTGCTAATGGGGGCCCCTTCATCCTGTAGGACTTAGTCATTCCTGTTGGAAATCTAGTGGACTAGAGGTGCTGCAGGGTTCCCTAGCCCCACTCACTCACTGACCTCTATACCACAACCTGATCCTGGACCAAACCAAGGCCCTGCGTTACATAGCTGGGGATCCATACAGTGTACCAGAGGACAGGCGGTACATCCACCACCCCCATGACCACACTATTTCCCACTAATGGTCAACATCCTCACAACCTTCTTGTGTGGTTCTCAACCCCAAATATGCATATCGGGTTCACAACATTTCCCACAGCGCCTTAAATAATTAACACTCACCTTTACACTTCCTGTCATCTCACGAATGCTTGTGCCCAAAGATGGGACTATAATATAAGAAGCACAAAATGTGTAAAACAATAAGATTTATATGGGTTGTTCAGACTGGTCTCACAATGCCCTTCGTCCTCGCAATCTGTGGGAAGCAGAACGTACACAGCATTAGAAAGAGAAGACAGTCTAGCGGAAGAAAAAGTAAGGGAAGCGGGAAGAGACAAACAGAGAAACAACAAACAGGCAGAACAGACTAAAAACCTGATGGCTACCAACAGGGCATCTGGCACTGCTGCGAGCCTAGGGGTGGACCCCGGAAGAAGCTGACCATTGGACATCGCAGAGAGGGAACCTGAAGATACAGACACAGAGGAGTTGAAGCTAATTGCAACACAGCCTTTGACCCCGACAAAGGGGAGCAGACAGACGCTATGGTCAAGGAAAACATAAAGGGGACAGTAGTCATAGCATGATACTAAATTCCAATAAACCCCAATTAATAAAGATAAGGATGAGGAGGGAGGCCTAGAGAAAGTAACAGAGATAGAAAGTGCTATTAAGAAAAGAGAATTGTGACAGACAATAATAAATATGAGATATTTCTCAAGACTCAAAGAAAGAAACCTTATAAAGGAATTTATCCTGGCACTTGAGGCGGGCAACCACATAGGAAGAGGCATTACGCAGTCAACCTAAAAGAGAAGAGAAGGCATGTTACTTAGTCAAACAAGGAGAATCTGGAGACTCAAAAGAAAACAGTTGAAATACTTTATTAAGATACAATTGTCTTCCATTTTGACTGAAGCATCTGTTAGATTAGGCCCGCTAATGCTTTTGCAATGTCGTATCTTAGTTAACATTCGCTACGCCATTTTCTTTGTAGGTGCCATTTTAGGCTGTTCAAATCTGATTTAGTCTATTTCTGAGAAATGGTATTTGCTAAGTTTCGTTTCTGAAATGTTAGGTTTTGTTTCGGTAATGAATAGACTGTTCATGTTAGTGCATACCTTTCTCACTAGATAGAGGCCCCCTCCCACTTGTCTGGTGGCGGGCCCAGGGTGAAACGACCTTGGATTGTATTAGGTTGCGTAAGATATGAGAACCGAAACCTTTTTTTGTATTTCACTGTCCTGTTGTATCTGCCTGTAAAATTCCACTGTGGGCATGCCTTGCCCAGCTATGAAATGTACATAATGTATCTCTATGTTCGCTGTTCTTTAGTTTCCTCTGTAGCAGTCTCATGGACTGTACAGATGGGGCTCCACTCTGAGTGTATATGAATAAACAGTTATTGGTTCATATTCTCCACTGTCTGACCGACTCTTCATTTGGTACGGATGGCTGAGAGGTGGTCATCAGTGACCCGGGTGGCCCCGAGCGGGTCACTTCCTTCACATCCTAATCCCACAATAAAAAATCTATTGCTTTAAGAGACTTATGTATGATTCCTAATTTACAGTGAACCCTATTCCTTTTGGGGTTCAGAGGTGGGATTTCACTAAAATAGGCATCTGGATAGGGGCCGTGGTTCACCAATTGGCTCAGGACCAGTAAAAAACCCAGGCTGAACTATTGACTAAAGTGTGTTTGGCCTAATCTGCTACAATGGGCATACTGGTGGATGTGCTTGCACAACCTAGAGGCAATCTGTGGTGATGCAAAAATGTACTCCTGGGTAGGACCCTGATTACTTGTTCATCAATTTTGAATGTATTGCACAGGGTGCAAACTGGCCTTCAGAGAAATTGAGAAACTATCTGGAATTGCCCCTTGAGGTGGACATAAAAGGAGCCTTCAAATTGACAAATTCCACTGGAACTATTCTCTATGTGGGTATTTAAAGGGCTGTTTTAGAACATATGGCCATAGAGGAAGAATACTATAGAATATGATTTTGCCAGGAATTAGGCTTACCAGGAGACAATTCTTGTGCTTTTCTTTTTTAACTGAATGATTTAGGGAATAAGTGGTTTAGATCCAATGAGTCCACCAAACAGGAGACAGGAGACAGAAGACAAGATTTATTTACAGAAACATATGCTCTTCCCCTTACTATACAAAAATAAGGGAAACAACATGAGAAGGTAAATCTGACTCCAGCCATTGAAATAAGTACTACCTTCTATCAGGCTAACGAGGGACAGTAGGAAGGGCAGTAGAGGAATTAAGTCTGTAGTAAAGGACACCTTTGTTCACTTTGACTAAATAATTCCTCAAGAGAAGATAACAATTAAATGTGCGCATGGAGATAAAAACAGTGCTCCTTGGCTGAAATGGAAATAGTGGATCACTGACAGAATATCGACAACAGAAATATCGACCCATAGAAATATTGTGACAAAAATATCGTTGTCAAAAATATCGACCTCCTATCTTCATAATGGTAAGTACAAAAATATCGAAAAAAATATCGTTAAAAATACTGTAAAATAAATTAAATAATACATTTAACTTGATTTTTTTTAGATTTATTTGTATATTTTAACAATTATAAGTAATAAATGTAATGTAAATTTAAATTAAACATACATATTTAAAATGTTCTATATATACATTTACTTAAAAATAATTAATAAATAATAATTTTAATTAATTATAAAATGTTAGAAATATATTAAAATTTATAAATATATATATATATATACATACACCTGTAACATAAAAATAAAAAACATTAAAATTATATTATAAATTAAAATATTAAAATATGTAATATTTTTAAACCTACACTTTACACTACATTGACTGCAACAGTAGGGAAAGTGTTGGATAGCGGAGGAGAAAAAATTACTATTCCCACTCCAGCGAGTGCAACAGTAGGGAAAGTGTTGGATAGCGGAGGGGAATAATTTACTATTCCCACTCCAATAACTGCAACAGTAGGGAAAGTGTTGGATAGCGGAGGGGAATAACTTACTATTCCCACTCCAGCGAGTGCAACAGTAGGGAAAGTGTTGGACAGCGTAGGGATAAAAATTACTATTCCCACTCCAGCGAGTGCAACAGTAGGGAAAGTGTTGGATAGCGGAAGGGAATAATTTACTATTCCCACTCCAGCAAGTGCAACAGTAGGGAAAGAGTTGGATAGCGGAGGGGAATAATTTACTATTCCCACTCCAATGAGTGCAACAGTAGGGAAAGTGTTGGATAGCGCTGGGGTAAAAATTACTATTCCCACTCCAGCAAGTACAACAGTAGGGAAAGTGTTGGATAGTGTAGGGGTATAAATTACTATTCCCACTCCTGCGAATGCAGAGGTAGGGAAAGTGTTGGATAACAAAGGGGTAAAAATTACTTTTCTCACTTAAGAAAATTCAAATTTAAAAACAAACAAAATATCAACTACTATACAACATATAATAAAACACCCAAAAACAAAACATATCTATTATAAATTTTTACTAAACATAGAAACATATAATAATGTAGACAAAATATAAAATTTACATAAAAAGATAATGTTTTTAATTTTAACAAGAAATTAGCAAACAAATAAATATTTTGTAATAGAAATTAATTGTAATCTAGAAAAATAATTATTACATAAATGTAATATTTTTTTCCTACCCTATAACACCACACAATTTACAACACACATCTAAATTAAATAAAAAAGTGTACCTCCATAGTTAACACAATTAATTTTCAATTTATAAATTATTAATAATTAAAAAACATATTTAATAAGGTCAAAATTATCGTAGTAACCAAATATTACAGCTATACAACATAAATCCCCAAACAAAAAAATAAATAAACAATTACCAAAAATATTTAACAATTAATAAATATATATTTATGATCAAGTAATGATTAATTATTGTAAACTAAATTACTTTCCATCTACCTCAATAAACACCATAACACACACCTAAAAATATTTACACAATTTCCATAACTAATTTTACATTAATAAACTCATATCAATGAACAACAAATAAAAAAAATTTACTTCCCGCCATTTACCACTATCAACACCACAACTCACACATCAAAATTATTACACAAATGACAAAATTAAAATGTAAGTAATTAATTAGCATCAATTAACAAAGAATTAATTAATTAAAAATAAATTACCTCCCACCATATTACCAACAATTCCGTAAAAAATTATACAATTAACATGGTTAATGAACAATTAATTAATTAATTAATATCAATTAACAATCAAAATATAAATAATTATTAATAAATTAATTCACACAATTAACACTATAAAATAATAATTAATAAATATTATATAAAACATATTATGACATTTATTAAAATTAAATTACTTCCCACCCTACTCCCCTATCAACCCACAACCCACTCCTAAAAAAATCACACTATTAACATAATTGCCAATTAATTAATAACAAATTAATAAATAATTAATATTAAATTAGTTCCCACAATTAACAATATTAAATATTAAATAAATAAATATTAATTATTAAAAAATATTAATTATTTAATTATAATTACATTACTTCCCACCCTATTCCCCTGTAAACCCACAACCCGCTCCTAAAAAAATGACACAATTAACATATTTACCAATTAATTAATCAATAAAAATTAACAGGCAATTAATTAATTAATAATACATTAATTACCATAATTAACACTATAAAATCAAAATTAAATAAATACTAATAAATAAAAATTAATATTCAATTTATTATAAATAAATTACTTCCCACCCTATTCCCCTATAAACCCACAACCCGCTACGGAACTAAAACGCAAAATTTAATTAAAATACAATTAATATTCAATTTATTATAATTAAATTACTTTCCACCCTATTCCCCTATAAACCCATAACCCGCTACGGAACTAAAACGCAAAATTTAATTACAATAAAATTAATAACTTCTAAAAATTGAACACATACATTAAAAAAATGCAATACTTAGACAAAAAAATATAGCACATACATTTAAAATGCATACTAAAATACATAACACTAACTAAAAAAACAATATTTTTAACAACTATATTTTCGTAAACGATATTAATGACTTCGATACTTTGGAAACGATATTTCTTACCTTAAACTCGATATTCTTGACCACGATATTCTGGCAGTCGATATTTCTGTATCCCGATATTTTGCACTCGATATTAGTGCAAGTCGACTTTTCCTACTCGATATTCTGACTGTTTACCGGAAATAGTGAGATCATCCCCAGATCACTCTTCCATACAGTCACAGATGGCGGTAATCCCTAATCTCCCAAAGGACATGATTATTGAGACAGACCCACCTGGATTGGACCTTTATGCACACACCTTTCCCATTACCCCCAGGTTGGGAATGCCCAGGAAGAACTGGTGTAAAATCTAGAAAGGAAAGAAGGGCAGAAAAAAAGGGCCTCGAGAGTCCTTCCTTGGCTTGTTGCAGAAGCCTTGGAAGGAGAACATTGCTTTTAAAATATCCCAAAGGAATTATCCTCTTTTGCAAAACGCCTGGAAACAATCTTAGCAGGATGAGAATAATCCCAAAGTAGGAAGTCATTTAGCTGAAAAAGTGAGTTACTTTACAGGAAAGTTCACACTACAGCCACATTACAGTTACTAGTGCCTAAAACTCTCTCAAGAATAGTTTTTTTTTTTGCACGCCCCATCTGTTACTAGGATATTTTGTGCCAGAGAAGACTGAAAAACCCCATTTCTGAGCACTTCTACTGGCCCAGGATGTTCTGGCACATACAGAAGCATTGTACAGAATGTTCTCCTTGCCAATTAATTAACTCCTACAAACCTCCTAAAGCACTCCAACAAATGCCTTTTATTGATACTCCATTCCAAAGAGTTGGGATGGATTTGATTGGATCCTTACTTCCATCTAGAAAAGGATACAAATGTAGTAGATTACGCCATGAAACATCCTGAAGGTATTTCCCTTAGAAAAACCACAATCAATCAGATAGCTAGGGCCCTAATAAATGTTGTTTCTAGAATACGGTTTCCCAAATAAATTATTACCAACCAGGGCAGTCCCTTTGTTTCAGAATTAATGAAAAAGATGTGTCAACAGTTAGAGATCAAATAGCTATGAACATTGGCTGATCATCTTAATGCAGACAGATTGTTGGAACATTACAACAATACCCTAAAACTAACCTGCTGTGGGAATGAGGATTGAAATTGGGATAAAATGCTTCCCTTAGCCCTGTTTGCTATTCATGGCCCGATTCCGATCTCGCTCGGAAGGCCTGCCGAGAGCCGTCCATAGCGTTACCTTCCGACCGACTCGTTCCGGGAGCCGATCCATCCAAACGATGAAGTACGATGCGCAAATGTCTCCTTTTTACGAGCCACACGTACGCTCCGATTCCAGCTCCATTTTCCGTATGAGCCGGCTCCGTAAACGCTGAATTGAGTCGTCCGGAGCCATTTCCGAAGCAGTTTCCGGCCGGCCAAGTACGATGCGTACTTCCTACGCGCCGAACAGGTCGCCACCTCCAGCACGTCACAGCATCCCGGAGAGCTGTATTTCAGCTCCGAATCGTGCCACAACACGATCACTGTGTACGAGACGAAGCAGCCATGTATCCGATCGCGCATGTAATCCCTATACTGTACGCCTACGGTCGAATCAACAACCGGAACAAACGCGTCCGTCACAGACGGTAAGTCAGACACCTACCACACACAAAAACGACATGATCCCGCAAAAGGCTACAGACCCATAGGGGGTGGATGCCCATCACTACCAGCATTGCCCATCCCATAGTGGGTGGAAGCCCATCACTACCAGCATTGCCCACCCCATAGGGGGTGGAAGCCTAACACTACCAGCAATGCCCACCCCATAAGGGGTGGAAGCCCATCACTACCAGCATTGCCCACCCTATAGGGGGTGGAAGCCCATTACTGCCAGCATTGCCCACCCCACAGGGGGTGGAAGCCTAACACTACCAGCATTTCCCACCCCATAGGGGGTGGAAGCCCATCAGTATCAGCATTGCCCACCCCATAGGGGGTGGAAGCCTAACACTACCAGCATTGCCCACCCCATAGGGGGTGGAAGCCCATCATTACCAGCATTGCCCACCCCATAGGGGGTGGAAGCCTAACACTACCAGCATTGCCCACCCTATAGGGGGTGGAAGCCCAACACTACCAGCATTGCCCACCCCATAGGGGGTGGAAGGCCTAACACTACCAGCATTGCCCACCCCATAGGGGGTGGAAGCCTAACACTACCAGCATTGCCCACCCCATAGGGGGTGGAAGGCCTAACACTACCAGCATTGCCCACTCCATAGGGGGTGGAAGCCTAACACTACCAGCATTGCCCACCCCATAGGGGGTGGAAGCCCATCACTACCAGCATTGCCCACCCCATAGGGGGTGGAAGCATTGCCCACCCCATAGGGGGTGGAAGCCTAACACTACCAGCATTGCCCACCCCATAGGGAGTGGAAGCCCATCACTACTAGCATTGCCCACCCCATAGGGAGTGGAAGCCTAACACTACCAGCATTGCCCACCCCATAGGGGGTGGAAGCCCATCACTACCAGCATTGCCCACCCCATAGGGGGTGGAAGCCCATCACTACCAGCATTGCCCACCCCATAGGGGCTGGAAGGCCTAACACTACCAGCATTGCCCACTCCATAGGGGGTGGAAGCCCATCACTACCAGCATTGCCCACCCCATAGGGGATGGAAGCCTAACACTACCAGCATTGCCCACCCCATAGGGGGTGGATGCAGGACACTCCCCCAGTGCAGTCGTGCATAAATTGTGCTGAGTGTGTACAGTGTTAGCCGAATTGACACATTAATAGATATTTTTGCCAAACAACCCATCACTGCAGTGACAAAAAGGTGAGTGTATGTCTCAGACACCCAGCATGTTCGACCAATCATGTAATTGTTGGGCCTAAAAACACAAGCAATGTAGTGATAAAGTAGTGGTTGTGTGCCAAACAACAACTTAACTGTTGAGGCCAACATTATTGTGTGTGTCAGATACCCTCAGCCATGGGCAGCCAATCAGTGCTCTTGGGGGCTAACACTGCCAGCAATGTTCAATTGGACAATGTAACATGTGACCATCCAAAATACATAAACGCACATTTCTGTCACAAGCAGACACAATCGCAAAGGATTCAATCTGAAACAACAGTTTGGTTAAGATCCAGTACCACACTGTGGCAGCAAGGTCAATTGCAAAACATAAGGGATGTGCAGAGTAAAGATGAAGGAGTCCCAGGGCCAGGAGAGCAAATAACTAAACTAAACATTAACTCAATGCCATTGAAACACTGTCGAAATACATGGGTGAAGATGCACAAAGACAAGCAACCAGCCACACACTGCAGAACAAACACAACATCTGTGTGAGTGATGAAGTGGCTGTTGCCTGGCACAGTACACACGATTTGGGTCAGAACTCCACTGAGACATATGTGTGCGGAGTACGATCTGGAAGTATTCCATATTTTGGGATAACGAATGTGGGCAATCAGGCATTGTTTGATGAGCGGGTGCACAAGAGTCACATGTGTAACAAGCCTGGTGGAACACCAAACAAAACATCAAGAGACTGACTCTCTTCCGCAGTACCCTCAAGGCCAAATCACAGTGGTGACAGTATCATGTCTGCTGACCCTCTGTGATGGTAATTTAGGATGTGTTTCATACTCTAGAGCCCATTCACTTATGCGCACTGTGCCACGTTCCTTGCAAGACCCACTGTCATCTCACATACCCAAATATTACTCCCACGGCATGGTCGGTAAGGTAAAGCCACATAATAGGTAGGGGCCTTGCCAAGAGACACGTGACATTTGGCCAGTCCAAACACCACGCACCTTGACCAGCATCAATGTGCCTCATCTAAGCCTAAATTGACTGGTGACATTGCACAGGCACCCATGATAGTGTGTATCACTGACTGCATGACGAGGAACACAATATTGACCACACATCATTGTGATCAAAAAACAAACATGGGTCCATGTTCTGTTGTGCATGAGCAATGTGTCAATCACTGCATCAGCAAGCCACACCCAGCATGCCACATACTAGGACACACACATTTGTTGGTTGAACAAGAGGTGCCAGACACACATATGTATGAGATACAAATCCACAGCATCTGTCCACAACGACACCTACTCAAACCCTCCAGGGCAACAGGTGTAAACACACTCACAGAAGAATGACATTGTGATGTGTGAGTGTACAATGAGGCACACAGGAGACAGCCCACGACAACACACAACTCAACAGACAATCAAAATACATTCATGATGCTCCCACTGCAACAAACATGAGGTGGTTGGGTCACAGCTGTCAGCGCTACTTGTGTAGACCCGATTCCCACTTGAGGTGTCGCTAAGCATGGAACAACTATGTAAAATACAGTCAACATGTCTTGACTATGTGCGTTGCACACAACTCAAGATCACATCATTTACAAGGTTTACTCTTTGGCATGTCTATCACATCAACTCTGCATCTACCTATTAAATCTGCATCATGTGCAGATCATCACTATTGTCAAAATGCATATGCTGACTGCTTACTGCAGAAGACTTGGAAGATACATGTCTCAACAGATAGGGCACACAACAACTGTGTCAGTAGCCTCCAATGCCCCGGTAAATGTGTAAACGAATATGCCTGCGCTGTTGACAACCCCAGGGGTGGTGGAGGGATCTGCATTTAACAAACACATTACACATAGCTAGGCATTACACATGTCGAAACTAGTACATCTGTTTAGGATGGAGTACAAGTGCATGACGTGATATGTATCGGACACATTTGGAATGTGAAGACTGTCTCAGAACAATGAAAGACTCAAGGAGACCTACAAAAAAAATCGTTGCCATCAGGCTATAGGGAAGGGTAGGAAATGCTGAGTGTGAGCAGTCATAGACACATACAAGTGCCAAACGTGCAACAACAGATGACTGATTATTAATACGCTTATGTTGCTAGCACAAATGTGACTCAGTGAATTAAAAATGTGTCACATGTGTGTTTGCCCACAGTGCAGGCCCTTGTCTCAACCCAACCAGGGATGTCACCATCATAACTCCATCCTACTGGTGCACCCACATCTCGGACACTCAAAGTCCAATAGGTAGAGAAAGCACTAGACTACTCACCACACAGAAAGATTCTTAACCAGGAACATCTGCAGGTACTACAGTCTTGGCAGGAAATGGGGTTTGCAGACAGAGAATAATGCTCACATTACACACACCATGGTCTCAGGATATGTCACATATTTACACACTGCCATGAGGTGATGTCACTACTGTGTAAGGTCAGCTTTGTCAAGCTTGGTCTTGGCAGTGGTCCACCATGTCCCAATGCAACTTGGACATGGATCCAACAATCCCAACACACAGAATACTTTGATTCCATCAGCCTTCGTACATGTGTGTCCCCAAAGTCTCCTGCACGTAGGCAAACTCCAAGTTTAAAAAGTTGCACTCATGAGACAGATGATGTGTTCATCATCTATGCACTATTCTGCATGTCCATCATAGACGCTTGTATGGTTGGAAAATTGTACTATGTGTACAAATGTCAGAACAAGCCATGTCCAAAAGTGGATGTCAAAGATGGGATGTTGTTGAAAGTAGGCCACACTCCGCATCCAAAACACTGTGGATCATGCCAACCTGCACTTGCTGTCAATGATGACTCTGATATATACTGTAATAGTACACATATACCATGGACCACATGCAGTCCCTCACATCGTTAAACCATAATTATCACTAAACAAGATTTCAACAGCAATTTCACAATGGATCATTAACAAAATAAGGTACACAAAATGCAAATCTACAAAAGAAAAGGGAATGCTTTATTCAGCCTTGGAAAAATAATTATTCAGATCCAGACGAACAATATGGCCAATGGCCAGTCCATTTTATTGGAGTCCTTTAGGTGGGGGAACTTAATGCATTGGAATGCCTTGCTTGCCTGCACTGCTACAGCTAGGGGACATCTCCCCTTGGAGGGGCATCTTTAGGGGCATGCCAGGCACCGCAGGGACAGGATTAGGGTGTGCCAGTATGGATAATGGGAGGGATGGGGACTACTGGAGTGTCGGGTCCCACTGCAGTGGACAGGTCTGATTGAGGGGGAGGGGGCTCCAATGCAGTGGACAGGTCTGATTGGGGGGAGCGGGCTACACTGCAGTGGACAGGTCTGATTGAGGTGGAGGGGGCTCCACTGCAGTGGACAGGTCTGATTGAGGGGGTGGGGGCTCCACTGCAGTGTCTGGAACTGAACGAAGGTGTGGTGTTGTGGGTGTTGAAATGCTTGTGGTGGGGGGGAGGGCCTAATCATCTTGGGGATGGTGTAATGGTGTGTGGGTGAAACTGGGATGGGTTGTGATGTGTGAACTTTGAGAGGGCTGGCCTGGGCTCGGGATGAATTTGGTTTTGTGGTGGCAGTGTGGGATGGTGGTGTGGTTTTTGATACCTTCGTCTTGGGGGAAGTATGGGTGGGGGCCTCAGTCTTCCTACTCTTAGGGGAGGGTATGCGGGCAGGGGTGGATCTCCTCTCTGTGCTGGGTGACTTCCTTCTCCCCTTGTGAGTGTGGTCTGATGTCTCAGTGGGGAAGAGACCAAGGTCACAGAGGAAGACCCTCTGGGAAGAGGGGGTTGCAGGAGAGTCAAGAGTAGGGGTTTTGGAAGGAGAGGTAGCTGAGGAATGCGGAGTGGTTGTGGATGGGTGTGTATGTTTTTTGGCACTCTCCCCTGTGTGTGTGATGTCAGTCCCCTGAGTGTGCGTGCGTGTTTTCCTGGACTTTGTTTTGGGTGGCTGTGTGCTGCTTGTGTGTGTTGGTGTGTGTGCATGTGCCTGTGTGAGTGTGCGTCGGTCAGGTAGGTCAGTGGGGACTGTGGATGGGGCAGAGGTAGGAGGGGTGAGGGACTGCTGTAGGAGGGACACTGCTGCCATCAGTGAGGAGGCCATGGACTGACTTGTCCGCTGTAGGGCAGACATGTTAGATGACATGCCCTCCATGTAAGACACCAATTGGGTCAAAAGACTGGTGTGCGCATGGAGGACACTCAGCATGGATGTCTGCCCCACATGTATCTGTTGGAGCAAATCCACAGACTCCACACTCAGGGCAGCAGGGGTGACAGATGCAGGGGGTGCAGTGCCTTGCCCGAAGGAGACATGCTCCCTAACACAGGAAGGTCCACAGACACTTGGGATGGGAGCAGCTGTGAGGGTGGAGATGGTGGTGGTGGTGGCGGGGGCAGACTCTGATGGTGTGGCCTCTGCTCTGGTAACACCCACCACCACAAGGGAGTCTTCACTGGAGCTTGAATGGTCCTCTGCAGATGTCGATGTTGCAGACCGGCCCTCAGTGTGACTCCCCTCACCCTCCGTGCCACTGGGTCCCTCCTCCTCCTCTCATGTGGACCCAGTCTGGCTAGCCGCTTCCTCTTGTTCCGTGGAACTGTCTCCTCCAGTAGCCATAGATGATGCTGCGAACAAGGATGAGAAACAGATTCACATCAGTCATCTGCATAGACTTGACACATGAGTTTAAGCACAACACATCACAGAGCAAGCCTTTGCATCACGTTGATGTCACTTTTAATAATCTTGCACATATATGAACATGGCACTTGTCAGTCTGCCAGTGAACCATGGTTCCCAAAAAAATGATGGCAATGGCACAATCAGTTTGATGTATTTCAAAGACCACTAAACACATGTCCAACAACGCACTAATTTGGCTGTTGTCAGATCTGTAATGCTCCTGACTGTCATGTGTCATTACGAACATGTCTCATCTCATGCAAGGGAGTCTGGAAGTGACAGAGCAAATGGGTTGGACAAATTGATAAGTTGACATGTTGAACAGAATGCCATCCCCAGTCATCATGATGGGCTTATGTCCTGAACGTCAATGCTATAAAGGTCTGCATGCAGGACAACAGACAAGTACAAATAGTGCACCCTCACAAAATTACGTGTGGCATACTATGCCACTGGCCGGTGTGGCTACACAGTCTAGACTGACTATTGTCACCGGGGCGATGAATCACAACGCTAAAGTCAGCACTGTGTCACAATCTAGTAATCCCTTTCAATGCAACACCTGTAGTGGTCAAGTATACATGACCCATACGTGCTATGCAGGTGACTACACATTTGGAACACTTATCCATTTCATTTGTCTGAGGCATTGCCATTAGTATCACCTACAGCCCAGGTGTGTAGCAGATTTTACATGAAGCTGTGTTTACCTAGATCACCATTTCGAACATATATGTATGTCCCACACCGAGTACAGGGCACATTTCAGTCAATGCGCAGACACATGTGAGACAATTACATCACTCATGATGGACAACTCAATGCACATGTCG
This sequence comes from Calotriton arnoldi, assembly GCA_963921515.1. NCBI lineage: Eukaryota > Metazoa > Chordata > Amphibia > Caudata > Salamandridae > Calotriton > Calotriton arnoldi. The sequence continues at coordinate 278,779 of CAWUFW010008477.1, read as the reverse complement.
TAAATGGTGCAGATCACATTATCATTGGACTACAGCAAATACACAGGGGCTGAGTGACACATGTCACAGACGGAAAGGGACACACCTGTATATCCAATGATAATGGGGCATCATTACATTTGTCCACATAAGTGGTGTCTCAGCAGACAGACGATCTGTCAGAGGTTTACCAGGCAGAGGGAGTGCAACATGCATGTCAAACATAGTTCAGTAACATGGCACATACTCACCCCCTCCTTGCTGCTGTCTGGCCTTCAACTGCCCATCCAGGTCAGGGAAGACCACCGTTAGTACCCAGAGCATGTGGGGAGTCAGGGTCCTTTGTCCACCCCTTTTGCGAGGAGGTGACAGCTTCAGCTGGACTCTTGCAATCCTCCGGGTCCAGCCACGGAGGTCCTGCCACCTCTTCTGGTAGTGGCGGATGCGGCGTTTGAAGACCCCCACAGATCTCACAGCCAGGGCGATGGCCAGCCAAATATCCTGCTTCTGATGGGCATCGACCTGTAAGGATGACATAGTGACACACCATTACTACACATGCTACATGTTCATTCTTCACACACTTTGACATGTAGGTCATGGGTAGAAGGGCAGATAATGTTATGAGGTTGCGCAAGTATCATCAGGGGCAGTTGTCCTGTGTGCAAGGCTGCCTTAACAACATGAGAACAGTGCATGCAAATCATTCACACGTAATACACTTTTACCTCACTGTACCTGTCCAGCACATTAATCTACACACTGAAAGACTTACAATAACTATTTGTGCATACTTGCCCTTGTGGATCACAATGCTTGTAGTGCCTGTTTTGAAAATGGCTCATTTGAAAAGGCAGTGTAATGAACACTCACCTGCTCCCCTGGTTTTCCATTCAGCTTGCTGTACTGTGGAAGGAGGCTGTCCAGCAAGGCCTGGTTCTCCTCCTCGGTGAAAGCTGGTGCCCTCTCCACAGTACGTGCCTTTGTAGATCCCAGAGGATGCAGAGACAGCAGCAGTGGTAGCTGGTACTCCTGTCAATTAGCATGTAGTGCAGGCAAGTGAAGTCTCTTGGAAAAAGACAGACTTATATCTGTGCAGCAGAGGCGGAATCTGTTCCATGCGTCCAAATGGATAGGTCCGAGTCGTTCGCATTATCCGAATTGGGCCAATCCATGACATTGCACGCATCTGACATGCATCCCGCGTCGTTCAAATATTCCGCATCATTACACTATTGAGTTTGATACACTGTAGTTGTTAACCAACAGAAGAGGCCTGTACGCGAATCGTACACGAAGCGCAACCGCGTCTGTCCCCATGACGACCAATAGCCAATGTGTGCGCCCGCCTCTGTTCGGATGTGTATGACACGACTTTTGAAAACTCACCCGCGTCTGTCACCATTACAGTCAATAGCCAATGTGTGCGCACGCCTCTGTTCGGATGTGTACGACGAGTCTTTTGAAAACTCACCCGCGTCTGTCACCATTACAGTCAATAGCCAATGTGTGCGCACGCCTCTGTTCGGATGTGTACGACGCGTCTTTTGAAAACTCACCCGCGTCTGTCACCATTACAGTCAATAGCCAATGTATCCGCACGCCTCTGTTCGGATGTGTACGACCCGTCTTTTGAAAACTCACCCGCGTCTGTCACCATTACAGTCAATAGCCAATGTGTGCGCCCGCCTCTGTTCGGATGTGTACGACGTGTCTTTTGAAAACTCACCCGCGTCTGTCACCATTACAGTCAATAGCCAATGTGTGCGCCCGCCTCTATTCGGATGTGTACGACGCGTCTTTTGAAAACTCACCCGCGTCTGTCACCATTACAGTCAATAGCCAATGTGTGAGCACGCCTCTGTTCGGATGTGTACGACTCGTCTTTTGAATACTCACCGCATCTGTCATCATTACAGTCAATAGCCAAAGGATGCCAATAACACATTTTGTTTGAGGCTCAGGTGCCCTACACTATTCAATCAGCATGTCAGACAGTGTATCAAAACATCATGTTTTGCTGTTTTACATGTGTGGGTACAGTGATTCACATGTCATATTGGACATGGCACTTCATAGCTCACACTCCCATGATGAGCCAACCTTCATGTGCCCAAAATATATTGTTTGTGAGGAACATCACAACTGTGCGTGACCACTTCTCAGATCACCCTCCTAGGCCTGGACACAGTCCCGGGGTACCAATGTGTTATCACAGGTTACATACACACATAATAAAGGATTCAATGGACTGTGTTTTTAAATGTGCATTATGTGAAGTTATTTTGAGTGACTCCCCAGTATCTGAGGCTTGTACAATGCACACACTCCATTGTTGATGTTGTTGATGATACTTGAGACATCAACTTCTATTTGGCATGTGATTTGCTGTTGTGTTTTTGTGTCACAGACATACCTGTATGTTTGTCTGACAAAGTGTGATGCACATCATGAGGGTTTATGTATGGGATGATTGATGTATGTCAGACCTTACATCATGACAGTGTCCAGGTGGCATTTCATGATCCCTGTGTGTGTACCTTTCCACCACGTGTCATTTGTTACGAACATCTATCCTTGATAGTTGGGTAGGTGTGTGTTTAGTGTCTAATGTTTGATGAAATGGACTGTGACAGACACCGTTGATCATTCACAGCCCAGCCGTGCAATTGTGCAGAAACCATTATGGATTGGAATGTTGTGTGAGAGTCACATTGTTGGCCTTTGTGTCAATGTTCAACATTACACACCTGACTTCATTGAGTCTTGCTTTGATGTAGCACATGCTATGTTGCATGTTACTTAACACATTGGATAGTTTATTGAGAAAGTTTACATTTGTAACCTTTGTACCGCAGGAGTCCAGCTATCCACAGACCCTTCCCCAACCTGGAGTCCATGGTAGAACGTGACTGCATCAGATGTTACCTCTTCACCAGACTACTCATTGAGGAGTTGGCAGAGCAGTTGGGCCCACATTTGCAGCCTGGACGTCCATATCCTACTGCGCTGACCCCCAAGTGATGGCAGCCCTACATTTCTTTGCCACAGGAAGCTTCCAGTATACTGTGGCTACTGCTGGTGAGATGTCACAGACAATGTTTAGCCGTGTGCTTAGAGATTTTTTGGGCACAATGTTACATTTCCTGAACACGTACATCAAGTTCCCAACACCAGGACAGTTTGCCAACATCAAGAGTGACTTTTATGCTTTGGGCAGATTGCCACATGTCATTGGCTCCTTTGATGGTACACAAGTAGCTTTGGTACCACCACATGCCAATGAACAAACATACAGGAATCGGAAGCATTTCCACTCTATAAATGCCCTGGTGGTATGTCTGCCTGACATGACAATCACACATGTCTGTGCGCGTTTTCCCGGATCAGCACACAACGCCTACATTATGAGGAACATTAGGATCCCACAGATGATGTCTCAGCTGGCAAATCAGCGTGCCTGGCTCGTTGGTGGGTAATGTTGTCTGTTTATGTTGCGTGTTGCTTGTATGTCAGGTTGTACCCTGTTTTCAGACACATGAAGTATTTTCTGTTTTAATTTACAAGACTCTGGATACCCCAACATGCCATGGTTGCTGACCCCACTCAGGAACCCTGTCACCCCTGCTGAGTTTCATTTTAATGAGGCACATGGGCGGACCAGGCGAGTGATTGAGCGGACATTTGGGCTACTGAAATGCAGATTTCGCTGCCTGGACCGTACAGGAGGAGCCCTCCAATATGCACCAAGGAAGGTGTGTAAGATCATCATCGTGTGTTGCATGCTACACAACATGCCAGTGAGGCATGAGCTACCTCTCATTCAAGATGACGGCGACCAGCAACCTCCAGCAGGGGAGGATCCAGGCCTGGGGCATGTTGCCAGTGATGATGAGGGGGAGGAGGATGTTCGGAGACGGCTAATCAACAATTTCTTCTCATCATTGTGAGTATGCAATTGTGATTTGAGAAAGGGATTTGTTTGCATGATATGTGTCTGTTGTACAATGTATTTGTCTACGTGTGGGTGTATGATAGTTCACATGATCCTTGGAGTAGTTTGGCGTCTAATTTGGTAGTATGGTCACCAGTACAGTGGTGAGATGACTCCTAGGTAGTGTGCACATGTTCCCAATTTGAAGTATGAAAGGTCTTTTGGAGATGTATGCAAAATATTTGGTTAATAAATACTGTTCTATGTCTCAACATCACAGGGTCCTTTGGCTGTTGGATGGAGACATGTGACCTCCCAGACACACAATGCAGTTACAGATTGGAAGTTTTCTTGGGATCAGGAATCTGTGCTTCTGAATTAATTACAAAGTCTTGTATGATTTGCACTTATTGTCTCAGTGTGATTTGTTAGCTTTTGTTGTGGAGGCAACATGTTGTGCCTGTGTGATAAACCTGTGCTCAACATTGAGGTGTGCCTTGTCTGTTTCCACACATCCAACAATCATTTACATACTGTACATGTGCCCTAATGTGCAGTTTAATGAACAATGAATATTGTTTGTGCATATGACGGTGCTTTCATTTTAGATGAGTGGAGGCATTGAGGATGTATGCCATGTCCTATGTGTGTTGTGATGACCTTGTGTGTATCTCCCATATGTGTCATGTTACATTTACACACAAGACAGTTGGATAGACAGATGCAATTGCATTTCAGCCAATGTCATTTACATTCCATTCCTGGATCATCTTTTCGATCAGAAAACATTTTAGCATTCACGACAGACGCAAGTACTGTGTGAATGTTGATTTATTACAGTGCCTGTGTGAAATCTGAAATCAAAGGTATATTGCTGTACAACAGTTTGAAGTCTAAAGTTCACAGAGGAGTTGGTAGTGCCAGCAGATGAAATTTTCAGAGCCAAGTCCACAGTCATTTGAGTCATTGGTCCAACTTAGACCCTCCATCCCAGTTGGGAAAGTTCTGTGACAGTCAACAGAGTGAACGCTTAGCACACAATGGAGGATATCAGGAGCAGGTTGTCACTCCCTGGGGGGGATGCAGAGCCATCTGTCTCTCATTTGTCCTTCGGAGGACGACCCTTCTTTTTTTTGGGGGGGGGGACCTCATGTGCAGGCTGCCGTGGTGCAGGGGACTCTCCGCCAGAGTCCTCATCCCTCCCTATGGCAGTTGCAGATGTAGAAGCAACAGATGTATTGGGCACACAGGGAGGTGGGGTCATGTTGTTAGCAATCTGGTGGAGACAGGTGAGTATGTCCCTGTGCACTGCAGTCAGGTCGTCAATTTTGTCCATTTTGTCCTCCATCCTTGCCATGTGTTGTTCCATGTTGGCATGATGGGCAGCCTGCTGTTGTTTGATGTCCCTGAGGATCCCAACTACCTGGCCAAAGTCTCCGGTGCAATCTCAGTAGGCATGGAGAATGCTTGCCAACTGTGGGTCAGCTTATTCGTCAGCACCAGCTGCCTGGTGTGACCTCTCTCTACGATCCCTCCCACCACCCCTACCCACACGAGCAGGACCGGTTGTTACAGGCACAGACAACACTGGAACTCCTTCATCGTTGACAGTGGTGTTGTTGTCTGCCAACTCCCGAGTGCCCTGTGATGCTGTGCTCTCTGTGTTTTGTTGTCTTTGTGTGTCCGTGTGGGTAGTGATCATCTGGGTTTTGGCAGATGTTGCAGGAGTGGTCACAGGTGGTGCTGGTGGCACAGCTGCTGGTGCTGCATGCTGACCCACGCCGGAGGGGCCAGGTAGTTCCTCGTCATCCGTTGATGGCTGAGAGACGTCCACACCGGAGAGCTCAGGGTCATCCAGAGTCTGGGACTGGGATTCGTGTTCTGTTCCTGCAGTGTCCCCAGCAGTCCCTGTGGTAAGATGAGATACACAAAGTTTGTAGTGTTTTTGCACAGTTCATCGTATCATACACATTACATTAGCTATTGTACATTATGATGAGTGTAGGTACATTAAATGGTCCTGTATGGTCACAGACCCAGGCCTATATTTTTGGCAGACATTGTGATTATAACAGGACGTGTTTTGCTGAGCATGCCCAGCTCTGTGCATAAATGGGCATGTTTTGTTCATTTGACTGTACATAGGCATTGACTGGTAAGTGGCACCCTGTGCATGACACAGGTGTGTTGGTATTTCCCACATCTGTGCTTTTCAAATGATATACGTACTCTTCCTCTTACGATATGTTTCAAGATATGTGCATGTGTGCTGGCGTTTGTGCCTGTCGTTTGCAGTCAAATTGGTGTGGCTACCTACACAATCACAGTCCGGAATGTACATGGCTTTTGGTTTATGGTATTTTGATGAATGTGTTCCTAGTTATTATCTCATTGCACACATGTGAATGGCTGTCAGTTGCAAATGTTTTGACTGCGTAGCTTTGTGCCTGATCACACCATGTATATTGTCCTTGTCCTCCATGGGCAGATGAGTCAACCAAGGCTGCTTTCCTGCTTTTTCAGGCTCAGAGCTGTGAGGTACAGATGTTTGTGTGCTTGTGTTATGCTGCTGGAAATTGTCCGCCGCCTCCCACCCAGTCCAGCTTACTCTTCGTGGACAAAGTATCAATGACAGTGAGGGGAGTGTAGTGGCAAGGATGCAGACAACACTGCATGATGTAGGAGTTGAATGCAACTCCCAACAGTACTTTGTGTACATGACACCATGCAACAGTGTCACCCATCTTGTTGTGGCCCTTCCATTCACTGTCAGGTATCCCTTATCACTGATGGACATGTTGCTTTGTGTGTGGGTAGTGATGAGTGCTATGACTGCAAATCACACCATGTCCTGTACTCCACACACCTTCCCAGCCAGCCCAGGGAGCACACCAGGGACAATGCATCCCCAGACAGTGAGTGGAAATGTACAGTGAAGATGGCTGGGAGTGGGGACTGGTGTGAGAGGCCCAGGGCCTAGTTGTGACTTGGAGCCAACTCATACATAAGGCCCATGTGTCAGCCATCTTGCCGGTACATTTCCACTCCCTGTGAGATGGCATGGTTCAAGGTGTGCTTGTTGGGCCATGTGGGAGGGGTACTGTTGGCTGTGACTACAACTTTTTGCCACACCCTCCTTCCCAACCATCCCTGACACCCTTCCTGTGACCCTGGTTTCCTGTTGATGAATGTGTGCATACAAGATATCTGATTCCTGTGACTGGTGTTTGGTTCCCACTGCCTTGCTGTGAGTTTGTGAACAGTTTGTACATCTTTGTGAAATCTGGTATTTCAACTGACATTGCTGATAGGTTGTTAATGCTAATAGATTTTTAGAGGACAACTTACATCAGGGGCTTGTGCTGCCAACTCCAGATCACTGTGTCTACCATCTTGCCAGTACATTTGTTTTCACTCTCAGGGACAGCATGGTCCCAGGTGTGCTGTTTGGTGCTGGTGGTAGGGGTGTGTGGGACAGGGCCTGCTGGGAGATGTAGTCAGGGGGATCACTACTCCTCCCAGCCATAGCTGGTTGACTACCATGCACCATGCTTCCATGACAGTGAATGACACTTGAGAATCAAGATATCTGATAGTGGTGCCTGGTGTCTGTTGGTACCACAACTCCCAAGAGGGCCTTGTGCTCCCCACACCAGAGACCTGTGTCGGCCATCTTGACAATACTTTTCAACTCCCTGTGAGCTGAGCATAGTTCAAGGGGTGCTTGTTGGGCCATGTGGGTGGAGGATTGGTCCCTGTGACTTCAACTTCCATCATGCTTTTTGCCAGACCCACCTTCCCAGCCATCCCTGACACTCTTCCTGTGACCCTGGTTTCCTGTTGATGAATGTGTGCATACAAGATATCTGATTCCTGTGTCTGGTGTTTGGTTCCCACTGCTTTGCTGTGAGTTTGTGAACAGTTTGTACATCTTTGTGAAATCTGGTATTTCAACTGACATTGCAGATAGGTTGTTAATGCTAATAGATTTTTAGAGGACAACTTCCATCAGGGGCTTGTGCTGCCAACTCCAGATCACTGTGTCTACCATCTTGCCAGTACATTTGTCTTCACTCTCAGGGACAGCATGGTCCCAGGTGTGCTGTTTGGTGCTGGTGGTAGGGGTGTGTGGGACAGGGCCTGCTGGTAGATGTAGTCAGGGCTACCACTACTCCTCCCAGCCATAGCCGGTTGACTACCATGCACCATGCTTCCATGACAGTGAGTGACACTTGAGAATCAAGATGTCTGATAGTGGTGCCTGGTGTCTGTTGGACCACAACTCCCATGAGGGCCTTGTGCTCCCCCCACCAAAGACCTGTGTTGGCCATCTTGACAGTACTTTTCAACTCCCTGAGAGCTGAGCATAGTTCAAGGGGTGCTTGTTGGGCCATGTGGGTGGAGGATTGTTACCTGTGACTTCAACTCCCATCATGCTTTTTGCCACACCCTCTTTCCCAGCCATCCCTGACACCCTTCCTGTGACTCAGCTTTCCTGTGAGTGAGTTTAACAGTGCTGTAAAGATGGCTGACAGTGGTGGCTGCTGTTTTGAGCACCAAGCCTTGCTTTTTATTTGGCAAAGTTGGTACTTGTCATGAAATGGTAACATGTTACTCCGAGATTGCATGTATTTAGTTTGTCTAAATGGCATACACATCACATGCTCATTAGCTTTATATTTTTATGGCTTTGCTGACAGTGATTGGTATCACTGTCCCCTTGATAGTGATGTCTGTCGGTGTGTGGTGGCTCACAATATTGGCTAGTTGGTTCTGTACTCACCAGGCTCTGGTACTCCTGATAATCCATGGATGCCCTCCGGTGGAAGGATGGCACGCACCTTCTCCTCCCAGGAAGTGAAGTGCACAGGTTTTGCAGGAGGGCCACAGCCGGTCCGCTGGCTCAGGGCATGGTCTCTGCCAATCAGCTTCTTGACCCTCCTTCGCACATCATAGTACCTGTTCCTGATATCCTCCATTGTGCGCAGGCAAGGTGCTTGAGCGTTCACCTTGTTGACTATCCTCTCCCACATCCTGGTTTTCTGGGACAGGGGGGTCTGTTGGACTAAGGTCCCAAATAACTGGGGCTCAACTCTGATAATTTCATCTACCATGACTTCCAACTCATTGTCTGTGAACTTTGGATTCTTCTCTTTGGGTGCATGGTGATCGAGATGTATGTGTGGGGGAGTGTGAAGGTGAGGATGAGTGTGTATGAGTTGATGTGTGTGTGTTTGTGAGTGTAGTGGTGAACAGGTGCTAGTGGTGTACAGGTTGTCTGGTAGATGAGTTGTGTGTGTGTGTCTCTGATGCAGTGTAATGGTGGTATGTGCAGGCAGTTCTGTTGAGATAGCAAAGGATCATGGGTAAGTTAATGGCCCTTTATATAGGTGGAGTTGTGGGTGAGGCTTATTTTGAATCTCCTTATTTTTTTGGGTTGATTTGGAAACATTATTTTTTAACATTGCCAATGCTTGTTTGGACTTGGTCTGTCTATTTATGTTGGATTATGTTGAGCATTACAGAAACGTTCCGTTGACCGCACCGGATGCTTGTTCATGTATTGACAGGGTGGTCAAAGTCTGTCCCAATGACTCAACGCTATGTACCAACGTTCGCGTTCGCTTGGTTCGCATCAGGCTTTTTTCCGGACAATTCGCTCACACGGAATCATTTCCGTACGAGTCGGTCGTCAATATTGTTCTCCGTGCGAGTCGTTTGTATTTAACACGCATTGCATCGTACTCCGCCGTTCGGACACCGCGTGTACGAGTCGCTCGGGAAAACTTCCCGATCCGTGTCGGTTGGAAAGCTTTCCGAGCGAGGTCGGAAGGCTTTCCGAGCGAGATCGGAATCGGGCCCTCAGTGTCAACCATAAGTCAGTTTAGGATTCTATTCAACTGAGTTATTGCTTGGTTGAAAGCCTAGAAACTTGTTAGAAATGACAAAATAACCATGGGAAGAACAAGAAGGGGAAAATAAAACCTTAACAGAGTATGCTTCTCAATTACGGAATAGTTTTGGGACTCTTGAACAGCCAGTTAAAGAAAATCTAAAGAAAGCACAAATTAAATAGCAAAATGCTAAATCACAAAACTAAACTGAGAGAATTTCATCTGGGTAACTAGTTACTCCTACCTATTCCCGTCAATAATCAAAAAGTGCTGGCTAAGTGACAGGGCCCTTATAAAATACATAGGAGATTAAACCAGGTAACAAAGAAACTTCAGTGGTCAGGAAAAAAATGAAAGCCAAAGTTTCCACAATAATCTTCTAAAATAATTGGAAGGCCCTGTCTAAAGGGAAACTCAGGAGGCTTTCTCAATATCAGAGTCAGATTCTTTATTGGAACTAAATATTTTATCACAAACTTAGTGGAACAGAAAAACTGGGGAAGGTGTTAATCCTCTTTCGGAATTGTTTTTCCAAAGAACCATGGAAAACACAATAATCTAAACATTATATTCATACTCACCCAGGACAGATTGCCAAACAAAAGCCTTATCTATTTCCTGAAGTTGAACAGAAAGTGATTGAAGAGGAGGTAAAGCAGACTTTAAGTTCAGGAGTAATTAAACTCTCTAACAGTAATTGGAGCTCTCCTGTTGTATTAGTACCAAAACCCGAATTGTATCACTTGGTTCTGTATTAATTTTAGCTTAGTAAATCAGAGTTCCAAATTTGTTCCAAATTTGATGCTTTTCCCTTGCCCCACAGATCATCAGGTCGTTTGCGACCGCTAAAAAGGGTTGTAGCATGTACAAACCCTATTTTGTGAGTCGGTAAGCTATTACCGACTCGCAAAATAGGGTTTGCGAGTTGCTATCAGGAAGGGCTTGCCAAAGGCTTCCCTTCCTAATAGCAAGTTGCAGGGGGATGCATAATTGTTTTGCGACCGCAAATGCCATTGCAAAGCAATCGCAGTTACCACCAATTTCAAGTTGGTAGTAAGCCAGTCGCAAAGGAAAGGGGTCCCCAGGGCACCCCTTTGTGTTTGGCTGCCCTTTAAAAATGAAAAGAAAAAAAATCATTTTTTTTTAAAAACACATCACATTTTCCTTTAATGAAAACAGGCAGCTTTTTAAAAAGAAGTTGCTTTATTTAAAAAGCAAACACACACATAGCAGTCTACTGTCCCCAGCAGGCCACCATCCCTGTGTTATTGCCCAATTCCAATGAGTCGCAAATAGCGATCTGCCTCATGAATATTGATGAGGCAAGTCATTTGCATTGGGAATCGCTAAATGTGTCTGAGACAAAATGGAATGGTCGTACATCTGGCCCGAGTCTTCTCAGGTTTGTTTGGGTTCTGGTTGTTTTCTAAAGGCATGCTCATTGTTTAACAAAGAAATGTATGTCTTATTTTTTAAACTGCATACAGCACGTTTCTGCAGTTGTACCTTCCACTGCCTTACATTTTCCAGGCCAGCCAACATGAACATTTTATATATAAAACAAAAACACTACACTTCCCAAAATAGTATTTTCCTTTGATTGGTCAAGCTGGGCCCAAACGAGGTCTGACTATATTTTGAATATTAACACAGACATGTTATATATTTTCATGTGCATTAATGAAGTGCTCTTTGTTGACAATCTGTTCTCTGATAATTCTGGAGGAAACATTCCTTACAAATTTAACTGTTCAAGGTCTTTCCTGCCTGAGCCTCTGTAAGTCTATTCATTCATAAGGTTGTCATTGTTTTGTATGCAACTAGATTTTACTGTTACATCCGTTGACATTAGCTCAAATAGGGATTCATTATTATATTATTTAGTTCAATATTTTTGCATATTGCTATATTGTGATTAGTTGATTCCTGCAACATTTAGCTCATTTTATTCTGCCTACTTGAGATTTTCTGTGCATTTTATTATAAAAGAACAATCATTTGGAGGTGATGGAGCAAGGTAAATGAAATAATTTTGAAACCCCCTTAATAAGAATAATAAATTAACGGTACTAATTGTTTGATGAAATAACCAACAAAATGCACCTTTAATAAACATTTACATAAATGGTAACTGCCATTTTTGTGCAAAATCTAATTTATTTACCATTGTGAAGTATTATAATATTAAAACTGTGATTTGCGTACTAATCAGAGTAAAATCGCATGATTTGTGCTGTGTAGTAAAAATTGTATTGTGGCAAAGAATGCGGATGGTAAGTAAAATGGCTTTAAATGTCGCTTCTGCTAGGTAACACCTAACACGGGTTCTTAGAATGACGGGTGGTAAACAGAAAGGCTTATTTTCTTTGTTTTAATTATGATTGTGTTTGTTTTTATGATAGTCCGTTTGGGCCTGTTAGGACAGGCTGCGAAAATGGCTGCCGGCATAGATGAGGTCATACCAGAAACCAAAGATGGCCTCTAAGCGAAAGAAATAATGGAGCTGAACCACGTGGGTACGGCCTGTACACGGAGTGAGAAATGTCAGGACGGTGTAACCTATTATGAGGAGAGTGCCAAGAAAGACTCAGCACGTATCCGTGAGAAAGGGGAGAAGGAAGTATTGAGAAACAAAGAACTGACCAAAATGTGACCATCAAAATCGCAACAATATGAATAGACAATTTGGACTGCTTTTACCCAAATGACATGGGAAACAGTGAACTCTTAACCATCCCCGAAACCAGTTTGAACAAGGAAGGCGATGAGGCAATCTTCGCCACCCCTCAAATGGACCAATTAGCGTGATTCCTGCCCCCAAATATTGCAACTTTTTGTGTAGTAAGCTAGAAGTAGGGTATAAGAAGGACTGCTCTTATATGGGAGGAGTCGATGCTGCTATTATTGCAAATGCCGATGCTGATGTTAATGCGGATGCTGCCATTGACTTCGAACCTGACTGGGGAAGGAACGAGACCGTTGCGGGAAATCTGTATGAGAGGTCCCGTCGAGGAGGCCATCTAGAGGGACAGTCAGTCAGTTTGGGAGTCTATTCAGTGATTTACGGTTTATCTTCTTTTGGTGAACTAATCCTATTTGCATCTAAATAGGTAATGCATAATTTCGATTTCTTTACAGAATTTCTTATATAAATGTTAAGAATGTATTAAGGTGATTAATAAACTAAGAATCTCACTCGTGCAAACTTAGATAAAAATGTATTCTAATTAACTTTGAGTCTGTGGTTCTTTAATTCATTAATAAATTTGACATTTACTAGGGTTTTAAATGATTGAGCTGGTCTCGATCACCATCAACTTATTCTACTAGTTGGTCCATCGACCAAAGAGCGGAGTACCTTGATGTTTTAGAACCGACAGGATTAAAAGCTGAATGTATATGATGTTTAAGGTAATAATCTGTTAAATTTAATAAGGTATTCCGTTCTTCCAGCAATTCGTTTATCTCCTTAGCGTATGTGGGTGTGATCCAGGGAACGACTGAGTGTATGATATGCGGTGTTATGGGCCCCACCGTCATATGGTATAGTGGATGTGAATGATTTCAACTGGATTTCATATCCAAAGGAGAAGAATTTATATTAGCCGCGCTGGATCAGATTTCTTGGTAGCAGAGTTATGGTTACTATAGATTAGTTTGGTGATTATTGGTTATTGATTATTGATTATTCATGTCTAACACTTCGTGTTAAATTATATCATGTTATATGTAAGTCGAAATTTTGAAGCTTCCGGGAAGTAGGAAGTGGACACGTGTGGCAAGAGAAGTCACATGGAATTGTGCATTGTCTGATTTTTCAAATTGGTGATAACACAGGATTGTGTTATGATAGGGACATTTCATGTATAAAACGTGTATGAGTGAAATAGCAACCGGTTTTCTTGTGAAACTCTGGCCTTAATTCTCAGGAGCAGTGTAATCTCCACATGTGTTTTATCCCCAGAGAAACGGGTTTACCCCTTGCTTGAAAGAAGGGTAAGGTAGAGGGAAGTGCTACACTTATCGAATGAAACAGTATTGTTGCAAGATAGAGTAAGCTATCTCTTTTGTTTAACGAAAACAGACAATGGAAATGTGTTTTACGTTGTAACTAATAAAATTCAGTCAAGAAAAAAAAAACTGCCGATAATGTTTGTAAAGGAGGGGTCAGGAGTAGAACTGACGTTGACTAAGACCGCACTGGTATTGGCCAGTGGTGGGAAAACGAAGAGCTTTCTGATTGGTGTGTTGGTGTGAAGACGCGCTGGTATTGGCCAGTTGAGAGTGACGTATAGTTTTCGGATTGGTGCGTTGGTGTGAGACGCGCTGGGATAGGTCCGAATAGCACACAGTAAACAGAACAGAGTTGTGAGTTTGTCGAAAAGAAAGAATCGTGAAATATGGCTTATTATGAGTATTGTAGAGAGAAACCGTCATGGATGGCGAAAATTAAAAACGTTTTCAAGAAGGACAAGAAGGTAGTGACTAGGGAAGGACAAGTAATTCCTCCGCCGAAAACACCAGCTTCTCATATGATGTTGAAATATGGTTATCATACTTGCATTTGGTTGGAGAATTGGACAAAATATACTCAGAATGATGGAGTATTGACTTTTCCAGAAAATGGTTCATTTAGCAAAGCTGTACTTCGGAATTTGAGAGAGAAAATGATGAAACTTGAGCCAAGACCTAGACCGACACAGTTTGAAGCGTTAGGTGAATGGGAAGATGAGATGTATGAAAGAGAAAGACACAGAGGTGCAAAGAATTATAGTTTAGTTCATGGAAGAGTATGGGAGTGAATCATGAAGACAGAATGAGACGATGGAGATATGCTAATATGACGGATGGTTTGTTTCCAGCCATAACAGTTGAAGAAGTTACAGGGATAAAGTATACAGAGAAAAAGAAACATGTAGTAGCGGAAAGGTATGGGTATGGAGGTAGCGAAACAGAGGATAAATTGCTGGAAGATATTTTAAACAGAAAACCACCTCCATATCAACAGAATTCTGCGGTGGTGACACCGAATGCACCACCAATGGAAACTGGGAGGAATCAAAGCCCTGAACGAAGTTATGAAATAAATAAGTTAAATGAAAAATCAGAAACTCCACAGAATGAGAAGTCTGACAGTGGTAATACAGCTGAGTTAGCAAGAACAACAAGAGAATTGACTGAGAAAATAAGAGAATTAACTATGAACATGGAAGCCGTGACTGTGCCAGTGACAATAGGACCAGTAATACCAGTATTTGAAAAACAAAGAATAGATGAGCATTCCTTGACCATCCCAATGAACACGAATATGCAAAGAATGAGAGAAGGGATAATTACAGAAACTAGAGAGACAAGAGATCTGGTGGGTTCATATAGATCGAGTCCACCTACTAACTTGACAGTAAATGAGAGTGAGATAAAAAGGATTCCTATGGGAACTGAGTCAGCAACTGAGACCCCAGAGAGAAGTACAAATTGGATAGAAATAAATAGTACCCCTGTAGGTCCGACTCCAGAAGAATTAAATGAGTGGATGAGGAATTTGCAGAAGAAAGATGCAGAACCACAACCGTTGGATGTAATCAGACTAAAGATAGACATGGAGGAGTTGATTTTAGGGACTATTGGTACAGAAAGATTGAAATCATATCAGGACGAAGAGATTATGTTTATGTGTAAGAGTATTACTTGGAGAGCTAGAAATTTGCATGAAAAGTTGGAAGAGACAGCGAATGAACTAGGAATAGATTTTGGAAAAATCAGAAGTTTGCAGAAACTGTATAGGGTAGATTTTTGCGAAAAGGATATAGAAAATCTGAACACATCAGGACGATTAACACAGATAAAGGAACTGATTGTGTTTTTGAGAAAATGGGGAGATGTGGACAGA
The DNA here is from genome assembly GCA_963921515.1 of Calotriton arnoldi. NCBI lineage: Eukaryota > Metazoa > Chordata > Amphibia > Caudata > Salamandridae > Calotriton > Calotriton arnoldi. The sequence goes on along the minus strand of CAWUFW010008477.1, from coordinate 263,082 downwards.
TGGAGGAGCAGGTGGATGAAAAGAAAAGAGGGAACGACCGATAAAGCATCTTTGGCTTTTACGGTGACAGAAAAGGAATCAATAGTGATGGAATGTCCAATGAGAGAAACTCCAGGAAGAAGCTATGTGCATGTCCCATGGTCTAGACAAGATATATTGTCATACACGAATGATTTTCCGAAATTGAGAGAGAAACCTGTAGAATGGTATAGACAAGTGGAAAGATTTGTAAAGGTTTCGAAGGTGTTGTGGGTAGATCTGAATGGATTGTTTGACATTGTAGTACCAGCAGATTTATGGATAGAATGTAAGATTACAATTGATTGGCCAACAGAAGAATATCCTAGAGATGCAAAAACTGGAGCGCCAGGTCGAGAAGTGATGAGAAAGTATGACCAGGTTATCACGTTTTTGAAAAATAAAATTCCACCAAAAGAGACAGATTGGGTAAAGATTGATAGAACGACTCAGGAGAGTAAGGAATCTGTACATGCCTACTATGAGAGGCTACTTTTGGTTTTCAAACAGTATAGCAGTTATGAGACTTTGAGTGAAAAGGACATGTGTCATTTTGTATATAGATTTGTATATGGATTGAAGCACGAGATAAGTGAAATGATTAAGCAGCACATGTTGTGCTGGCAAAATAGCACTGTAGATGAAGTACTAAGGTGTGCCAAATACTGTAGTGATATATATGTAAAGAACAAGGGAACCCAATTTGATCGGTCAGGGACCATGGGACTAACTTATTTTAAGAGACAACGGTCCCTGTGTAGACAATTGATTGAAATCAAATAAATATAGACCCAATCGGTACTATATTGTAGCCATTGTTCCATCCGGAACAAGGCAGTTTTAATATGCAATTATGAATATACAAAACATAAAATTTAATAACAGTAGGACACAAGCCTGTATCCAAAAAACTCACATCACAGAACAAAGACAAGAGAAGGCTCAGGCAGCATGCAGTTGTCTGCGTCTAATCAATACAATGAAGCAAACAGCGATAACAGGAGGTCACCTTTACACATAATGGGGTCGATTCCGATTCGGGCCGTAAAAAGCACCGACCGACTCGGATCCGGAAAAAATACCGACCGACACGTACCCGTGGCGCACGACACGCCAAGTACGATGCAAGGCGCGAAAAATCCGACCGACACGTACCGAAACAAAGTCGACCGACCGAGCCGCACGGAAAACAGCAATCCGGCCGGAAAAACACGCGAATCCAACCGACCGACACGCACCCGGAACAAATCCGACCGAAACGTACACGCAAACTCCAAACCGCAAAGTACGATGCAAGGCGCGAAAACCACGACCGAGTCGGACGGAGGACAAGCCGTACGACCGACACGCATACAAAACCGAGCCGAAGCAACACAATACACCGCGACCGACGCGTACGCAGCATAGAAAACTGCACAAACACAGCGTGAACGAAACGGAGAACACCGTACGAGACCAATGCAGGGTCCGACTCGGTCACAAGAACGTTTCCAACATACACAAACAGCACAAAGGAATAATCACCCCAAAAAAGGCCAAACAAGCAATTACCAAGCCAATAAATACTGGGGGGGGGTGAGGACAGAGAACAAAGACACACCCACAACTCCACCTATATAAAGGACACAAATCACTACCATGAGCCTTTGCAAATGCCATTCCACTGCCAGCACCCAAGAGAAAGCAACCACACACCCACAGCTCATCCCTCACACAAGCCACACACCATCAGCACACCAACAAATACCTACCTCACATACACCCAGCAAAACACACACTCACACACCCTCACCTGCACACCAACACACACATCACTCACCATCACCACCCATCACCATGCCCCCCAAGAAGAATCCCAAGTTCCTAGATAGTGAATTGGAAGTCATGGTAGACGAGATCCTCAGGGTGGAGCCACAGCTGTTTGGCACACTGGTCCAACAGACCCCTATGTCGCAGAAAACCAAGATGTGGGAGAGGATCATCAACAGGGTGAACGCCCAATCACCATGTCGGCGCACAAAGACCGACATCCAGAACAGGTGGTATGACGTGCGCAGGAGGGTACGGAAAATGCTGAAGCAAGACTACATCAACAGCCAACACACCGGCAGTGGCCCTCCTGCCAAGCCAATATACCTCAGGCCCTGGGAGGAGAAGGTGCGGGCCATCCTTCCGCCAGTGAGCGTATATGGACTAGAGGACATCCCAGAGCCTGGTGAGTACACAACAAATGTACACAATATACTGCCACAAAACACACACATCACTGTCAAGGGGAGAGTCAAACCATGCACTCATAGCAATTACACAGCAACCAGAACAGAATCATCCCAAAATGTGTATGTCAGTCAGATAAACACAACACATGCCATCAAGAAAGTCACATCCAACTGTGCCAACACATGTACAAACACAACTACAACTACAGCTAGGCAGTGGCACAAATAGAACTAACAAACACATCCAGACATGTAGCCACCACAACAACACCAACACACAGTGAAGACCACTCAAAGGAAGGAATTCTGTGTATGCTGGCCAAGTCAGTGTAGCCAATAGCATCATGGGAGTCGCAGTCACACATATTGCCCCCCCCCCACAACTGTCCCATCAACACCACCATGAACCATGCGCACATCACAGGGAGTGGAGCAGGACTCACAAGATGGCTGACACTGGCAACTGCTGTGGGGAACACAAGGCCCTGCGGGCAACTGTGCACCAACAAACAGCAGGACACCACTGACTGACATCCTGAGAGACAACTTACACTCCCTGCAATGCAAGCACGTTCCATGGTGGGATAACTGGCTGGCTGGCTGGGTAGGAAGGAGGACTTGCAGCACTAACCATAGTCACAAGCACCTCCCCTCACCCCCCCCCAACACAAACTCCACAGAACCCACCTGGTAGAATGCAATGCCCCCCATCCTAACACAAGATCCCACAAAGAACCACCACCCTGGGTTATGTTGTGTGAAGCACAGGGACACTCTTGGGACTTCTAGCCAAACAACTGCCAGGACAACACTCCCAGCCATCCTGTCAGCACAGCCAGCCCACCCCACAGGGAAGCAGAGTCAAAAGGAAGGAAGCATGGGCATGCTGGGAAGGGGGAGGAGGCAATAGCATGATGGGAGTCGTAGTCACAGCTCTACATCCCCCACCACATGGCCCAGCAAGCTCACACTCACGCATGCACATCCCACAGAGAGTGGAAAGGCCCATCAAAGATGTCTGACACTGTTGCTGTGTCGTGGGGAGCACAAGGGCATGCTGGGTACTGCACACCAACCAACAGCAGGACACCACTGTCAGCCATCTTGCCATTGCTCTCACACCCACACACACTGAACTCCACACAAAAGCAAGTAAGTATGGGAATGCTGGGAAGTGGGGTGGAGGCAATGGCATGATGGGAGTCGTAGTCACAGACATAGCTCACCCCCACAACTGTCCCATCAACACCACCCTGAACCATGCTCACATCACAGGAAGTGGAGAAGGACTCACAAGATGGCTGACACTGGCTACTGCTGTGGGGAGCACAAGGCCCTGCTGGCAACTGTGCACCAACAAACAGCAGGACACCACTGACTGACATCCTGAGAGACAACTTACACTCCCTGCAATGCAAGCACGTTCCATGGTGGGATATCTGGCTGGCTGGGTGGGAAGGGGGACTTGCAGCACTGACCAGAGTCACAAGCACCTCCCCTCACACACCCCCAACACAAACTCCACAGAACCCACCTCGTAGAATGCAATGCCCCCCATCCTAACACAAGATCCCACAAAGAACCACCACCCTGGGTTATGTTGTGTGAAGCACAGGGACACTCTTGGGACTTCTAGCCAAACAACTGCCAGGACAACACTCCCAGCCATCCTGTCAGCACAGCCAGCCCACCCCACAGGGAAGCAGAATCAAAAGGAAGGAAGCATGGGCATGCTGGGAAGGGGGGTGGAGGCAATAGCATGATGGGAGTCGTAGTCACTGATATTGGTCACCCCCACAACTGTCCCATCAACACCACCCTGAACCATGCTCACATCACAGGAAGTGGAGAAGGACTCACAAGATGGCTGACACTGGCTACTGCTGTGGGGAGCACAAGGCCCTGCTGGCAACTGTGCACCAACAAACAGCAGGACACCACTGACTGACATCCTGAGAGACAACTTACACTCCCTGCAATGCAATCACGTTCCATGGTGGGATATCTGGCTGGCTGGGTGGGAAGGGGGACTTGCAGCACTGACCAGAGTCACAAGCACCTCCCCTCACACACCCCCCAACACAAACTCCACAGAACCCACCTGGTAGAATGCAATGCCCCCCATCCTAACACAAGATCCCACAAAGAACCACCACCCTGGGTTATGTTGTGTGAAGCACAGGGACACTCTTGGGACTTCTAGCCAAACAACTGCCAGGACAACACTCCCAGCCATCCTGTCAGCACAGCCAGCCCACCCCACAGGGAAGCAGAATCAAAAGGAAGGAAGCATGGGCATGCTGGGAAGGGGGTGGAGGCAATAGCATGATGGGAGTCGTAGTCACTGATATTGGTCACCCCCACAACTGTCCCATCAACACCACCCTGAACCATGCTCACATCACAGGAAGTGGAGAAGGACTCACAAGATGGCTGACACTGGCTACTGCTGTGGGGAGCACAAGGCCCTGCTGGCAACTGTGCACCAACAAACAGCAGGACACCACTGACTGACATCCTGAGAGACAACTTACACTCCCTGCAATGCAAGCACGTTCCATGGTGGGATATCTGGCTGGCTGGGTGGGAAGGGGGACTTGCAGCACTGACCAGAGTCACAAGCACCTCCCCTCACACACACCCCAACACAAACTCCACAGAACCCACCTGGTAGAATGCAATGCCCCCCATCCTAACACAAGATCCCACAAAGAACCACCACCCTGGGTTATGTTGTGTGAAGCACAGGGACACTCTTGGGACTTCTAGCCAAACAACTGCCAGGACAACACTCCCAGCCATCCTGTCAGCACAGCCAGCCCACCCCACAGGGAAGCAGAATCAAAAGGAAGGAAGCATGGGCATGCTGGGAAGGGGGTGGAGGCAATAGCATGATGGGAGTCGTAGTCACTGATATTGGTCACCCCCACAACTGTCCCATCAACACCACCCTGAACCATGCTCACATCACAGGAAGTGGAGAAGGACTCACAAGATGGCTGACACTGGCTACTGCTGTGGGGAGCACAAGGCCCTGCTGGCAACTGTGCACCAACAAACAGCAGGACACCACTGACTGACATCCTGAGAGACAACTTACACTCCCTGCAATGCAAGCACGTTCCATGGTGGGATATCTGGCTGGCTGGGTGGGAAGGGGGACTTGCAGCACTGACCAGAGTCACAAGCACCTCCCCTCACACACCCCCAACACAAACTCCACAGAACCCACCTGGCAGAATGCAATGCCCCCATCCTAACACAAGATCCCACAAAGAACCACCACCCTGGGTTATGTTGTGTGAAGCACAGGGACACTCTTGGGACTTCTAGCCAAACAACTGCCAGGACAACACTCCCAGCCATCCTGTCAGCACAGCCAGCCCACCCCACAGGGAAGCAGAGTCAAAAGGAAGGAAGCATGGGCATGCTGGGAAGGGGGAGGAGGCAATAGCATGATGGGAGTCGTAGTCACAGCTCTACATCCCCCACCACATGGCCCAGCAAGCTCACACTCACGCATGCACATCCCACAGAGAGTGGAAAGGCCCATCAAAGATGTCTGACACTGTTGCTGTGTCGTGGGGAGCACAAGGGCATGCTTGGTACTGCACACCAACCAACAGCAGGACACCACTGTCAGCCATCTTGCCATTGCTCTCACACCCACACACACTGAACTCCACACAAAAGCAAGTAAGTATGGGAATGCTGGGAAGTGGGGTGGAGGCAATGGCATGATGGGAGTCGTAGTCACAGACATAGCTCACCCCCACAACTGTCCCATCAACACCACCCTGAACCATGCTCACATCACAGGGAGTGGTGAAGGACTCACAAGATGGCTGACACTGGCTACTGCTGTGGGGAGCACAAGGCCCTGCTGGCAACTGTGCACCAACAAACAGCAGGACACCACTGACTGACATCCTGAGAGACAACTTACACTCCCTGCAACGCAAGCACGTTCCATGGTGGGATAACTGACTGGCTGGGTGGGTGGGAAGGAGGGCCGGCTGTCAACCAAACACAACCAATGCAGACCATGTTCACACCCCAGAAAATACATAGAAATGCCCAAATAATGCAGGACAATGTGCCACACCAATATCAACCCCTGACTGTGACGACTTAGGACAATGCAATGTACAGGCCCGCACCCAGAGGCACAGTCACAACTGTCATGTGTGTCAACCATTGATGCCTGCAGAAACATGACATACATTGTTTGTGTCTCCCAAAAACAGGTGATGATGGGGACACAGCAGCAGACGCTGAGGAGTCCCAGTCCCAGGCTCAAGAGGATGCCGAGCTCACTGGCGTCGTACAGCCTCTGTCCTCCTCGGACGATGAAGAACAACCTGGCACATCCGGTGCAAGTCAACATGCAGCACCAGCAGGACCACCAGCTGCAGCACCAGCAGGACCACCAGCTGCACCCCCTGCACCCACCCCTCCAACGACTGTCACCACGAATACCATCCCTGCCGACATGGACAGAACAAGGAGCAACACCAGCACAGTGACCCTGGACCAACCTGGGGCCATGGACACCACCACCACCACCAACCCCCAAGGTGGACCAGGGTTATCTGTGCGTGCCACTGCACACACTGCACATGTCAGCAGGGGTGGTGGGAGGGGTGGGAGACAGAGGTCGCTGCTTGCAGACGTTGCTGGTGTGCATGATGACCCACAACTGGTACGCATAGCTGATGCGTACCAGTCCAGCACCGGAGAGCTCAGCCAGGTAGTGGGGCTCCTCAGAGACATTAAACAGCAGCAGGCTGCCCATCATGCCCGCTTGGACTCCCACATGTCCCACGTGGAGTCACACATGTCCCGTGTGGACTCACACATGTCCCGCGTGGAGTCCAAGTGGGATGCACTGCATGAGATGACGGCGGTGCACAGGGACATTTTACAATGCCTCCGCCAGATGAACAGCAACCAGTCCACACCTCCCTGTGTGCCAACAACATCTGGTGCCGAACAAACTGCAACTGCCACAGGGAGGGAGGAGGACTCTGGCGGAGAGTCCCCTGCACCGCAGCAGCCTGTACTTGAGGGCCCCCCCCAAGAAGAGGGGTCGTCCGAGGAGGGAAAAGTGAGAGGCCGATGGCCAAGCGCAACTCCCAGGAAGCCTGAACCTGTTCTGGATGTTCGCCTTTGTGCACAGACTGTTCACCCTGTTGACGGCAACACTACTCCCACACATTGCATGGGGAGTACAAGTTGGACCAATGTGTCAGACAACTGTGGCCCCGATACTGGGGATCCTGTCTACCCGGACTTTCAATTCACCTAGGAACTTGGGATTGCAAGATTTATGTACAGCACAACCCATCCTATGCACTATTAACACAAATGTATCACAATAAACACACTAATACACCATACTTGCCTCTGTCGTGATTCCAACGTGGGTGCTGTTATGGGGATGATGAACTGCAAAATTACACTGTGTATGCGAACTGCAACAGCAAGGACAACACAGGCATGTGAGTACAGGCAACGTGACACACATGAGGGAGACACACCACCAGGGCTACACAACACATACACACCTAGGCCATCTGACTCATTGCCTACACTGATGTTGCCAGGGAAGACGGTGCAATGCACAGACACCACACCCATTCCCAGTTGTAGTCAAGTAGCCCACAGGTGCAGTAAGCAAATGGCACTCAAATGTGTGACCACAGACAACGCACATCACAAAGTGAAGCACAGGTTTATTACACAGTTGCAACATGCCGTAACCACTACAGATGCAAGGTAACCCCACCTGGCAGCGGGCACACAGTCAACAACTGTAGACGGAAGGAAGTCCATGGGTGTGGCGCACATCACCTGTAGGGACACAACAGCTACCAGCCTGGATGTGCAATCACGTCGTCGGTGGACACAGTTGACCAAACGAATCTGAAAGTACCCTGTGAAGGACAGAAATGACACACAGTCAAAAGCAATGGAGTACAGGACAGAACAGCAAAACCCATGCACAATACATGTTACAAGATACCCACCCAGAACCAAGTTAGCATGTCAACACTGTTGGGGAGTACAGCCCACCTGTCACCACACATCGCAACACACATCCAGTCAAGTTAGCCCATGGACACACTCCAACAGCACCAGAGCACCACCCACACATCATGCCAACTCACATCATTGACATGACACCTCAGGATACTCACATTCAGCTAAAGAAGTTGGTGATGAGCTGTGTGCGGACATCACCATCACCATCATCATCATCATCGTCACTGGCATCGTGGTCCAGGCCAGGATCCTCCACAGGTGGCGGATGTTGGTCATTGTCATCCTGGATGAGAGGCAACTCCTTCCGCACTGCCAGGTTGTGGAGCATGCAGCAGACGATGATAATCTTGCACACTTTCGCAGGGGCATATGGGAGGGACCCTCCGGTCTTGTCCAGGCAGCGGAAGCGGCTCTTCAGGAGACCAAAGGTCCGCTCAATCACTCTCCTGGTCCGACCATGTGCCTCATTGTAGCGCATCTGGGCAGGTGTCACAGGGTTCCTGAGGGGTGTCAGCAACCACGGCATGTTGGGGTATCCCGAGTCACCTACGGACAGACAAGTGCACATTAGCTGACTTGGAAAAGTGGGCGGAATACTACAGATCAGATCACACACAATGGCACAAAGTCAGTACACACCGACAAGCCAGGCACGCTGGTTCTGCATCTGTGCCATCATCCTGGGGATGCGACTACTCCTCATCACAAAGGCATCGTGTGCTGAACCAGGGAAACGGGCACACACGTGTGTGATGGTCATGTCTGCAAGACACACCACCAGTGCATTGACCGAGTGGTAGTGCTTGCGGTTCCTGTAGGCCTGCTCCTGGGCCTGTGGTGGTACCAAAGCCACATGTGTCCCATCAATGGAGCCAATTACATGCGGCATCCTCCCCAGGGCATAAAAGTCACTCTTCACGTCAGTGAGTCGTCGCAGTCTAGGGAAATAGATGTACCGGTTCAGGAAGAGCAACATTGCAGCCAAAACATCGCGGAGCACACGGCTGAACATGGTCTGTGACATCCCACCAGCAGTCGCCACAGTATGTTGGAAGGTACCAGTGGCAAAGAAGTGTAGGGCTGCCATCACCTTCACCTTGGGGGTCAGCGCCGTAGGATACGGCCGGCCAGGCTGCAAATGTGGGGACAACTGCACTGCCAAATCCTCAATCAGCTGCCTGGTGAAGCGGTACCGTCGGATGATGTCCCGTTCCACCATCGTTGCCAGGTCTGGGAATGGCCGATGGACAGCAGGAGCCCTGCAGTGCAGAGGAGAAGTAAGCAAGATTGTCAGTCACCCCACATATGCGGCATTGAACACACTCAAGATCCCAACATACATCATTATGAGGCACAACTACATGAAGTGTGCAGTACCGGAAGGACATGTATGGTACATACATGGCCAACATCTGTCAACACGGTCCAACAGGTGGCATCAATTAGTCCCAGGTTGGCCCATTGGATATCATGAGGCCGTGTCACAGTTCCCATCTCCTGCTGCCGTGTCACAATAACCCCCCACAGTGACATGTGAGGACAGATGTGCCCCAGGCACCACAGCTCAACGACAGGTACATTCCCAGGGACCCTGTAATGCCAAATGGACACTGGCATTACATGGAGTATCATGTATACACCACAGCAAAACAACCATGACCCCCACAGGTAGTGGCCCCACTTGCCACGGCAGGACAGACATGGACGTCTGTGACACACACGCACAACATCAGAGTCCATGCACACACAACGTGGATGTGGAGACTGTCTCCCATTGTGCACATGAAATCAGAGACATTGTAAACACTACATGCACAAAGACTGTGGAGGACCATCACTATTGTGCCACTGGGACACCCTGGCTCAAACATACCGTCCCACATGGGACTCACGGGGTATGTGACATGACATACACATACACCACTGTGAAATGTGACCATGGCACATGCACAGATATGAACAGTTGCACATCACAGTGGTCACGTACACGTAACACCCAGGATCCTGTCCCCATGAACACGTGCACAGCCTGGGGGTGGCTGCCCACAGGTGACACCCACAGGACAACATGTACACCAACATACACACAATAGGAAATGCATCATTACATGCCTTATGATAAAGTTTGGACAGGCTGTCGTGATGTAGGTGTGCCCCTCACTCCCTGGGAGCTATCTGTGGCTGGCATATGTCCATCTGAGACAGGCATGCTGACATATGCCAGTCACATGTACAGTGATGCGTTGTACCGCAATGGACCGATCGGTGCCTCCGGCCGGCCCATTGCATTCAATGTGTGCGGGTACGCGTTGTACCCCTGTGCGCGTTGAACCGCAATGGACCGATCGGTGCCTCCGGCCGGCCCATTGCATTCAATGTGTGCGGGTACGCGTTGTACCCCTGTGCGCGTTGAACCGCAATGGACCGATCGGTGCCTCCGGCCGGCCCATTGCATTCAATGTGTGCGGGTACGCGTTGTACCCCTGTGCGCGTTGTACCGCAATGGACCGATCGGTGCCTCTGGCCGGCCCATTGCATTCAATGTGTGCGGGTACGCGTTGTACCCCTGTGCGCGTTGTACCGCAATGGACCGATCGGTGCCTCCGGCCGGCCCATTGCTTTCAATGTGTGCGGGTACGCGTTGTACCCCTGTGCGCGTTGAACCGCAATGGACCGATCGGTGCCTCCGGCCGGCATATTGCATTCAATGTGTGCGGGTACGCGTTGTACCCCTGTGCGCGTTGAACCGCAATGGACCGATCGGTGCCTCCGGCCGGCCCATTGCATTCAATGTGTGCGGGTACGCGTTGTACCCCTGTGCGCGTTGTACCGCAATGGACCGATCGGTGCCTCCGGCCGGCCCATTGCATTCAATGTGTGCGGGTACGCGTTGTACCCCTGTGCGCGTTGTACCGCAATGGACCGATCGGTGCGCACCCATTGACAATGGGCTTGCCTGGCAACGGACGCGTTTTCGAATTTCGAACGAGTCGGTTGCTGGAAATTCAGTTGGTCACCCACAACAATGTTGCAAAATCATGTATGCCATGAAGTTGAGGATTTGAAGGATGCTGTGGGCGTGTTTTGGTGCTGCTATTCCATGGATTGGCCAGATTCAGAAGATGCAAACGACTTGGACCTATCACTTTGGACACAAGGGACAGTATCTGCCTCTCCAGCACATATATATTGCTGGCTGTTCCCCTGAGAGCTCACTTGCCTGCACTACATGCTCCAGGACGACATCTGCCACTGCACTGCTGCTGTCTCTACCCCTCTGGACCCTGCAATGGCACGTACTGTGGAGAGAGCCCCAGCCTTCAGCCTTGAAGAGAACCAGGCCCTGCTGGACAGCCTGCTTCCACAGTACAGCAAGCTGTATGGGACACCAGGGGAGCAGGTGAGTGTTCTGTGCACTGCCTTTCTGAATGTGCATTTTGTGTGACTAGCAAGGCTGAGAGTCTGCACGCCACTGGCTAGCAGGCTCACTGAGTAGTTGTCACCCCCCATAGTGTGTAGTGACTTGCACTGGACAGGTATGGTGCAGTGACAGTGCATTTGAACATGGTTTTACTTCCCATGCAATGATACCATGTAGTGACATCTGGCAAATTGTCCATGGTCAGCTTTGCACTGCCTGTGTACATCATGTGCCCCTGTGATTGAGACATGTATATGCAACTGTGTCATGCACGGATATGGTGCATGTGTGGTAATGGCCTTTTCACTTTGTCATCCTCACAGGTTAATGCCCATCGGAAGCAGGAAATCTGGAAGGACATCGTCCGGGCTGTCCGGTCCGTGGGGGTCTACAAGCGCCGGATCCGCAACTGCCAGAAGAGGTGGCAGGACCTTCGGGGCTGGACCCGGAGGATTGCACGGGTCCAGCTGAAGCTGTCGCCTCCTCGCAGGAGGGGCGGAACACGGACCCTGACCCCCCACATGCTCCAGATCCTGGCGGTGGTCTTTCCAGACCTGGATGGGCAGCTGAAGGCCAGACAGCAGCAAGGAGGGGTGAGTCAAAGACTGCACTGTGAACTCTGTATTACATGCTTTGTGCCCTCCTCTGGCCTGGTTCAACTGCCACAGTGCAGCAGTCATGTTGTCCAGGAGCCATGTCCCTCTATTGTGCACTGCCCACTGCTCATCTGATACCCAGGTGTGGCCCTTACATTCAGGGAATTGTGTCACTTGGGACTGTGTCCTTGCAGTTTGCTTCACTAAAGGTGGGGGACAGCATCTGTTTCCCTAACTCTGTTGTGGGCATCATGGGTGGGTCCATTGTTCACACAACGCCTGGGTTTGGACATGTGATCTGCGTGTTGCTTTGATATGCGGTCCACTTGCTGAGCTGAGCCACCACATGTGCCTGGGGTATGTGGCACACGCCCATGCAGCAGGTGGGAACAATGTTTGGGCCCCAGGAGTGTGCAGATTACGTGTGTCACACATACATAACCAGCTATCCACTGTCCAGGGCACATCCCTCATTCATGTGGAGCAGGACAGTCATGCCTACTCCAGGCCATGCAATGCACTCTGTACTCCCACTCCCGTGTATCAGCTGACACATTGTGCACAGTGATTTGACCCCTCAGGTGTCTGCCTCTGTGTCAGTGTGCTGTGGATTAGTTGCCAGGACTGCTGGGGTGTTTCTTGGTAGGGGCTCAGCATGCCCCTGGAGATGTGACCATAGGAGACGATACTTGTGTGTCACATAGGTGTTTGATCAGCTGCCCGTGCAGACTGGGGTATGCGAATGTGAAGTTCAGGCAGCTGTTCCCCATTCACAGCAAATTGTGAGGGGCTCAGGTTCAGAGGGTAGTGTCACAGGTCTCCCATATGTCCAATAGGTGTGACCTGGACAGATGAGGGTTGAGATGATGTGTTGTGTGGGGGATGTACATGTGCAGTTGTGCAGCTCCAGTACTTGCATTCCCCATGTCCTACTATTGTGACACAGTGCATAGTGTTGTTGTCTGGCTGCCAAGTCATACATCACTGAGACAGTGATGTATGACTTAGCAGTCATGCCTCTGCCATGGCATGTGTCAACTTATTGGTGGTCCTGCAGGGGAGTGACATGTGCTACATGCACACCATAGTGGCGCTGGCTATCAGGACATGGGTGCATCATGGTGTCTGTCGCTGGTAAGCATCACATGCATTTCCTATTTGACTCTGGGCATCCCTTTCATCCGGAAACCTGTACTGACTCAGTGGCAAGAGCTGTGATGTGTCCACACCGTGTCCTCTGCACTGTCCAACTACTGTGTACTTGGTGCATGTGTCCACACTGGGGTGTTGCAATCCAACAGACACCAGACAGATGGGTGCAAGGCCATGTGGGATGTGAGTGCCATGCTTGGCATCAGACTGACAATTGGCTCCTCCTGTTCAGTTCGGGCACTTTTAGCAATGTACAACTAATGATGCCAGGGCTTGCTCTGTGATGTGCTGTGCTCACAGTGGTGTGTGCGTTTGGTGCAGGTGACTGATGTCTGTCTGTTTCCCCATTGTTTGCAGATACATCCACGGCCACGGAAGGGGACAGCTCCACGGACCAGGAGGAGCCAGAGAGCCAGACTGGGTCAGCAGCCGAGGAGTGGTCGGAGGGACCCAGTGGCACGGAGGGCGAGGGGAGCCACACCGAGGAGTCCTCAGCACCATCCACCTCAGCTGAGGACCAGAGCAACTCGGAGGATGACTCCCTTGTGGAGGCGGGTGTCAGCAGCCACCACACCCCAGCTAGTGTTGCTGTCCCCGCCACCACCAGCACCACCACCGCCCTCCCATCGGCTCCCATTCCCAAGGTCCGTGGAGGCTCCCATGTTCGGGAGCGTGTCTCCTTTGGCCCAGGCACCGCACCCCCTGCCCCTGTGTCCCCTGCTGCCCTGAGTGAGGAGTCTGTGTACCTCCTTCGCCAGCTCCATGTAGGGCAGACAGCCATGCTGAGTGTCCTCCATGCGCACACCGCACTGTTGACTCAGCTGCTGTCGTTCATGGAGGGCATCTCATCGGGCATGTCTGACCTACAGAGGGGCAACAGGTCCATGGACTCCTCCCTGACGGCAGCAGTGTCCCTCCTCAGACAGTCCCTCACCCCTCCTGCCTCTGCTCCATCCACAATCCCCAGCACCTTGCCCGTCCCAAACACACACACACCGGCACAGGCACACACCAGCACACACACATCCAGCACACAGACACACACGCCACAAACTAAACGCACACGCATGCACAGTCAGGGGACTGAAACCAGACTCACAGGGGATGGGGCCCTGGTACACACACACGCATCCACGGGCACTGCACAGTCCTCAGTTGCCTCTCCCTCCAAAGCACCCTCCCTTGCCTCACCTGCAACCCCAAAGACCCAGCGCCTCTTCCTCAGTGACCTCGGCCTCTTCCCCTCCGATCCAGCTGCCCCAGCATCCAGGGGGAAGAGGAAGCCCCCCACACGGAGCAGAGTGCCCCTCGCCCCCGGACACCCTCCCCCAGGCGCAGACAGACTGAGGCCCCCACCCGCAAGTCCCCCCGGAGTGCTAAGAGCAAGACCCCGCCGCCGCCCTGCAGCTCAAGCACCAGGTCTCCTTCCTCCATCCCTCAGGCCCCCACTCCACAGGTGCCCCCACCACACCCTGCCCCAGGTTCCCCCACCCACAGATATACCATCCCCAAGAGGCTCCGGCCTTCTCCCCCTGCCACTTGCTCTCCCGGCACCACACCCCCCGCTGCGCTTGTCTGTGCCACTGATGTGGTGAGGGTGTCCTCCCCCTCTGCCCAGCCCACCTTGCCTGTTCCCCATTCTCCTCCCCTGGTGGTAGGCACTGCAGTGGAGTCCACTACCACCCTGTCTGACTTGGGCACTGCAGTGGCGGACATGTCCACTGTAGGAAGGTGGAATCTGACTATATGGTTGCCCCCACTTTTTTTTATGGTGTTTTGCTGGTTTATGACTTAGTTGGACTGGGATCCTGCTATTCAGGGCCCCAGTCTATCTGCTTTCTCTGTAAAAAGGTTTCCATGTGCCTTAGGCACATCACTGATTGGAATCTGGAGTGCCCTTATAAGTCCCTAGTATATGGTATACTATATACCAAGGGCATAGGTACCTCAGAGGCCTACCAGGGGCTGCAGCATGTATTATGCCACCCCTGGAAGGCCATCCAAACTGACACCACAGGTCTGCTACTGCAGCCTGGGTAAGGTGGTGCATGCACCCCTTACTGTGGTTACCTATATCACTAAATACATACACACATATAAACCTATAAGTCACTCCTAAGGCAGGCCTTATCAAGCCTGAAGGCAGAGTGCATGGTTCCTATGTGAGAGGGTGCCCCTGCATGAGCAGGGCCCCTCTGCAGCGTTCGGAGACCATCTCTGATGCTGTTTGTAGTGCAGCCTGACCATATTCTCTTAAGCGCATTATATCCTCGCGGTAAAATGCTAACTTTGGAATGGCTGCACCTAAACATGTCGTGTTTGGTGTCAAACATCTTGGAATACTACCCCCCCGCCAATTCTGGCGGCGGGGGTAGCATTCCACCCTTCTAGAGGGAAAGACATGTTAACTCTGACTAACCCGGTAACTTCTCTCCAAAGCCCTGGCATCACAAAATGGATGCTGCTGCCACAGACACGAGTCTGGCCTCCTGCTGCTGGACGAAACTGAGGCCTGGACAATAGGTTTCCTGTCCCAGGGAGGTGTGACCACCTCCCCAGACAGGATAATGTGTATTGGGGCTGGGCGGGAGCACCATCTGTGTGCTTTGAAGTCCTGCACTGGGGGCACATTTGGTGTCCCTGTGCATACCCCAGTTCAAACCGGATCAGGGGCTTGCAGCCCCTGCTTTGGCGCGAACTGGACAAAGGGAAAGGGGTGTAGCCACCCCTCTGCCCTGACCCACCCATAGGTGGGGCCACAGAGTAGTCCAACCCCTATTTTTAGAATAAAGGTAGGAACCCAGTCCTTAGGACTTTAGATTATACCTGGATGAAACTCTGAAACTGAATCCTGGACCTTCGACGCTCTACGACAAGATTAGAGGACTGAAGAATCTCCCTTGGGGTCAAGGAGTGACTCCCCTGCTTGGCAGGCACCAAAGAAGCATCTGTCCGGTTCGCATTTCTGAAGCTCCCGTCGGACACCGAAGTCATCGCATCACCAGAGGTGGATTCTCAGACTTCCCCGAGGCTACCCTGAGTTCCCAGCAAAGCTGAGGCCCGTGGCTATCGTGGGTGACTTGAGACCGTGACCCCTGGACACCGAGCACATTTGCAAGTGCACCATCTTCTGGGTCTCCCAAGAAGTCGTGCTTTGGGCTCCGAGTAGCCCTAGCCTCCAGCACCACCTGCACCGAAGATCACTGGCCCCCACTCCACGAGTGTCCTGTAAGCCAGCTCCACGTGCGGCGTCACGAGGCTCCTTCGCGGTCGCTAGCCCGTTGGCTAGTAGCCCTTAACGAAGGCCAATCCTTTTCTTACTTGGCATCCTGGTTGCTCCAGGCCTGCCCTCACTTACCCTCGCTGGGTGAGTTCCACAGACCTTGCTGGTTTGCACCATCGACGATCTACATCTTCCTCGAGACTTGCCGTTGCCAAGGCTTGTTGGGTCCAATCCGGTCGCCGACACCTCAGCACTCGACAGACATCGTGTACCAGCCCGAATCCTGCTCCTGGTTGCTGACAACACCTCCTGGACCTCATGGCTGAAGAGTCAAGACGACCGTCAACGCACCTGAAGCACTCAACATCGGTGGGCATCTGTCCATCGCCTTCCTGGTCACTGGCTAGTGACCCAGACTCTGTCCCCTCTGCTTTCAGGTTCTTCAGAACTCCGATCCACTCTTGGATCCACCCGGACACTTTTCTCTTGGTCGCCAGCAGCACTTTGCAGCAGATCGCCATTCGAATCGACGACGAAACCCGACCCCGAAAGGCACCTATGCACCCGGCTTCCCTGGGTGAGGTAACACGAGTACTCCGGTGCTCCCGTGGGTAGAGACTCTTCAAAGTCCTAGATCTCAAAGGGTTTTGTCCTAGTCCTCTTTTAAGTGTCCCTTTTCTATACTTTCCCGATCCCGACTTTCTCCATAGAAGTCAACGGCGTATCGCGGTTGTGTATTTACACTGCACGCGTCTCCCGTAGGTCCCCTGTGTCACTACCTTGGGTGGTTCCTTGTGGTCCAAGCACTTCTAGAGGCTCTAGGCCTAGTGTCTAGTTCAGTCGTGGTTCGCATACCACTTTATTGGTATATGGTTTGGTACGCCCCTAGGGCCCAAACGTGTATTTGTGCTATTACTGTGATTTAATATCTTATAACTTATGTACTTCGAACTCTAGCCTCATAAAGAGACTAGAGGGGTGTGTTTAGCAATAAATACATATATTTTGAATATATACCTGGTGTGGTGCTCTTTCATTTGGTCACTCAAGAGATTATAGACTGGTAAAACAAGCTGCTTTACATTCCTTCAAGACTTAGCCTGAAGGCTGCTCTCCATAGCTACCACTAGGATAGCTTTCAATAAGGTTGTCTTTAACCTATCTCCAATAAGGGGTTGTTTGGACTGGTGCAAGGTGCCCACTATAATTAGTGGACAGCATATGCCAGGCCAACTTCTCACATTGGTGTGCAGCGTGTGGGATTCCAGCTTGCTATTGTTTTACCAGATAATCTCAATTGAATTGATCAACTGAAAACCACTAAAGGTACCTAAGGTACATATAATTTAAGCTTAGAATAACAGTAAGTTCTACTGAACTTAGAGTTGTGTGTTAAGGGATAGCACAACCCTTTCTACAACTCAAGAGAGTTTAGTAGGCCACACTAGAGTAGGTAGTGCATACACCACACCACACTAGTAATGTCTTTAAGGGCAGGATCCAAAGAATCCTTGCAGGAAGCCATTGAGCTTCCACCCTCCAAGTATGATACACTCCCATTCTTGGAATTGAGAGCTTTATGCAACTTGAGAAAAATAAGGACAGGCCAAAGCCCCACCACCCAACACCTCAAGGAGTTGTTGGTGGCTTATGACCTTAGTAAGCCCTTGGGGACTGAAGGGGTAGGAGCTGAGGGTGGGGCAGAAGATGAGGATGGGACCAGGGGTACCAGTACCCCCAGCCCCCCTCTGAAACTGGCCAGGAGGGCGACAATGGCCCTGACCTGGATAATCCAACCCCTCCTGAGGAAGAGGAAGAGGAGGATCAGAATGATGCTCCCTTTGTCCCCCCAGGAAGGATTGTGAGTGTGCCCAGAAGGTCTAGATCTTCTTCTCAGGAGTCTAACCACTCTGGCACCTCAATAGGGAGCTCTGTCTCATCTCATAGGAGGGAATCCTCTCATGAGAGAAGAAAGAGGCTGGTTCAATATGAGGAAGCTCAGCTTGAACTCAAAAAGAAGCAACTAGCCATAGACAGGGAGTCCCTAGATCTCTTTAGAGAGAGAAGAAAGTTGGGACTAGAGTCCCATGGTGGCAGCAAGATCCCTAGAGATAGGGACAGGTCTTATGACCATAGAAACCTAAACAAGATTGTCCCTCCCTACCAGAGTGGGGATGACATCCACAAATGGATAACTGCACTGGAGAGGGCCTGTAAAGTTCAGAAGGTCCCCCAGAGGCAGTGGGCAGCAATCTTGTGGCTCTCCTTTGCAGACAAAGGTAGAGACAAGCTCCTCACTGTAAGAGAAGAGGATGCTGACAATTACACAGTCTTGAAGAGTGCATTGATAGATGGGTTTGGCCTAACCACTGAACAGTATAGGTTGAAGTTCAGAGACACCCAAAAAGCTCAGACTCAAGACTGGGTTGATTTTGTAGATTGTGCTACAAAGGCTCTGGAAGGTTGGATACATGGCAACAAAGTGCATGACTTTTTAGGATTGTACAATTTGATTATGAGGGAGCAGATCCTTAATAATTGTCAAAACCAGCTTTTGCACCAGTATCTGGTGGACTCTGATCTGACCTCTCCCCAAGAATTGGGAAAGAAGGCAGACAAATGGGTCAGAACCAGAGTAAAAACTAGAAATCAGGGTGGTGACCAGAAGAAAGATTCTACAAAGTCCCAAGAGAAAGGTGGGGATAAATCTAAGGATAAATCCCCTACAGGGCCCCAAAATTCCTGTTCTGGGGGTGGGTCCCAAACTCCTTCCTCTCCTGAAAAGAAACCATATTGCCATGTCTGTAAAAGCCTGGGCACTGGAAAACTGATCCCAGTTGCCCCAGGATTGGCAATAAAGAAAATGTTCCTCCCACAACTACTACCACCCCTCCTGGTACTACCAGTAGTAATCCTCCAGTTGGGAGTAGTGCACCCAAAAAGTTAGGTGCTTTTGCAAGAGGAACAGAGGTGGGCCCTAGTTTAGACAGGGACCCCTCAACAGACTCCTCTGACTCTGATGGTGGTATAGGATTTGCCACCTTTACCATGGGTCCCATAGCATTGGGCAGGTACAGAGTGGAGCCAATAATTAATGGTCAGAAAGCTGTGGCATTTAGGGACACAGGGGCTAGTGTCACCATGGTGGCAGGGAAACTAGTCCCCCTCACCAGCTTTTACCTGAGTTTAAATACCAGGTGACCAACATTGATGGTGTCAGAACAGATCACCCCATGGCCATAGTCAATCTCAGCTGGGAGGGGGTCACAGGCCCAAAGAGAGTGGCAGTGTCCCCCACCTTACCTGTAGATTGCCTGATGGGCAATGATCTGGAGATTTCAGCCTGGGCTGAAGTTGAACACCAAACCCATCTCAGGATGCTGGGCGTCCCTGTAAAGGCTAGTGGGGCTGTGATGGCCACAGCCCCAGCCCAAGATTTTGGAGAGATGGAGCCTGGAAGAATGGCCCACTCTCCCCAAAAGAGAGCACAAGGGTTGAAGAAAAGTCTTCTTCCCTCCAGACAGTAGGTAAGGGTCAGCCTCCTCAGGGAACTGACCCTACCCCTAGTGAAGGAACTGCCCCAGAGGTAGTCAGGCCTGGCCTGGCCACACCCCTGATGGCAGAGGACCCTTCCAAGGTGGTACCCAGTCTGGAGCAGGTAACCTGCCCCTCTCTACCCTGCCTCAGCCAGCCCAGGGCTGCAGAGGTCAGGGAGGTCAGTGGACCCCCCAGGGCCCCCTGTCCAGAGGAACCCCCCCATTAGCAGATTAGGGGCACCCAGTCTAGTAGCCCTAGCCAGGTGAAAATTCCTCTACACACTGAGGGATCCCCCATACCTTTATGTAGGGACCTCCCCCAGAAGGACTCTGGTAGGCAAGGGCAAACCTGGGACCAGAAGGTTCCAAACCTGCCATGTCCCTCCAGTAGTCCATCCAAAGGGACCCAACCCCCAGCTGTAGGCAGCCAAAGGTTGACCCTTAGAGCAAAAGTGCAACTCAGTCATGGAAAGACAGGCATACATGGTGACCAGTGATCTGAGGAAGCTGAGGCCAACATTCCTAGGGCCTCACTTCCCTACTCAGACACCTCACCAGCCTTGTACTTTACCTAAGCACACCACAGGTAGTGATTCCCCATTGTGGATACCCTCTCATACCCTTAGGGTGAGGGATTGCTTAGTGGACCATAAGACAGGGGGCAACCATGCTAGTGCAGGTGCTTCCTTATATGACCACTTAGTCAATGAAGGCTCAACTGGCCAAGGTTAGCCTTATCTCCTTTCGTTTGGGGGGTTATGTAGGAAGGTGGAATCTGACTATATGGTTGCCCCCACTTTTTTTATGGTGTTTTGCTGGTTTATGACTTAGTTGGACTGGGATCCTGCTATTCAGGGCCCCAGTCTATCTGCTTTCTCTGTAAAAAGGTTTCCATGTGCCTTAGGCACATCACTGATTGGAATCTGGAGTGCCCTTATAAGTCCCTAGTATATGGTATACTATATACCAAGGGCATAGGTACCTCAGAGGCCTACCAGGGGCTGCAGCATGTATTATGCCACCCCTGGAAGGCCATCCAAACTGACACCACAGGTCTGCTACTGCAGCCTGGGTAAGGTGGTGCATGCACCCCTTACTGTGGTTACCTATATCACTAAATACATACACACATATAAACCTATAAGTCACTCCTAAGGCAGGCCTTATCAATCCTGAAGGCAGAGTGCATGGTTCCTATGTGAGAGGGTGCCCCTGCATGAGCAGGGCCCCTCTGCAGCGTTCGGAGACCATCTCTGATGCTGTTTGTAGTGCAGCCTGACCATATACTCTTAAGCGCATTATATCCTCGCGGTAAAATGCTAACTTTGGAATGGCTGCACCTAAACATGTCGTGTTTGGTGTCAAACATCTTGGAATACTACCCCCCGCCAATTCTGGCGGCGGGGGTAGCATTCCACCCTTCTAGAGGGAAAGACATGTTAACTCTGACTAACCCGGTAACTTCTCTCCAAAGCCCTGGCATCACAAAATGGATGCTGCTGCCACAGACACGAGTCTGGCCTCCTGCTGCTGGACGAAACTCCGGCAGGGGAGGCCTGGACAATAGGTTTCCTGTCCCAGGGAGGTGTGACCACCTCCCAGACAGGATAATGTGTATTGGGGCTGGGCGGGAGCACCATCTGTGTGCTTTGAAGTCCTGCACTGGGGGCACATTTGGTGTCCCTGTGCATACCCCAGTTCAAACCGGATCAGGGGCTTGCAGCCCCTGCTTTGGCGCGAACTGGACAAAGGGAAAGGGGTGTAGCCACCCCTCTGCCCTGACCCACCCATAGGTGGGGCCACAGAGTAGTCCAACCCCTATTTTTAGAATAAAGGTAGGAACCCAGTCCTTAGGACTTTAGATTATACCTGGACGAAACTCTGAAACTGAATCCTGGACCTTCGACGCTCTACGACAAGATTAGAGGACTGAAGAATCTCCCTTGGGGTCAAGGAGTGACTCCCCTGCTTGGCAGGCACCAAAGAAGCATCTGTCTGGTTCGCATTTCTGAAGCTCCGTCGGACGCCGAAGTCATCGCATCACCAGAGGTGGATTCTCAGACTTCCCGAGGCTACCCTGAGTCCCCAGCAAAGCTGAGGCCCGTGGCTATCGTGGGTGACTTGAGACCGTGACCCCTGGACACCGAGCACATTTGCAAGTGCACCATCTTCTGGGTCTCCCAAGAAGTCGTGCTTTGGGCTCCGAGTAGCCCTAGCCTCCAGCACCACCTGCACCGAAGATCACTGGCCCCCACTCCACGAGTGTCCTGTAAGCCAGCTCCACGTGCGGCGTCACGAGGCTCCTTTGCGGTCGCTAGCCTGTTGGCTAGTAGCCCTTAACGAAGGCCAATCCTTTTCTTACTTGGCATCCTGGTTGCTCCAGGCCTGCCCTCACTTACCCTCGCTGGGTGAGTTCCACAGACCTTGCTGGTCTGCACCATCGACGATCTACATCTTCCTTGAGACTTGCCGTTGCCAAGGCTTGTTGGGTCCAATCCGGTCGCCGACACCTCAGCACTCGACAGACATTGTGTACCAGCCCGAATCCTGCTCCTGGTCGTCGACAACGCCTCCTGGACCTCGTGGCTGAAGAGTCAAGACGATCGTCAACGCACCTGAAGCACTCGACATCGGTGGGCATCTGTCCATCGCCTTCCTGGTCACTGGCTAGTGACCCAGACTCTGTCCCCTCTGCTTTCAGGTTCTTCAGAACTCCGATCCACTCTTGGATCCACCCGGACACTTTTCTCTTGGCCGCCAGCAGCACTTTGCAGCAGATCGCCATTCGAATCGACGATGAAACCTGACCCCGAAAGGCACCTATGCACCCGGCTTCCCTGGGTGAGGTAACACGAGTACTCCGGTGCTCCCGTGGGTAGAGACTCTTCAAAGTCCTAGATCTCAAAGGGTTTTGTCCTAGTCCTCTTTTAAGTGTCCCTTTTCTATACTTTCCCGATCCCGACTTTCTCCATAGAAGTCAACGGCGTATCGCGGTTGTGTATTTACACTGCACGCGTCTCCCGTGGGTCCCCTGTGTCACTACCTTGGGTGGTTCCTTGTGGTCCAAGCACTTCTAGAGGCTCTAGGCCTAGTGTCTAGTTCAGTCGTGGTTCGCATACCACTTTATTGGTATATGGTTTGGTACGCCCCTAGGGCCCAAACGTGTATTTGTGCTATTACTGTGATTTAATATCTTATAACTTATGTACTTCGAACTCTAGCCTCATAAAGAGACTAGAGGGGTGTGTTTAGCAATAAATACATATATTTTGAATATATACCTGGTGTGGTGCTCTTTCATTTGGTCACTCAAGAGATTATAGACTGGTAAAACAAGCTGCTTTACATTCCTTCAAGACTTAGCCTGAAGGCTGCTCTCCATAGCTACCACTAGGATAGCTTTCAATAAGGTTGTCTTTAACCTATCTCCAATAAGGGGTTGTTTGGACTGGTGCAAGGTGCCCACTATAATTAGTGGACAGCATATGCCAGGCCAACTTCTCACATCAACTCCATCTGCAGGGTCCACTGCAGTCGTGCCGGCACCCACAACATCTGAGCCATGCCCCCCAGTTGTGCCGGCACACACCATGTCAGACACCTCCACTGCAGTTGTCAGTGGCTCTTCAGCACCAATCACCCCTTCACTGCTTCTTCCTGGTAAGCCCTGATCCTGTCCCTGCGGTGCCTGGCCTACCCCCCCCCCGGTTGCCCCTCCTAGTGGATTGTCCCTGGTTTTGTGCAGGCATGTGTAGGGTGGCATCTGCCACTGTCACCCACTTGTGACTTTGTTGATGGCCTGGCCATTGGCCTTTGTTCATGTTCTACCGGACTTCTACTTTTAATGCCACATATGCTGAATAAAGCAACTTTCTGTTCTCTAGTGCTTTTGCTTCTGATGTACATGATGTTGATGATGCTAACAATGCCCTTGCTGCAGTGATGGTGATATTTGGTCTCATGATAATGAAGTGTTACTGTGCAGGAACCCATGTGGTCCAGGGGGAATGTGTCCTATCCTGTGGTGTATCCATGTCATCCATAGCAGCATCTGAGGGTGTCATGTGTTCAGTATTTGGCAATGGGATTTCCTACTTCGATTGGCAATTACACATCTGTGGCTTCCACCCCTGCACATCTGTTGTGCCTGCCATTGTTCTATTCGTCTACTTCCCTGACCGTGTGGCCATCTCCAGTGAACATGCAGGTTTGGGCATCAATGGGGAAGGACCCATCTGTGTTGTCAGTGCAACATTGCTATACAAGTGTGTTGGATCTGTGCTGATGATTCCGTTGGCACTTCCATGACCAGGCTGATGGGACGGGAGCCCTCATTTGGTGCTAATTGTTCATTGTGTGTCCCATTGCTGCCATGGTATGGTATCTGTTCGCCTCTCACATCTGCAGTCTCCACAGGGTATCTGCATGTGTGTGCCCATTGGTGCAAATATGTGGGTCTACATTCTGATGGTCACTTCTGTCATTGTGTCATTGATGATTGTTGACGGTGTCAGCCCCCATGGGTGTTGTTTGTCTGCACATGGCCAAAGTTATGTCTTATTTGCACTGCAGGATTTGGCTCCCCCAATTTATGTTGCAATGGGACACATACACTACTTTGCCACTGATGTGTTTGTTGTTCTGTGACCAGGAATCATCCATGCAGTTTGGCAGTTGCACCTCTTACTTTGTCAACACTTACCTTTTGGTCACTGTGATGATGGGGGTTTTGATCCCATTGCCACAATGTTCAAAATGTGCTGCGGCTATGGACCCCACACTTGCCTTTTGGTCACTGTGATGATGGGGGTTTGGACCCCATTGCCACAATGTTCAAAATGTGCTGCAGCTATGGACCCCACACTTACCTTTTGGTCACTGTGATGATGGGGGTTTGGACCCCATTGCCACAATGTTCAAAATGTGCTGCAGCTATGGACCCCACACTTACCTTTTGGTCACTGTGATGATGGGGGTTTGGACCCCATTGCCACAATGTTCAAAATGTGCTGCGGCTATGGACCCCACACTTGCCTTTTGGTCACTGTGATGATGGGGGTTTGGACCCCATTGCCACAATGTTCAAAATGTGCTGCAGCTATGGACCCCACACTTACCTTTTGGTCACTGTGATGATGGGTGTTTGGACCCCATTGCCACAATGGTCATGGCCTGCTTGCGTTGTGTGTGCCACACACATATTTGTGTGGCACATGTGCTAGGGGGTCACATTGTATGTTCGAAGTCATGTTCGGTGTTGTAGGCATTTGACACAGTCTACACACGCTTGTCATGGTGTTGGGGGGATGTCTTCTTCTTGCATTCCCTAGGTTGTGGTGTGCTGGTTGTGTCATGCATTGTCCATCCTATGGGTGGGGGTGGTAGTGGTGGTAGGCATCCTGCCCCCCCTGGCTGAGGGTGGTAGTAGTGGTAGGCATCCTGCCCCCCCTGGGTGAGGGTGGTAGTAGTGGTAGGCATCCTGCCCCCCCTGGGTGAGGGTGGTACTAGTGGTAGGCATCCAGCCCACCCTGGGTGAGGGTGGTAGTAGGTGTAGGCATCCTGCCCCCCCTGGGTGAGGGTGGTAGTAGTGGTAGGCATCCTGCCCCCCTGGCTAAGGGTGGTAGTAGTGGTAGGCATCCTGCCCCCCTGGGTGAGGGTGGTAGTAGTGGTAGGCATCCTGCCCCCCTGGGTGAGGGTGGTACTAGTGGTAGGCATCCAGCCCACCCTGGGTGAGGGTGGTAGTAGTGGTAGGCATCCTGCCCCCCTGGGTGAGGGTGGTAGTAGTGGTAGGCATCCTGCCCCCCTGGGTGAGGGTGGTAGTAGTGGTGGGCATCCTGCCCCCCTGGCTAAGGGTGGTAGTAGTGGTAGGCATCCTACCCCCTGGGTGAGGGTGGTACTAGTGGTAGGCATCCTGCCCCCCTGGCTGAGGGTGGTAGTAGTGGTAGGCATCCTGCCCACCCTGGGTGAGGGTGGTAGTAGTGGTAGGCATCCTGCCCCCCCTGGCTAAGGGTGGTAGTAGTGGTAGGCATCCTGCCCACCCTGGGTGAGGGTGGTAGTAGTGGTAGGCATCCTGCCCCCCCTGGCTAAGGGTGGTAGTAGTGGTAGCCATCCAGCCCCCCTTGGTAAGGGTGGTAGTGGTGGTAGGCATCCTGCCCCCCCTGGGTGAGGGTGGTACTAGTGGTAGGCATCCTGCCCCCCCTGGCTAAGGGTGGTAGTAGTGGTAGGCATCCTGCGCCCCCTGGCTGAGGGTGGTAGTAGTGGTAGGCATCCTGCCCCCCTGGCTGAGGGTGGTAGTAGTGGTAGGCATCCTGCCCCCCTGGCTAAGGGTGGTAGTAGTGGTAGGCATCCTGCCCCCCTGGCTGAGGGTGGTAGTAGTGGTAGGCATCCTGCCCCCCTGGGTGAGGGTGGTAGTAGTGGTGGGCATCCTGCCCCCCTGGCTAAGGGTGGTAGTAGTGGTAGGCATCCTGCCCCCCTGGCTAAGGGTGGTAGTAGTGGTAGGCATCCTGCCCACCCTGGGTGAGGGTGGTAGTAGTGGTAGGCATCCTGCCCCCCTGGCTAAGGGTGGTAGTAGTGGTAGGCATCCAGCCCCCCTGGGTGAGGGTGGTAGTGGTGGTAGGCATCCTGCCCCCCTGGGTGAGGGTGGTACTAGTGGTAGGCATCCTGCCCCCTGGCTAAGGGTGGTAGTAGTGGTAGGCATCCTGCCCACCCTGGGTGAGGGTGGTAGTAGTGGTAGGCATCCTGCCCCCCTGGCTAAGGGTGGTAGTAGTGGTAGGCATCCAGCCCCCCTGGGTAAGGGTGGTAGTGGTGGTAGGCATCCTGCCCCCCTGGGTAGGGGTGGTGGTGCGCATTCAGGCCCCTGTGTGCATATGTGGCATTGGTGATGGGCATCCCGCCCCTATGGTGCTGCTGTTGCTGGTGTAAGTATATTCTGCATCCCTGTGTGTGTGTGTGATGTGTCGTGTACGTGTTGTATGTGTTTTGTGGTTGGTGTCTGGCTTACCTTCTGCGCCGTACGCGTCCGTGCCTGTTCCGGTAGTATATGTAGAATATTGGTATGATCGGGACGAAGGGATTCATGGTTGGTTCGTGTCGTTCGTCCTTCTCGTTGCTTCGCGTCGTCCTCGTCGCTTCGCCTCGTCCTCGTCGCTTCGTCCTCGTCGCTGCCGTGTTCGTCTCGGAGCCGTGGATCGTGTTGTGGCGTGAATCGGAGCTTATGTGCGCCTCTCCCGGATGCTTTGACGTGCCGTGCGTAGCGGCGGGTTCGGCGCGTACGGAGAGCGCATCGTACTTGTCCGGCCGGACGGGGCTGCATTTTT
Source organism: Calotriton arnoldi (assembly GCA_963921515.1). NCBI lineage: Eukaryota > Metazoa > Chordata > Amphibia > Caudata > Salamandridae > Calotriton > Calotriton arnoldi. The sequence goes on along the minus strand of CAWUFW010008477.1, from coordinate 235,556 downwards.
CCTTCCGTGCGACTCGATTCTGCGTTTCCGGATTCGCCTCGGTCGGAGAACAGGACCTGGTTTGGGTGAGTACGGCTCGGCCGGATTCTTTGCTGTTGTGCGCATCGTACTTGCTCGTTCGGTGTGCTGTACGGATCGGTCGGGAAACAGGCTTTCGCATGGCTTTTTTCCAGACCGAATGGTATTGGGTGCGCCTCCGACCGAGATCGGAATCGGCCCCAATGTAGTTACTAAATAACAGTGTATAAGGTTGACAATTTTGTCGACGGCGTTTTGATCCTTAACACAATTAACGGATCATCATCAGGACTTGCAAAATAGTGCCTGAAAACATTTTGCCTGCAATTGACTGGGGGCGAGAACAAGGAGCAGAGCGATGCGGAATGAGTAATGAGCTTCCAAGGGTGACCGGAGCGATTTCCAACCTCATGGGTGGGGTGATTGAACGCGTTAGTAATCACAATGGATTAGGAGTCTGTATGGAAAGGAGCCGCAGGCATCTAAATGGGCGGCAATCAAACCGATCACGGGGGGAAGGCAGCATAGTGGCATCTGCTGTCCAATAGGTCCAATAGGACGCAGGTAACAAAATTGCCGCGCGCAGCTGCAATATCGCAGTATTGGTTACGGCAGGATGGAAATGAATCGGATGAAAGTTTATGACGGTGCCTAGGCGAGGAGGAAGAGTGCGAGCTTGGCGCAACTCTAGAGGTAGATCAGTCAGGTCCATTTGTGGATGGAGAAGTGAATGGTGTAAATGTTACATTCCTTGTGGACACTGGAGCTACCCGTTCTACTGTTAGATCAGTGGAAATTCCAACCCTTCCTCTCTCAGGAGAATATATCCAAGTTGTGGGTGTTTCAAACCAGCAGATTAAAGCGCCTCTTACCAAACCAGTAGAGGTGAAAGTTGGACCATTCAGAGAAATGCATCGGTTTGTGGTATGTGATTGCAGTCCTGTAAACATGCTAGGACGCGATCTGCTTTGTAAAATGAATTGCACCATCTATTGTACCCGGATGGTATTGCATTTCAGACACCAGATGAAGATGTTCTGTATAAAATGACAATGGAAGAACTAGAACCAGGAGTAAATGACATGTTTCCTTTGTTTGACGTAGAGAAAATCCCAATTGAATTGAAAGAAACAGTCAGATCTGCTGTATGGGATTTCACAGGCGAAGACATTGGGTTAATGAGAGGAGTAGACCCTGTAAAAATCACTGTAAGAGAAGGAACAAATTACCCAAATACTCCACAGTACAAATTAACGCCAGAAATTATTGAAGGAATAACACCCGTAGTTAATAAAATGATTGAACAGGGAATTTTGAAAGAAATAATGAGTAGCCCATGTAATTCACCTATAATGGGATTGAAAAAGCCGAATGGGACATATAGGATAGTGCAAGACTTGAGGAAAATAAATAAAATCGTTATTCCTTGTTGTCCAATTGTGCCAAACCCCGCTGTAATACTGTATCAGATTCCACATGATGCAGAATGGTACACAGTTATTGATTTGTGCCATGCATTTTCTCTATTCCGTTACACCCAGATAGCCAGCCATTATTTGCGTTCCGGTTCGGAGAGCGTATTTTGGCATGGTGCCAAATTCCTCAAGGGTATACAGAAAGCCCCTCAATCTTTAATCAGATCCTAAAGAAATCATTGGAAGATTTAAGAATGCCTGAAAAATCTGTAATGGTCCAGTACATTGATGACCTGTTAGTGGCATCAAAGACCAAAGAAGCAGGTGTTACCAACACAATTGCTTTATTGAATCACTTGGCAGAAGGAGGGCACAAAGTATTTCCGTCAAAACTGCAATTTTGTCAGCAGGAAGTACAGTACCTAGGTCATAAGATTGAGAAAGGGATGCGAAAGGTAACAACAGAAAGAATAAAGATTATCCGAGGAATGAGAGCTCCAATGACACAGAGAGAGGTGAGAATGTTCCTTGGAATGGTTGGGTATTGCCGACAGTGGATAAGTGGATTTTCATTAATTGCAAAACCTTTACAGCGATTGACAAAAAGAGATGTTAAAGATCCGTTTGAGTTCAATTAGGAAGAAATGAAGGCTTTCAAAGAACTAAAAACAAAGTTATGTGAAGCACCGGCATTGGGAATGCCTGATTATGAAAAAGAATTTGAGCTGTATTGTAGTGAGAGAGATGGATGTGCACTTTCAGTTTTAGTGCAAAGGCATGGAAAAATGAAAAGACCCATTGCTTATTTTTCAGCTGTTTTAGACCCGGTAGCAAAGGCGTTGCCTGGTTGTCTGAAAGCAGTAGCTGCTACTTGTGTGAGTCTGGAACAGATTGAAGGCATTGTGATGGGATATCCATTAAGAGTATTTGTTCCACATTCTGTTGAAATTCTTCTGACCAGAACCAAAACCCAATTCATGACACATAGTCGGCTGACTAGGTATGAAAAGGTGATTTTGAGTGCAGACAATGTAACCATTGATAGATGCACAAGTGTGAATCCTTCAACTTCACTGCCAGACGAAGAAAATGTAGGAGTTAAGGATGAAGTCGATCATCAATGTCTGGACGTGCTTGAATTCTGCACAAAGCCTCGACCAGATATTAAGGATGAGCCTTTGAAAGAATCAGATTATGTGATGTTTGTGGATGGATCGTGTCTGAGGACGAATGAAGGAGTTTTGAGTGCGGCATATGCTGTGTGTACAGTCGCTGCCATAATGGAAGCATCTTGTTTGAGAGGGATACGTTCAGCCAAAGTAGCTGAGCTGATTGCTCTATTTTAGGTGTGCAAACTGGGAAAGAATGTCCGAATTACGGTGATCACGGATAGCCAGTATGACTTTGGAGTGGTCCACGATTTTGGACAGATCTGGTCTCAGAGAGGTTTCTTGACGTCTGCAGGAACTCCAATTAGGAACGGTGAGTTTGTGAAGAAATTGCTTGAGGCGATACAGCTGCCTAAACAGATTGCACTGGTGAAGTGTGCTGCACATAAAAATGGGACAGACTATATTGCTATGGGAAACAAGTATGCGGACGAAATAGCCCAATACTGTGCCAGAAATATGGTCTCGCTAAACAGGAGGAGAGAAAAAGAAAATGTTTCATGTCCCTTGCTATTTACTAACATTGTCGAAACATGGGATGAGGTAAGACAATTACAGGAAGAAGCAAACGAAGAGGAGAAAGATGGTTGGATAAAAGCAGGTTGCAGAAAAAGAGAGGAAGATGACGTTTGGGTTTATAGAGATGAAAGACCAGTTATGCCTGATAGCATGATTTCTAACATGGCACGGATGTACCATGGACAAGCTCATATTGGTAGGGATGCCATGATTAGACTTTTCAGACAAACTTGGTACAACCCAAAATTCAGAGCTATAGCTGAGAGTCTCTGTCAAAGATGTCTTACATGCCAACAGATAAATCCAGGAAGGAAATCAGTTGTGAGTCTAGGAACAATAGGACGGGAAGGAGGTCCTTTTCCTAGAATGCAACTAGATTTTATTGAAATGCCCCCAAGCAATAGATTGAAGTATGTTCTTGTGGTCGTTTGTTTGTTTTCTCGTTGGGTGGAAGCCTATCCGTCAAGAAGGAATGATGGAGTTACTGTAGCTAAGCTCCTGCTGAGAGAATTCATTCCAAGATATGGTTTTCCAGAAACGATCGAAACAGATAGAGGAACACATTTCCAAAATGAACTGATCCAATTGATATGTGAAGCTCTTGACATACAACAGAAATTGCACTGTGCTTACAGACCAGAGGCTTCTGGAGTGGTAGAACAAGTAAATGGAACAATAAAGAATAGGTTAGGGAAAATGTGTCAAGCCACAGGACTCAAATGGCCTGATGCCCTACCATTGGTGCTAATGACTATCAGAAGCATACCTGACAGAAAAACAGGTCTGAGTGATCATGAAATAATCATGGGACGAGCAATGAGACAAGCACATGTACCTGTCAACAAACTGCTGACTATAACTGATGATCTCGTATTGGACTATTGCAAAAGATTGGCTGATGTGGTACATTCTGTGTTTCATCAGGTTGGACCGGATGCGACCACTCTTGAAAGAAAACCAGCTCATGATTTGAGTCCAGGAGACTGGGTCCGCATAAAAATCCACAGAAGAAGAAACTGTTTGGTTCCTCGCTGGGATAAGCCACGTCAAGTGATCCTGGTGACAACAACTGCTGTCAAATGTGCAGGAGTGAAAAACTGGGTGCATGCCAGTCACACTATCAGAGTTCCAGATCCTGAAGCTCGACCTGTAAGTCGACATCTGGAGATATCTGATACCAGCTCAGCATCCGAAGCAGAACCTGAAACAAGCAGAGTTCCAGATCTTGAAACTCGACCTGAAAGTCGACATCTGGAAGAACAAGGTACAAGTTTTACAACTGAAGAAGAACCTGAACCAATTGAAGTTCCAGATTTTGAAGCTCGACCTGTAAGTCGACATCTGGAAATATCAGATACCAGTTCAGCATCTGAAACAGACCAACCTGAATTTGATGAAAGACAAAAGAGAAAATTACGCACTGACATTATAAACGAAGAAACTGAACCAAGAGACAGTGATAGTGAACAACCAAGTACAAGTTATGGAAGAATTCCTCCAGAAATAGTCGAACTAACTGAGGGAGACTTAGATTCAGATAGAGAGATAGAGGAAGAAGCGGAAGAAACCCGAGGAGTAATAGGGACAGACCAACAAATAGAAGAAACACAGGGAAATTTAGATTTAGACATAAAGATTAATAAAAATTCGGAAGACAATCGAGGAGGGATAGAATCAAACGTCCCAACAGAAGAGATACAAGAAGGTTCAGATTCAGAGAATGAAACAGAAATCATAAAGTTCAAAGTTAGAGGAAGTGAAGTAAGGTCTGAAACGGAATCAGAAGAAAGTGAAGAAGAAAGAAAGCAAAGACTAGGATCAAGAAAGAGGACTTGGAGAACTGAACAAGAGGAAAAGAAAGCGAACCAAAAAGGCCAAGAAAAGGAGACAATTGGCCCCACGAAGTCAAAAGACTGAGATACAAGATAATAAATTTGAACAGAGATGATGCGGAACAAGTAAATGAAATAACAAGTCAAAAAGGACAAGGAAAACAAGGTGGAAAACAATTGCAGAAAACAAAAAGAGTGAAGAGACCTAATTTGAAATATAAGTCACCTGAGTGGCTATACATCGCATTGACTGACATCAAAGAAGAGGATAACACTCACGAGAGCCCAGGCGAAAGCTGTAAACAAATGGGTGAGAGTGAAGTACAACAAACCTGAAAAGATAAAAAGAAGAAAACCCGGACTGGACACAAAAATCTGAACGAGACAAGAAAGAGTTCTGAAAAGAGCTGAAGAAAGCATCAAACGAGACAAAGTAAAAGGGTAGAGTGGCTGAGAAGTCATTCTGAGGTGTGGTGACACATTTTCTGTACAAATATATATATAGAGCTAGATAATAGTACAATATGGTAGACAGTGAAAATAGAAGATCTAGATGTGAATTTTTACGTAGATGGTGTAGAATGTGTTTCTTTTGTACAGGTTTGCTAATGTTTATTTGGCTTATTTTAGCGATAATAATTCCATTAAGGTTGGTTGTAGAAGAGACATCTGTAATAGGGAATAACACGAAAAAGGATAAGGAAGCTAACACACAAAACACTGCAACATTAGTAGATAGTACTGATTTACATAAGGATAAGTCTATAACTGACTTCTCCAAGAATGTCTTCACGAAATTGTTGTATGAATATGTGGAGACAATGGATGTGAGGGATTGTTATGTCTGTATGCAATTACCTGCGTCTGTCACAGAAGGTGTGACCTATCATCACCTTCCTTTGACGTATGGGATAACATGTAGCGTTTTAGCTAGTTTATTTTATAAAACAGGTAGATTAGAATATTATTACACTGACATAAGCACTGTTTTTGCGAAGGTTCCTATAATTCCTGAACTAAACAAGGTGAAAGAAGCAAAAATGTTTGGTGAATTTTTCCTAGAAAATAAAGATTTAACATTAGAGTATGTAGTTAGACACAATCTTACCTGTGAATTAAAGAAAGAGGAAAAGGTCTTCTTGGAGATGGTAGAAAACAGAAGAGTTAAGTTTCAAAGAAAGGTGATAGAAGAAAAGACAAAAACACCACTTTGGGCGTTTGAAGAGAAAAATCATGACAAAGGAGAGACAAATGCAGCTATGATTTTGGATTGGCCTCAACAGGGAAAGTTGTGTATTAGTAGAAATAAGACTTTGTATGATAACTATTTCGTGGGTTCCAGTGAATGCCGAGATACATATAACATTTTAGGAGGATGGGGATTTAAAGGAGGAAAAGATCCAATATTTCCTGGGATCTATTATATATGTGGAAGTAGAGCTTATTATAGGTTGCCGGACCACTGGTATGGGTCATGTTATTTAGGTCTGGTCTTTCCAAAGATTTTTCATGTGGAGAGAGGAGAAAAAGGAATACATGAGATAGGTAAAACATTAACACGTAGAAGGAGGGAAAGTTTTTCAGAGATAGTAGGTGACAGTTTTGGAGCATTGATACCAGCAGTGGGTATATCTTTGAATTCATTCAAGATTCGGAAACTGTCCACAGTAGTAGATCGTTTATCAACGAATACTGCTGGAGGGTTCTTGATGGTAAATACCGAAATGGTTGCCATGAGAGCTACGGTGATGCAAAATCGGCTTGCCCTTGACATTCTTTTGACAAAAGAAGGTGGAGTCTGTGGAATGTTGAAAGTCCAACATTGTTGCACTTACATTCCAGATAAAAGTGAAAATATACAGAAGTATATAAAGAATATTACTGATTTGCACAAAGAAATTGCTCCACTGGAGGTTGAAGGTGCCTGGGAGAAACTTGGTAAGAGTTTTTCCTCAATACAGAAATGGTTTACAGAAATAGGTGGTTTTCTTATTGGGAAAATACTAATATCAGTAACAGTGGTAATAATGGTAATGTTGTCAGCAAAGTTAGCATATGTGTGTATTAAAAGGAGAAAAACACAAAATAGAATAAAAAGAGAAAATGAGAAAAATAAAGAAAGAGAACGAGAAATGGGAGAAATAGAATTAGAAGAACTAAAAGAGAACATATACAAAAGATCAAAAAGACAAGATGAGAAAAACACTGTTGTGTGAACTAACCAAAGCAAATGGACAAGAAACATTTATCTGAAAATTGTGTTACATGGTTTTTGTGGTGATATTAAAAATCACCAAAGGGGGGAGCTGATGGAGCAAGGTAAATGAAATAATTTTGAAACCCCTTAATAAGAATAATACATTAACGGTACTAATTGTTTGATGAAATAACCAACAAAATGCACCTTTAATAAACATTTACATAAATGGTAACTGCCATTTTGTGCAAAATCTAATTTATTTACCATTGTGAAGTATTATAATATTAAAACTGTGATTTGCGTACTAATCAGAGTAAAATCGCATGATTTGTGCTGTGTAGTAAAAATTGTATTGTGGCAAAGAATGCGGATGGTAAGTAAAATGGCTTTAAATGTCGCTTCTGCTAGGTAACACCTAACACGGGTTCTTAGAATGACGGGTGGTAAACAGAAAGGCTAATTTTCTTTGTTTTAATTATGATTGTGTTTGTTTTTATGATAGTCCGTTTGGGCCTGTTAGGCCAGGCTGCGAAAATGGCTGCCGGCATAGATGAGGTCATACCAGAAACCAAAGATGGCCTCTAAGCGAAAGAAATAATGGAGCTGAACCACGTGGGTACGGCCTGTACACGGAGTGAGAAATGTCAAGGACGGTGTAACCTATTATGAGGAGAGTGCCAAGAAAGACTCAGCACGTATCCGTGAGAAAGGGGAGAAGGAAGTATTGAAAAACAAAGAACTGACCAAAATGTGACCATCAAAATCGCAACAATATGAATAGACAATTTGGACTGCTTTTACCCAAAGGAAATCGGAAACAGTGAACTCTTAACCATCCCCGAAACCAGTTTGAACAAGGAAGGCGATGAGGCAATCTTCGCCACCCCCTCAAATGGACCAATTAGCGTGATTCCTGCCCCCAAACATTGCAACTTTTTGTGTAGTAAGCTAGAAGTAGGGTATAAGAAGGACTGCTCTTATATGGGAGGAGTCGATGCTGCTATTATTGCAAATGCCGATGCTGATGTTAATGCGGATGCTACCATTGACTTCGAACCTGACTGGGGAAGGAACGAGACCGTTGCGGGAAATCTGTATGGGAGGTCCCGTCGAGGAGGCCATCTAAAGGGACAGTCAGTCAGTTTGGGAGTCTATTCAGTGATTTACGGTTTATCTTCTTTTGGTGAACTAATCCTATCTGCATCTAAATAGGTAATGCATAATTTCGATTTCTTTACAGAATTTCTTATATAAATGTTAAGAATGTATTAAGGTGATTAATAAACTAAGAATCTCACTCGTGCAAACTTGAATTTAGATAAAAATGTATTCTAATTAACTTTGAGTCTGTGGTTCTTTAGTTCATTAATAAATTTGACATTTACTAGGGTTTTAAATGATTGAGCTGGTCTCGATCACCATCAACTTATTCTACTAGTTGGTCCATCGACCAAAGAGCGGAGTACCTTGATGTTTTAGAACCGACAGGATTAAAAGCTGAATGTATATGATGTTTAAGGTAATAATCTGTTAAATTTAATAAGGTATTCCGTTCTTCCAGCAATTCGTTTTTCTCCTTAGCGTATGTGGGTGTGATCCAGGGAACGACTGAGTGTATGATATGCGGTGTTATGGGCCCCACCGTCATATGGTATAGTGGATGTGAATGATTTCACCTGGATTTCATGTCCAAAGGAGAAGAATTTATATTAGCCGCGCTGGATCAGAGGTGAGCCAGTCTGGTTTGCACCAGCTCTTTGAGAGCAGATCCTTGTCAGTCTGTCTCCTGCTTAGGACTTAGAATAACGTCTCTGAAATTGACTTCATGTCATATCTCCTGATGCATTTGTTTGAGCCTTTTGCTAATTCCCTATATATGATGAGCAATAACTAAATATTATTTTTGTCTTCTGTATTGCACTTATTTTATTTAATAAACCTTCAAGGTTTCTAACTTTTACTGGTCTCTAGAAGGTTTATTTAATTGACTACGTGGATTTATTTGCTGACTATCTAATCTTCGAGGGACGTATTGCCTCATATGTTCTGGAGGACAACACTGTCCCTTATCCTGCAAAGGCCCTTTATCTAAGATTAACTAGTAAAATAGCGTCAACAATGTCATAAAAAGAGATATCAATATAGATCATAAAGTGCTTCCACATAATAAGATAATTACAACAGCTGCAAGCTAGTGACCTCTAGCACCTAGGAAATATTGCCATAATATACATAAAAGGTGCCCTCATTTTGTTGCAAAACAACAGCATGTCATTTTTTCTAAGTATTATTTTTTTCCATAAACAAAAGCCTGTCATTTTCAGAAGATTCACTCCTGATTTGCAAGCAATAATAAACACACCCTTTTGCCTTCAGCAGACCACATTTATGTGATCAGTACTCATTTTGACAGTCACTTCTGAAACTTAGTAGGTACTATCTTGAATGACTAGATGCTCGCTTTACTGCTCAAAGTTTTATTAAAGACACTACAGTTAGACTTATCTGGATTAAATGTTCTTGAGAAACAGCTTACTGAATGCAACAATCTAACTTCCTAAATTTGTGTCAACATTTCTTCTGTTGCAGCCTTAGTTGCTTATTTTTCAACAAAGAATTTCTGAAATCTTTCAGGGTACTGCAGTACATCTGGAGGTCAGAATGCTCTGTTTCAAATTATTTCTTTGACTTTATTTACTCAGTAAAAGGTACATGCCTAGTTGTATTTAAGGAACACCAGCTGCCAATCTGGAGTAGTCTGAAGTAATTCTTCAATACAAATTGTCAAAGCCTATGGGGATAAAGTGAATTGCAGATTACGAGTGGGCCGCTTTTAGGTGTGCTGTTATCATGTGGCCAGAAATAATATTTCAGACTGATGATCCCCAACCTAAATCCACTAATTACGAGTTATCCCTACAGAATGGGGAATAACCGAGAGGACCAGTATTTTCCGTTTTAAATTTTGCACTGAATTCACAGTTCACTGTGGCTTAATGTTCCCTGGTAAATGGGATTAGGCGGACCTGTTCTAGGCATGAGTGGTAAAGGACGTTTCAACAGTGACAGAAGTCAAGCCAGGCTCTGGGCTGCTATGTGGAGAGTCTTCCATGGTCCCCATTGCTACAAGAGGATGATTAAGTGGACCAGAGTTGAACTGCATTTGCTGTATGAACAGCATGCAAATTTACCAGTCTTATTTTCCAACTGGTAAATTGGGCCTAGTGTGCCCACACTTGGAAAATCAATGTACAGCAAGACCGGGCCATTTGCAATAGGGCGGCATTCATTCCCACCTGGGATACTGCTCTGCCCGAGTTGTAATCGGACCCTGTGTATTCATGCAAGTGGAGACTTCAAACTACTTCACCGGATCCTATTCTCAAGATGTTAATCAATAGTTGTGTGAGCAAGGTATGCACTCAATGTTATCATTATGAAAGAAAAGAATGAATTACATTTTTATAAAAAGCATAGAATAATTAAGACAAAAACAAATGATTTATGCTTGGACAGTTCAACAGTTGGAGCTGCTCTGATTGTACTAACATGGACTTTTTAGAGATGCACAGGAGCACCCTAATAAGAGACACAGGTGAAAAAGGAAATGACTGAATTAGTGAACAAATACTTAACTCAATGGTGGATGTTCTCGTTAGAATAAAGGACTCTGCTTTAAGTTCACGTGTTTTGAATAAGCGCTGTCTGCCCAAATACACCTGGAGCAGGGTGGAGAGCTCACTATGATGTCTCATTGCACTGGAGAAGGCAGACAAGAAAATGATAATAGTGAATTTATATATAACACGCCCCATAAACTGATTTGCACTTAGTGTCTGTATAACAGTCATTAATATGACCAAAGTCTACAGGAATGACTTTATCAACCATAAAAGTATGAAAGCCTGATCCAGCCATACCTGCAATGTAAAGTTACCCAAAGATTTCTCCTGCATACGCTCAGTCCACTGGGCCAACTACTGAGCTGGAATCAAGCAATTGTTGTGTCTGCTTTTGTGGCAAGCACTCATGAAAGACCAATCTTTCTGTGTTAATGTATAGAGTGGATTAATGTGGGGTTTGTATTTGCTTGTCTTTCAATGCAGGTTGGAGTAGTTCTAAGTGTGTCCCCGTGAGGTTGCTGAGTGCATATGAAAAGTTGGCAGAGGTAGGTACCTTTGTCCAAGAAGGGACCCTTCTTCCTAGTCAGGATAAGGGGGATACACTAAAATAACCCCTGCTCACCCCCTTGGTAGCTTGGCACGAGCAGACAGGCTTATCTCAGAGGCTGTGTGTAAAGTATTTGTGAACACATACAGTAATACAGTGAAAACACTACAAATGGACACCACACCAGTTTAGGAAAAGAAGTAATCTTTATCTAAACTAGAACAAGCATAAAATGACAAAAATCCATAATACAGTACTAAAAATATGATTATTAAAAGGTAGAAACAACAGTTCTGTTCCAAGAAAATGTTGGATGCGACACTTTTACACAAAGTACCTTGGATGCGCCGAAAAATGCAAGCAAAAAAGGTTGCAGGGAAGGTGATGCGTTGGTTCCTTACACTCAGGGAAGGTGATGCGTCGGTTCCATGCTCCGGGGGAGTTGATGCGCCGGTTCCTTACTGCTGCGCAGGGTAGGTGATACGTCGGTTCCTTACCGGAGAGGAGGTGATGCGTCGGTTTCTTACTGCATGGGGAGGTGATGTGTTGGTTTCTTACAGCGTCCCCCAACGATGCGACAGACTTGACGCTTCGATGCGTGACAATCCGGTACGTTGCGATGCGTGAAGACCCGGGATGCACTGCAATAATTTCAGCCGCGTCCCCTTGATGCGCCAATTCTTCCACAACAGGGCCTGCAACAGAATCGGTGAGGTGATCTCGGACGTCGGAGATCGGTGCACAGGATTCGTTGCACGGCAGACACTTCAGCCGCGAGCAAGCGCTGTGTCAATTCTTCGGTGGCGGCGCGGCGTCGGAAAATTCTTCTCGCAACGCTGTGATGCATCGGAAACAGGTGATGCGTCGATTTTCACAGTTCTTGCAGTTTCCAGTCCCAAAACAACCTCCAGAGGTCCAGAACACTGCTAGGCACCTCTAAGCAGGTCAGAACTCCCAGCAAAGGCTTTCAGGGGACCTGGGGGTGAAGTCTTTGTGTCCCTGAGACTTCAGAACAGGAGGCAAGCTCAATTTCAAGCCTTTGGAGATCTTCCTCAAGCAGGGGACACAGCACAACCAAAGTCCTTCTCCTTTCCTTGGCAGAAAGTAGCCACTGCTGGCCAACCCTAGACAGCAAACAGTACAGGGGCAGCATTCCTCCTCAGTTTCTCCAGCACTTCTCCTTGGCAAAGGTTCCTCTTGATTCCCAGAGGTGATCTTTGAAGTCTTTTCTATCCCTGAGACTTACAACAGGAGGCGAGCTCTATTTCAAGCCCTTGGAGAAAACTCTAACAGCAGGATGATGAAAGCACAGTCCAGTCCTTTCCCTGCCCAAGGCAGAAGCAACCACTGCAGGCCAACCCCAACAGCACACAGCACAGGGGCAGTACTCCTCCTCCAGCTTTCCCGGTTCTTCTTCCTGGCAGGTTTCTTAGTTCAGCAGTAATCTAAAGTGCAGGGGCTTTATAGCACAACATCCTTTGTTCTCTGGTGGCAGAGAAGCTCTTTGCCCATCCAAACCCAGTTCTGTCCTCTCTGGTGCAGCTGCCCGGCAGGAGGTGAAGACAGCATTGTTCCAGGCAGACCAGGCCCATTCAGGTGTGAAAGAAATCTTCTCCCCCTACTCTAAATGCAGCCCAGGTCTATTCAGCCCAGCCCTGACTCATCCAGGAAAGGCAGGACACACATCAACCCCCGGTGGCCGTCTGAGAGAATGCACATCCCCAGGCCCTGTCATTCAAAAGCCAGACAGTCGATCCACAAACCAGCAGAGGCACACAGGATGGCTAAGCAAGAAAATACCCACTTTCTAAAAGTGGCATTTTAAAACACACAATATAAAAATCATCTTTACTAAAAAATGCATTTTTATATTCTGAGTTCAGGCATACTAAACTCCATCTTTCTATCTTGTCCCAATGGGAAGTTATATTTATAAGATGTTATAAATAAACTCCCATTCTATCCTAAGGGACAGTTAGCCTTTCAATAGTGAAAAACGCAATTGGTAGTATTTCCCTAGGACATGCCACACACATCCGGGAATGTCCTACCTTTCCCATACACTGCACCCTGCCCACAGGGGTACCTTGGGCCTACCTTAGGGGGTGACTCACATGTCAGAAAAGGGAAGGTTAGGGCTTAGCAAGTGGGTGCACTTGCCAGGTCGACTTGGCAGTACCAACTGTACACAGATACTGCAATGGCAGGTCTGAGAACCTTTTGCAAGGCTGCTCGCACAGATACTGCAATGGCAGGTCTGAGAACCTTTTGCAAGGCTGCTTGTGTGGGTGGCACAATCAGTGCTTCAGGCCCACTAGCAGCATTTGACGTACAGGCCCTGGCCACACACAGTGCACTGTACTAGGGACTGAGTAGTAAGTCAAACAAGCCAATCATGGAAATACCAATCCATAGTCACAATTTACAGGGAGAGCATATGCACTTTAGCACTGATCAGCAGTGGTAAAGTGCTCAGAATCATAAAACCAACACAAACAGGGGCAAAACAGGAGGCCAATAAGCAATACGTCTGGGGATAAACCCGCTGGACAAGCCAGGTCTAACAGTAAAGTTACTCAAAGATTTCTTCTGCATACGTTCAGTCCACTGGGCCATCTACTGAGCTGGAATCAAGCAATTGTTGTGTCTGCTTTTGTGGCAAGCACTCATGAAAGACCAATCTTTCTGTGTTAATGTATAGAGTAGATTCATGTGGTGTTTGTATTTGCTTGTCTTTCAATGCAGGTTGGAGTAGTTCTAAGTGTGGTTGCTGAGTGCATATGGCGCATATATGAATGTGTTAGTGTGAAATTACCACAGCAAATTAGGGGGCTAATTAAGTTTTAGGCGGTGCGGGAGGAGGGCGGCACACCACCGCCCGCTCCCGCACCACCAAAGTCGACTGCCAGCCGCCCGCAAGATTAGGAGTTTTCTCCTGGTCTGGCAGGCAGTCCTTTAGTGTTCCCACGGCGGTGCCTTTGAGAAAAGGCAACGCAGTGGGAACGCTAAAGCAAGTTCCTGCACAGCATGGACTGTTAAGGAACTGGGCGTGCATGCCCACAGGGGGCCCACCATGTGCCCCCCTGCATGCATCCTCAAGGCATGAGGCACCAGAGGGCCCTGTAGGGTCCCCTTAGTTTCCTCACTGCCAGCAGTTTCATGGTATGAACACCGCCATTAGACCACTGGCAGTGAGAAGGGGCTGCAGCAGCCCTGCCAAGCATACTGCGGCCTCACACCACCGCGCCACCACCAGGGAACGTGGTTACCTGGCAGTTGCGGTGGTGCAATGGAGGTCCAACCGCTAAAGTTGTAATGCAGCAGTCGGACCACCAGTGTGGTGGTGGCTGGACCCCCACGACCGCGCCCCGTGAGTCTGGCGGTCCTTGGACCTCCAGACTCGTAATCAAGCCCTGAGTGCTGTGAGAATCTGTGTTGAGTCTAGAGTTAGATATGAATACTAGTGTAGACCTGTGTGGTGTTATGGGGTCTGCAGGGTTTTTGTCGCATTGAAAGATTTCTTAAGAGTTCCACATTTGTATACATATGGTGATTCGCACAATTGAATGGAGTGTTGGTATGCATGGGGTTTGCATACAAGAAGTTTCTGATGCATATACGGAGATTGCGCACAAGTTCTTGGTTTGTGAGTGTTTGGAAATTGCATTCAATTGTGTTCCTGACTTTTGTCACATGTCTGAAATTATGTTGTGGTTGTATGCTAACAAGTGGAATGTTTATGTGGGTAATAATGATAGTAGGGTTGTCTGGAAATGTGTGTTGAGTTGAAGTTTGGTTACTCTGAGTTTTGTGGTGTTGCTACTTATATTCTTTCTCTATTTTTGTGCTTAGAATGTGCAGACATGGGTGTGTTGTGGAAACCCCATGCCAAATGAGGCGTGAGGGTTCTGACCTTGATTGTGGCATGAGTTGGTCTCTTTGACAAATTTTCTGTGTGCGTAAATATTTTTGTTGGCTGCAATAAGGAGTGGTTAAGCAATCAAGCTTGAGGTGGTCTCACAAACTTTGGTTTTGGAGTTATGCATGGCTAGTCATAACCTAGTGTTTTTTTTGTACTTTGTAATTGACGTGAGGTTTTGGGAGCCTCATGTCTTGAAAAGTACCATAGTTCTTCTTTATCCTTTGCGGAATTGCCATAATTGATATTTTCATGTCTTTGCTAGGAGAATGTGTGACCCAGATGTATTAGTGAGTAAGTGTGAACAGCTGCCCTTTTACTGTTCTCGTATAGGGATTTAGGTGTCTTTGATTTGTTGCTTTGCAACAGAAGGCGATACATACCACCCTGTGTGTGTCCTTCCCCTTTTTGTAAGAACTGATGGCTGGAATAGTGAGAGGGAATGGTGCTGCAATGGAATATTGCTGTGGTGAGTAAAAACATGGGCACAGTTCAAGTTGGCGAGTGGATGAAGAATTGACAAACCCTTTAGAGATGAAGCTGCACCCAGGGATCTTAGATGTAAATAAACTAGATTTCATAAAGCCTGCAGACTTATAATTTCTTAGTAAAGTGAAAGAAGGAAACACTGTTATACGGTTCCTACAAATTAAGTAGGACTGTGTATCTGTACACCACAAGCGTCAGCATATGGGAACTCGGTCCATACACATCATCAGGAAATGTTGGTCCAGGAACAGTGCCCCATCTGAACCGCTAAACTTACCAGGGTACCTGATAGTATCAGCAATCTCGAACATGACCACTCTTTATTACCCAAGGAAACCATGGAAACAGATTGAACCTTTTGTTGCTTACTTTTGAATGCCCGAGGTACTCACAAGAAAGATACAAATTGACTTTTCAAACATTTATTGAAACAATAGTATTCTTGTATAGAAAGAGTGTGCTGCAGTTATTAGCAGAAGAAACAAAGCATTGTAACCAGCATTACAAGAATGGTGAAAAAGATGAGCAGTTCAACCATTATGACATTACTATTTGATTACACTCCTACCTACCACTACCTATACTATTGAGACATAGTGGGAGTACCCTCAGCCAGATCCATTGGGATAGCCTAACCCCCCATACCTGAGTATGATGTGTCAGGAAGCCAGTCTGTGTAGAACAGGCTATCTATTCTGCTTTGCAGGATAGAGGTCAGAGTCAGTAGGACTGCATCTCAGTCAAAGTGTGTCGCGTACTAGGACTATCCCAGCAGAAGTGCTCCACTGCCGAATGTAATGCAGAGGCTGTTTATATAATAAAAGAACTGTTCCAATCACACTGTGTCAAAGGTGCAGAGCTGATGTGATGGTTTGTCTGGAGCCTTAGAGCTGTCTCCAACCAGACAACCAAATGCAAGGGCATCACGTTCCATGTGCTTAGCCTTGGACCGAGTGTACGAACAACATGATAATAATACTTGCTAAGAAATTAACTACATGTATATTAGTTACTCAGTACATTATCGTGTAAGTGTAAAACATGTAAAAAGTCGCATTAGAAAACGATGTCAAGCTAAAACGTGAAACTGAAATGGATACTCTGATCGGGTCCTGTTGTACGACACAACAACACGTTTCAGAATGTTGTGTGCTGCATTATGGAAAACCTGTCTGCTGGGTAACACAGGCGTTTGTAAAAGATGAGCGCTGATGTCCTCTGACTATACAACTCAGACCCACTGCTTTTGAGGATGCCTGAGGGACCCCACAAATGAGGATGAAACCCTACTGATAGCCCTAATCTAAAGGCACTCTTTCCCAAATGTCTTGGATGAAGATATGGAGAACTGAGCTGTAAAGCATGACCACACACCCATATCATATCACAGTAAGTGACATCACTAGAAGTGACGTCACTGCAAGAGGCCTCACCGTGGATGAAACATAACATGTGGCACTTTGTACAACTCAATGGAAGAAATGGCTGATAAGTAAATACTTAGAGTACTATATCTGAGTTCACCTGACCTACAGTCAACTATTCAGATACACTAGCAAGGTGTCTCTCTTCGGTAGCTTGACTGAGATCAGTGTTTAACTAATTAGAGATGATGAAAAATGCAGGAAGCAAACATGAAAGAATGCTGTTAGGATATTAAGAAAATGAGTTCTAAACAAATATATTTATTACATTTAATAAAAATGTTCAGGAACTTAACAAATGATTCATCTCTTTTTAATGAGCTTTATTTTCGTTTGCTCACTATTTATGCTTATTTTTAGTTAAGGTATTTAGCTAATATTCCTTGTAAATGAATGTTTGTTGCTTTCTTGACTCTGCAGAGCACTCAGATATATATTTGCTAATAAAAACATAAGGAAGATCTCTAGCAAAGGACAGACAGTACAGTTGGGTGCTAGTGAGATGCCCTATCTGACATTAGTTGGCGGCTGATCATAGGTCCTTCAGTTGACTGATTGTCTCAAAAGTCTGCTGTTTTGAGTAGTCTCCTGAACCAAAGTCAATTCAGTTCTCCCCTCAGTCACGAAACAGCATCCTCTTCAAATACCCTGGGTCTTTTTTCCCAGAGGATATCTGGATAACATAGTATATTAAATTTGATTCTGGGGACTACCAGAAGCCAGTGGATGACTTTCATGGTTGGATTCATCCAGTCATGTTTTCGTAGATTCAAACACATGTTGGAGTCTGGTTTTGAGCATTGCAACCACTATCTGTAAGCTTTCCGGTTGAGCATTGTATGAAGAACTCGTTTTAATCCCTCTTGTCAAAATCAGAATTTCAGGTGTGCAGAATTCTTTCCTGCCCAAGTTGAAGCAGTCACAAAAGAACAGATTTCAGAGGCTGGTTAATGATTCCATTCTGTGTCTACACACTTTGGAAAAATGGGAGATGCCATGCAGGAACTGGTGTGCATGAACAAGGGGGGCCTTTAGGGCCCACTCTGTCTCCTCTCCGCCACGGCTTTCATGTGGAACGGCCATGAAAACCGTGGCAGAGAGGAAACTCGTAACATGCTTGCCGTGACCGCAGTGCTCCCGCCAAGCTTAGTGTGGCCTCATGAGCACCGCAACACCGCTAGGGAATGGCAGTTCACTGGCAGCTGTGGTGGGGCAATGGTGGTCCGACCACCCTAATTGTAATAGGGCGGTTGGAAGACCGCCACCGCTGCCCTCCCGTGAGTCTGGCGGTGCATAGACCGCCAGACTCGTAATAGAGCCCTTAATGGGTATCCTTAACTTGATTAATAGAAGCAACACAAGCACAGCAAACAGTAGCAAGGACGATTGGTAACCTCAAATGAAGCACTAGTATGCACGTACTAAAAGACAGCATAACTTAGGAGTAAAAAAAACTAAGGGCCTGATGTAGCAAGAATTGCTTTTGCGATTCTTAAATAGCAAATTTTACCAATTCGCTATTTAAGAATCGCAAACTGTAATGTATGTAGGATTTGCAAAAACATTTGCGATTCCTACATATTCCTTAATAGCGAATCGCAAATTCTATTTGCTATTAAGGAATACCTTCCCAGTCATTCCTTTGGGCCTAGAGGCCCATAGGAATGAATAGGATACATTCGCAATTTGCGAGTACCAAATAGGTACTCGCAAATTGCGCATGCAATTTCAAGGGTGCAAGGGGGCCAAAAAGCCACCCTGATGCACCCCCAAAAAAGGTAAGTATGCACATGTGGCGCACACACATGCCCTAAGTGCCATGTGTGTGCGCCACATGGCACTTAGAAAAATGCAAAAATTTGCATTTTTCTAGGAATTTGCAAATTACCACCAACTTGAAGTTGGTGGTAATTTGCGATTCCTTAAAACCAGGTCACAATTTTTTCTTGCTTCCTGCATTGCATTTAAGGAATCGTAAATTGCGATTCCCTAAATGCATTCGCAAAATAGGTAATCAAATTGTGATTCCCTATTTTGCGAATGCCTTTTGGGATGATACATCCCAAAAGGCTTGTTACC
This sequence comes from Calotriton arnoldi, assembly GCA_963921515.1. Classification (NCBI taxonomy): domain Eukaryota; kingdom Metazoa; phylum Chordata; class Amphibia; order Caudata; family Salamandridae; genus Calotriton; species Calotriton arnoldi. The sequence goes on along the minus strand of CAWUFW010008477.1, from coordinate 216,322 downwards.
GTAAAACGCTTGATACATCTGGCCCTAAGTTGCTTGCTAGAGTTTAGCAAATTGTTTTGCTTTTCAGAAATAGGACCACAGTTTGAAACACTCCAAACCTCCCATTAAAATTAGAATTTCAAATGTTGTGTATATTTTGGTACTGAACTAAACAAAATACTTCATCAGTTTTGTATGTGTGTGATGTTTACTTGTTTCTGTAGTTTTATGTATTGTGCTGAGGTTTGAATTGTAGAAATTGCTTAGGTGGGAGTCCCCAGCTACCAATAATATTTAGAAGGTGGGGGGTCGACAGTAGTCAAATTTTAAAGCCTCACTACTCTACACAGCGCAATTTCTTCAAACCTGGTCTCACAATCCCCTGCTGCGGCTCTGCCAGGCGTACTACGGGATCAGGATACATCACCTCATCTACACAGCCTTCATAATTTTTTATTTTTAGACAAATATATAGCACATAACCTTGCCTCTTGATGTCCTCGGTAATGGTGCACCTTTCTGAACAGGCTACAAGATTATTTTAAAGAGTACACATTTTTCACATCATCAACATTTTCAGTCCCATTACGGTTTGTTGCCAGTTCTTCTAGAAAGAGAAGTTTTGCGGCCGCATTAGCCATGTTTTTTCTTGTGATCTGCTGAATACTTCAGTGACATTGTTAGCATTGCTGCTAGAATTATTGCCAGCAGTGGCATCTGCTTGTCAATGAACACATCGCTGTTGTGTCTGGCACTTGGATGCAAGGGTGAAATCTGAAATGTATTTAGTCAGATGTGAGATAGTCTTTGAGGCTTGAACTTTCAACTGTTATGCATTTCACAGCCACTGCTTTCAAACAACAATTCTGTAAATAAACAAAGCATTGGATATTGCTTCTTCAGTTTATATTCTGGGCAACAGAGTACTCACATAAAAATGCAGTATCAAGCACGGTCCACCCTTCCACCTCCAACCCCACAACCCACCCCACCACACAGAGCAGAGAAGCTTTCCAGAACCACAGCAGAGTGGAACATAGAACATTAGCAATACTCAAATATAAATGCTTTAGGCAAATTCCAACATCACTGGCATGATACCATTGCGCGAGAGGTGAAGGTCTAAACCCTCCATGCCAGTTCAATCCTTGGCCTCTCTGCTTAGACTACAAAAAGGGCCAGTACCTCTTGTCAAACAAGCTCACATTAATTTACGTAAACATTTTAATGCTAAGCAAACTGAGGCTTCAACTGTGTAGAAATCAACAGCAAAAATAAATATAATTCAGCTTTGTTAATGTTTTTTTCTGTATGCTCCAAGTTATTTTCTAGTACGTATGTGGTAAGCTCTTCTAGTGAAATAGTTCCATTTTCTTTTACAAATTTTTTTGGAAGAAGTCCTAATCAGCAATAAACAAAATAAAATATTCTATTAGAAATATTCGCATTTTCTTGAACAGTTCTTAAGTTTAGATAAATAAGATAGCTCAGTGGGTTGTAAGGCAAGCACAGCGTAAGGTATCACATACAATTATTGTGAAGAATTACACATACTCTAAGACAACAAAGACTGCAATAAAGAAAATCACAATGGTGGCAGGTGGCACTGGAGTGCAGAGTTCAGAGTGGCGTGCAATATATCACAAACATGTCGAGAATAATACACATATACAGTACAACAGAGTACAATGAACACAACAACTTTTCAGCTAACACTAGGCAGTAATCAGAGCGCAATATAAAGAAAGACAAACATGCTGGGGCCAAAGCATACACTATCGTAAAGAGTGCAATCAACACGGTCTGTAGGACACAAGGTAGAGAGGACACAACACAAGGAGCACACAGCACACAACAGCAAACAATGTGAGAGCAATGTACCAGTACAGTGCAGTAAAAAGTGCAATAAACACAATCTTATTTGTGGCAGAGGGCATATGCAGGGCGCACAGCTCAGGGATGGCGCAGCCAAAAGACAGTGTGTAAAACTGGAGATTAACATGTTGAGAACTACAGATACATATGGAACAAAGTGCAACAACCGTAATCATTGGTAATGCATAGAAGACAGATACAGAGAAGACAGAGCATTCAGAAAAACAGTTTATGGGTGTAAGTACCAGAAAAAGTAGGAAACAAGCACAGCAGATTACCCAATTTTTAATTCATAAAGGTGGCCAAGGGTACGCCTGGAGGTTTACCGCAGTTGGTGGTTTCCAGGTGTACCCCTGCGAAACCTTTGTAACTTCCCATTTTCTCACATATCAGGCATTTGTGTATGCACTGTTCAACGTGATGTACAATTCCACATGGAAGTATGCTTTCTTGTGGGTGAATGCTTTTATTAAAAAAAATTATTTTCTCCACACAAAAATGCTTTTACCCTATCCCTAAGAGCCCATCCATTTTGCATGTGTTCCATTCTTATTCCATCTCTAGAAAATTATTTAGGGCCTAATTAAGGGGCCGATTATGATGGCGGGCGGACTTTGTCCACCCGCCATCGCCCCGGGAAATGGGACCGCCCGCTATGTGTGCGGCGGTCCTGCACATGTGATTAGGATGCCACGGTGGCGGTGGCATCCCGCATTTTTAACATTGCGGCGGGCGGTGCTGTAAGCAGCACCCGCTGCAATGTTAAAAATGCATGTTGTGCATTTGCATGCACAATGTGCAGGCACTACGCGGTGCCTGTCACCGTGCGCATGCAAATGCAGGGGGGTACCATAGGTACCCCCCATGTGCACCCCCCACCCCCGACACCCTGGGGGCCCGCAACGGGCCCCCAACAGCAAAGACCGCGAGCCTTTCCATGGCGGCGCCGCCGCCATGGAAAGGCTCATCTCCGCCGGCATCATAATATGGATGGCGGTGTCTCGCAGACACCGCCACCATATTAAACACTTTTCCGCCCGGTCAACTGATCGACCGGGCGGAAAACATGCGGACGGTCTTTCCGTCCACCGGGGTCCCCTCCGCCATAGTAATATGGCGGGGGAATTTGGTGGCGGACGGACGATTATGGCGGGCGGATCGCCACCGCCATGGGGACGGTGGCGATCCGCCCGCCATCCTAATCGGCCCCTAAGTGTTTGGCGGTCTTGGAACAGGCCCCCGCTCCAAGACTGCCAAACCCAAAGTCAGTCCACCCGCCAGATTACGAGTTGTAATCCTGGCGGGCAGTCCTGCGGCAGAGTCCCATGGCGATGCCTTTCTAAGGCTCAAAGGAGAGCCATAGAAAGGCAGAGTTGTGGGAGTGCCACAGCACGTTCCTACACAGGGAGAAATGCACCATGTTGTGCATTACTTGCTGTGCAGGAACTGGGGGTGAAAACATGCAGGGGTGCACAACATGTGCCCCCTGCATGCACCCCATGCACAGAGGCTACTGAGTTGCCGCACCGCTAGCCATTTCGTGGCGGGGCTCACCGCCATGGAAAGGGTCTCGGTGGCCAACTCGTAAAATGCCACATCGGCACCGCCAGCATATTGCGATCTCTGACCGCTGCGCCCCTGCCGTGGGATCCATGATCCCCGGCAGTTGCGGCAGTTCTGTGGCGGTCTGACTGCCAAACTCAAAATATAGAGGTCAGACTGTAGGTGCAGCGCTTGCCACACCACCACCACGGATTCGACCGTCCCATGGACTGCTGAACTCGTGATTGGGCCCTTAGTCTTGGCCTTCAGAGGTGTTAATCTCAAAGTTTTTCCAGGGTAGAAATGGTGTTAAGGGAAGTTTTTGAATACCTGTTTGTTGATGTGCACTTACTTTCAGGGAATTCCTCCCCCCTGGACTCCTGTTTCTGCACTCCTGAAGCAATTGTTTAACAAGTGTGTAATCAACTTTTAGAATTCCAAAAGTGGTTTGATTTAAAGAAGGTTTGCTGCACATGTTAGCTACACTTATAGACGTAAATGTTTTTCTTTTTTTAACAGGCCTTATGACAACAGAGTAAAATAAATGCATGGAGATGTGGGCAGGGGTGCATGGAGGACTCAACACAGAAGAGGATACAGTGCAAGACAGCAAATACCTAGAGTACATGTCAGGTGTGGGTTATATGACACAATATCAACCACCGAAACATCAATTCACCAATTCACTGCAATACCACCCAAAAAATAAAATTTACCAAAATATTCTCACTCTATGCACAAACAAGAAAAACAAAAATATCAACAACAAAATATTGCTGTTAAAAATATATAATGTACCATAATATCAAACACAATATAAGGTTTAAGAAAATATCATTAACACATTAAAAATACACAAAACGACAAAATTATTGATTACAACAATATTGACAACAAAAATATCATTAAAATTATTCCAACTAATAATTATCAAAAATAAGGACCACAAAATGTCTTTTTTACATATACCAATAACCATATAAACTCAATAAGTTACTAAAAATGAAATGTAAAACCATATTCACAAATAAATAGCTCTCAAACTAATTAAATAAACACTATAAAAAGGACAAGAAAAATCACTAAAACCTAGCACCAGAAATGCTTCACAAAGAAGACCACGACACTCTGCCAAATTCTAAATTGAATTTGCAGGAGCTACCCTATATAAAACAGACCACCTACACGAGAAAGTAAAATTAACTCATTACAAATATTTAACCAAACTAATTTACTAATGCTTAACTTAAAATACCCTACTAAAATAAACCTTTTTCTTTGTATCGTATTGCACCATACTTTAGGTACCATTAAAAGAAAACATACACCAACGGTGTCCTGGTAAAAAAAAAAACACCCTTCGAAATGACAAAATGGACAAACAGAATGAAAATGTAAGTAAATATGATTAAACTTTAACCAACTCAAAACCAGCAAACTTCAAAAATAAACTAACAACCAAATACCCCTAAAATTTGCATAAGTATTGTTTTAAATGTTAAACTAAAACAAACCTTCTCTATTCAACAGAAAAAAGCCACCACCTGAGCGACATCTCAACGAAACACAGGAACAAAAAAAAGCAGCATATTAAAAAGACAGCAGGCATATAAGCATAAACTGTAACCTGTTAAATACATTTCAAACTGTTAACTATAAATTACATGTAATCAAAAAGAGGACTAGCCTATTTGTGAGTGATACAGGACTCAGGACTGTATGAGGAAGGGGGAAACTATTAAGTTTCTTTATGGGGTCTCCCTAAAATCATAGGACACTACCCCTGCAATAACTGTAGTGTGTGCCACTTAACTGAACACTCTAAGACACTCGATCTGGAACCAGGCAAAGTCTGGACACAGTCACACCATACCAATTGTAATTCAACTAACATAGTCTACCTCATCACATGCCCATGTGGCCTTCGCTACGTGGGGATGACGACACGTAAGGTCAAAACCAGAGTGGTTGAGCATCGCAGCACCATAAGATGCAAAAAGAACATCAGCAGACTCACTGACCACTATTTACAACACTGTCATACTCCCAATGACATGACATGGACAGTGATTGAACAATACGATCACAACCAACGCGACAATGAAAAAACCCTTCTCACTAAAGAACAACGTTGGATCTATCGTTTATCCACTCAACATCAGGGATTGAACGACTCCATTCCATGGTGCTCGCTGAAAGCCTAACACATCTCTCTGACCTTCAGAGAAAGGGGTCTGCCCATGGGCCCCACACACTCTATGATGATATAACCCCATTTCTTTGACTTGCGCTTTCTGTCAGACATCTACGATTGATGTCAGGATCCCATCAACATTTAGTCTGTTAGCACCATCAGAACACTGCACTCTAGCCTCCTATTTTTTATTTTTAACTTTATTATTCAAACACGCTCAGTTTCCTAGGTCCCACAGTGCACCATCGGCGCTCTGGTTCCGTGCACGACGCCCATTGCGCGCGTGCTACACTTTACCCGTGTCTCACTAAGTTCCGTTTCCTTGACTACTCGCACGACGCCCTTTGCGCGCGCACAGTCCCCCTACCCACGTCACACAGTGCATTGCTCTGTTCCCTTGACAACGCGCATGACGCCGACCACGCGCGTAGTCTCTCTTCTATGTTCCCCCTTTCCAGGGATGCTACTCTCACTGTGAGGAAACCAGCCACACCTGAGCACGCCGGACAGGATACTTAAGCCCCGGCGCCTCCGGGATCATTTCCCTCGGAGATCCGCGACAGCACAACAGGTTTCTAAAGGGTCCTGACCAACAAAGTCGTGAGTAGAGCACCAAACTCAACCTTGACCGGGTAAGCCTTTTCCTTCCTTTACAGGTTCCTAACGGCCTTCTCATTACAGGGTCAACACCTCTGCCGGATATCTCTACAGGGGCATTTGCAGCAAAACGCTAGCGTAAGGATACCCCTTGAGCGTATCCACTTTTAACATGTGTGTGTGCTTACGATATTTAGCCCACCACACGTCCCAGCGCATATTTCGGTAAATTCACCCAACCGCACCACCAGTACGGTTCCACCTTTTGCCGCATTTTTCCCGCTAATTATGCACATTACAACCGGCAAACTTGTACTTTTGTGTTTTATGCAACCATGCTAAGACTCTCCCCTGTATGTATGTTTGTTTGTCATACATGTTGTATGTCCAGTAATGCTTGGAGAGGGAATCCCCTCCCACACGTATAGCACCTTAGCGAGTGCGACACATTTCTGATCACATACTCACTTAAAGTGTAGATCGCACCTTCACATAACTTTCGGTCCTGAGGAAAGCCAGTTTTAAAGAAAGGCCTGGCTGAAACATGTAGACCACACATCGGATGCTGGAGTTCCTAATATTCACTCCACCAACATCCATTGCCTTGTTTTTAACGCTAACAGAGGCCCAGACATTAAAATTAACCCCCTCGGGAACTGGGACCACTGTATAGCTTTTAAATTTTCACTTTCACGTCACCAACACTGCACACTCAGCAAAACACCAGCTTCGCTGTAACACAGGCGTAGTAGCACACCCAGGACACTTTCGGTGTCACTGGGTGGGCCCGATGATGAAGCATGCCACCAACTAGGTTGGTGGGTGAGGGCTTCATAAAGAAACTTAATAGTTTCCCCCTTCCTCATACAGTCCTGAGTCCTGTATCACTCACAAATAGGCTAGTCCTCTTTTTTATTACATATAATAAACCTGGGGATACGGACTAGCTACCTAGTCCTCTCTCTCTCCTTGATAATTGAAAACTATAAATTACAGCCATTTAAAACCTTAAGTAATAAATATATACTTCTAACATTTGCAGATACAATGTCAGAAATAGCCACGTATATCTCCTCCCATAAAGGAAAAAAATGATTGTTGCACCTGGGATATACATAGAAAAAACATACAACCAGGAGAGCACAAGCACTGAATATACATTGGAAATGCACTAAATACCATGCTAATGCTTGTTATGGGAGGACTTCAACTAGAAATGATGTCGTAATGAATGTCAGGGATCAAACCACTACCCAAATATAATAGAGATTGAAGTCAGAAATGTATTGCAGGACCTCAATTTTAAATAATATATTCACTAAAGTTCCTGAGCACACCAGGAAACTCCAATTTAAAGATTAACAGCACATATTAAAAAATCCACAAGAGAAACCTCTGCTTCCCCTCAGAAAATATCAGGGTATAGATATTCCTGAAAATCTAACCACTACACATACTGACGAATCCTTCATCCTCAACAATAAATATATTGACAGGAGAATAATAATGTATGCAACAAAAAATAACCTCTTGAGACTTAGCCAAACCCATTTGTGGATGATGGATCGCCCTTTAAAACATGCCCTTCACTATTCACACAGATATACACCATATATCATATAAGTCATCAGTAACATACTGCTCATTTACACTCTGTTTCCCAACAAGTAAAGTGCTATCTATTATGAACTACTAAGCCAATTTTTTTAAAAATCACTACAGATGAGCAAGAAATGATACAAGCAATTTTAAAAATATTACCTTACAATGCCATACAGTTGCTATTACCATTTCAATCGAAGCATTTGGAGATACCGCCAATCATTGGCACACAGGGCCAGATGTACGACCATCCCAAATTGCGATTCGCAATTTGCGCTCAATTGCGAGTCGCAATTTGGAATGTACATCAATGTCAGAGACACTGATTGCGATTCCCAATGGGGTCGCAAAATGCTAGGCTCATGAATATTAATGAGCCACTTGCAATTTGCAACCCTATTGGGAATGGCTGGCCCTCCCAGGGATGGTGGCCTGCTGGGATCAGCAGACCGCCATGTCTGGGACTGCTTGTCAATAAAGCAGTGTTTTTTTTAAAAATGCAGCCCGTTTTCCTTAAAGGAAAACGGGCTACATTTTTTAAAAAAAATGAAACTTTTTGGTTTAATTTTTTAAGGGCAGGTAGTGGTCCCTGGGACCACTGCCTGCCCTTAAAAAATATTTTTAGAGCCAGTCACAAAGGGGAAGGGGTCCCCTGGGGACCCCTTCCCATTTGTGACTCCATTACCACCCTCTTAAAGAGGGCGGTAAATTGTGAGTGTTTTGTGACCGCAATTGCGGTTGCAAAACATTCATACATGGCTAGAGAGTCGCTATTAGGAAGGGAACGCCCCTTCCTAATAGCGAGTCGCAAAACACTATTTTGCGACTCACAATTTTTTGCGACTCGCAAAATAGTGTTTGTACATGGCCATGTAGGTTTTTGCGAGCGCAAACAGGTCACTAACCCGTTTGCGCACGTAGAAACTGGTCATACATCTAGCCCTAAGTGTACATTATGCAGCAAACAGCCTATTTGCTTATGAAATAAAAAATATTGATAGTCCTAGCATATATACCTGTTACAGAAATAGTTAACCACTATAAATGCCTTATATAATACCCGTACTACCAAACTCAGGAGGAAAAACTAAATCCCTTAATGGGTTATTTTGAAGACACTTGGGTTGGCAGACTGCACCACTCTGGGCACAGATGTCAACTCAAGTTTCAAATACCATGGTGGAATGACTATGACAGCACCATGGCCCAAGGAGCCAAAACAAACAACACGGTGGAAGGATGGCACAAACCCTTCCAGGCCACAATAGGCCAAAGACATTCTACCCTAAACCAATTCCTAGAAACTGTAAGAAAATAACACAGTTACCAAGAACTAAAAATAGAACAATGTTTAACCCAAATTTAACCAAAAATATCCAAACAAACCAAACAAATGTACGAAATGCTACAATGCAAACTAAACTCCTCATAAATAACAAAGGTCACCACTACTTGCAAGCAGAGCAAGAACACTACTATAAACCACCTAACAATTCAAATTTAGTTGACATCGAACATTAATCTATAGAAAGAAATATAAGATATTGTGTAAATAATACATATCCAACAATACTGAAAAATAAAAGTCATTTAGAATAAAATTAATAAATAAATACATCAAAACAATAAATCAAAATATTTTTTTTTCAAAAAGCCAAAGCAACAAACACATTATTAAAAATACAAACAATATACAATACATTTTTAAAATATGAAATTATTATGTAAAACAACAAACATAGCAAATATTTCTTACCAAAAATTAAAACAAAAATTTAAATAAATGTATGGCTCTGTAGCTGGTGTTCATGATACTTTCCCAATAAATCAAAAACAAATCCACAGAAATTAGGAAAAAATAACCTAAAAGGTGCAAACATTAAATACACAGAACTTAAACCCATTGAATCACTTCAGAGTCCTAGGAAACCATAATAAACATGAAAAATAAAAATAAAAACTATTTATGGAAAACTGAAAAATAAAAGGAAATTAAAAAGAAATCTTGGTTAAAATATAACACAAAAAATTAATTTAAAATAAAATGCATCCGAAAAGAAGGAATGGCTTCCACCTGTCAAAAAATAACATACCCACTCACACATAACATATACCCCAACAGCATGACAGACAGTACAAAACACATTTATCAACTATAGTCACATTACAAAAATAGATAAACAAACTACACCACACATACTGCACTAAGTCCCACCTTTCTAAACCACAAAACACAACCTAACACAATCCTACACTAGCACAACAAACCAAAACAGTGTTCAATACTAATTACCCCTAACCACATCCCTCTACCCCCAATACCCCAAATAAATCACTTATAAGTACTCTTACCTTATCCATAGACGAGCAACAGGGAACTGCGACCAGGAGGAACCGAAATCACCCAACAATGATGCTAACAGACTAAAAAATATAGGTGGGGGTAAAAAAAAATGGACGCCAAATGGAAATAAAAAAGACTATGTTATAATAGAAATAAATGCAAACTTGAGAAAAATGTATAAAAATATACAATGTATGTGTTAAAATATTATTGGAAAAATGTATGAAAATGTAGTAAACACGTTACAAATAATCAGCAACATTTTTAATAAATAGTACTATAACATTATTTTAATAAGTAAATAATACTCAATATATACTATGAAACACATATTATCACCCAAAATATTTACTTTTATTTTATTTTGATGAAACATATATATGTTAAAAAATTATAAATTGCAGTAAACTACATGTATCAATTTGAACTATATATGAATATGTAAAATTACAAATTATATTACATTAATTAACATTAAAAGATAAATATAGACAATATACAAAAAAGAATGTTTAAAAATAGTGTTTTATATAAAAAATAAAAGACATATGTACTTGTGTTAAATCATTTTGAAATCTATACATAAATTATATATTAAACTACACAAGTGTATTTCTTAAAATGTCAAAACACAAACACTACACACTAATGAGGACAACAAAACAATAGATAAATGAAAGCTATTTATCCTACCCCTGTCTACAACATGTTAACCATTACATTACATAGTAAATATTTAAAATACAGTACATCCAGTAGACCTAAAATATTCTTGGGAACACATTAACATTTAAAACATAATGCATACTGTTCCCACTCCAACGTACACTATATTTGGAAAAATATGAAAGAGTCATATTTACAATGGATAACTCTGGGAGGAAAAGTATGTTTTGTTCTCTGAGGCACAAAATCATTGCAATTTTTGCAGCTTTCTATTTTTTACTGTGTGCTTTAAAAAGTTGATTTTTCTTGTAATTATCGCTCTGTTTAGCTTGTTTTAAGCTGCGATCCTAACACTTAGGGGTCGATTCCGATCCGGGTCGGAAACCGTACCGACCGACACGGACCTTGAATGGAGACCGACCGACACGTACCGGCGCCGTACGACTCGCGCAGTACGATGCAATGCGTGTGAATTACAACCCACTCGTACGGAACACAAGCAGCACGACCGAACCGTACGGGAAACAGTGATTCGCCAGTAAACGGACCTGGAACCGCACCCACCGACACGCATCAGGAATGGACGCGACCGACACGGACCCGCGCTGTACGAACCGCGTAATACGATGCAATGCGTGTAAAACGAGACCAACTCGCACGGAGCACAATCCGGAAGACCGAGATGTACAGAAAACAGTGACTACCAAACAGTAGACTCCTTTGCGTCCAACTCGGTCGCCAACCAAGAAACACAGCAGAATGTCAGTGTGACAGACTCGGATTACCCCGCAAGAGCCACAGGCAGCGTCCGTCCCGGTCAAATGAACGTCTCCATCACGCCCACCAAAACCTAAGGAAAAAAGACCAAAAAAGGACCAAACAAGCAATGACAAAGCCAATAAATAAAAAAATTAAAAACATGGAACTAAGACACACCCACAACTCCACCTACATAAAGGCCCAAATCCACTCCCATGATCCTTTGCTATTATCAAACACATGACAGCTGAGGAGACAACTACACAGCACCCTGAGCAACACCCACACCTCACCCACCACACAACACCCACACCATTACCGCTACCTAAACACACTCACAACAAGCAAGAGAAACTGACACCCACTCACCCTCACTTACACCCTCACACACACATCAACCACCACAACCACCCAGCACCATGCCCCCAAAGAAGAATCCAAAGTTCACAGATAGTGAGTTGGTAGTCCTGGTTGATGAAATACTCCGAGTAGAGCCACATTTATTTGGAACCTTGGTCCAACAGACCCCCATGTCACAGAAAACAAAGATGTGGGAGAGGATCATCAACAAGGTGAACGCACAAGCACCTTGCCTGCGCACAAAGGATGACATCCAGAACAGGTATTATGATGTGCGCAGGAGGGTCAAGAAGCTCATAGGCAGAGACCTTGCCTTGAGCCAGCACACTGGCAGTGGCCCACCTGCAAAACCAACATACTTCATGTCCTGGGAGGAGAAAGTGCGGGCCATACTCCCACCGGAGGGCATCCATGGATTAACAGGAATACCAGAGCCTGGTGAGTACACAACCAATGTAGTCAATATTGTGTGGCAACACACACACATCACTGCCAAGGGGACATTGGAACCAAGTAGCGTCAGCAAATCCAAAGTAAGCCAGAAAAAATGTAAATCTGTGATGTGCATGCCAGTGACACAAACGCAACAGCTGCTATCTCAGAGTAATATCGAACTAGGTCATAACATGTAAAAACCTATCAACAAATACAGCAAGGCATTGGCCGTAAACACAAACAAACACTGTCAGTCAACTTGTCAGCACTGTTACACCACCTCACAGGGAAGCAGAGTCACAGGAAGGAAGGTCAGGGATGCTGGGAGGGTGGGTGTAGCCAAAAGCACGATGGGAGTTGTAGTCACAGCACCAGACCCCCTCACACATGGTCCATCAAGTCCACCCTGAACTATGTTCACCTCACAGGGAGTGGGAAAGTACTGCCCAGATGGCTGACGCTGGGCTCTGCTGTGGGGAGCACAAGGCCCTGTTGGGAGTACTGCTCATACAAACACCAGGACACCACTGTCAGCTGTCTTGCCAGCACTGTAACCCCACCTCACAGGGAAGCTGAGTCGCAGGAAGGAAGGTCAGGGATGCTGGGAGGGTGGGTGTAGCCAAAAGCATGATGGGAGTTGTAGTCACAGACACCAGACCCCCTCACACATGGTCCATCAAGTCCACCCTGAACTATGTTCACCTCACAGGGAGTGGGAAAGTACTGCCCAGATGGCTGACGCTGGGCTCTGCTGTGGGGAGCACAAGGCCCTGTTGGGAGTACTGCTCATACAAACACCAGGACACCACTGTCAGCCATCTTGCCAGCACTGTAACACCACCTCACAGGGAAGCAGAGTCACAGGAAGGAAGGTCAGGGATGCTGGGAGGGTGGGTGTAGCCAAAAGAATGATGGGAGTTGTAGTCACAGACACCAGACCCCCTCACACATGGTCCATCAAGTCCACCCTGAACTATGTTCACCTCACAGGGAGTGGGAAAGTACTGCCCAGATGGCTGACGCTGGGCTCTGCTGTGGGGAGCACAAGGCCCTGTTGGGAGTACTGCTCATACAAACACCAGGACACCACTGTCAGCCATCTTGCCAGCACTGTAACACCACCTCACAGGGAAGCTGAGTCACAGGAAGGAAGGTCAGGGATGCTGGGAGGGTGGGTGTAGCCAAAAGCATGATGGGAGTTGTAGTCACAGACACCAGACCCCCTCACACATGGTCCATCAAGTCCACCCTGAACTATGTTCACCTCACAGGGAGTCGGAAAGTACTGCCCAGATGGCTGACGCTGGGCTCTGCTGTGGGGAGCACAAGGCCCTGCTGGGACTTGTGCTCCAACAAACAACAGGACACCACTGCCTGACATCCAGAACATTAACTTGGACTCCCTGCAATGGAAGCATCCTACAGGGGGGATTAGCTGGCCCCTGTGGGACAAGGTGGGCCTGCAAGTACACCAAATACCAGCAATTCCGCAAATACACACACCTCCACAGCAGGAACAAATACACCCCTTGGGACCACTCACACAAAAAGTAAATGCCCATGCGAGTTGCCTGACACATTGTCCAGACGTATGATTTGGCTGCAAGTCACACCAATGCACTTGCCCCCTCAAACCCCTTCACACTGACAGCCATCGCAACTGTATGTATCCTCTCACTGTCTGGTCCTGCAGTGTGGCAGGGGTACCCCCTGGCCTGGTTGGGAAGGTGTGTGCCCTCTATGCCAATTGGGGAGGAGTAGGCATAGCACATACCAAAAGCCACACCCCAAACCACATATACACCATTCACAGGTGACACATGATAGTGAATGGAATGGCCACAGCAACATAGCTGACACCGTAGCATGGTGTCATTTACACAAGGCACTGTGGTGATCTGCATTCCACTCCTACATCGTGCAGCGTTGATTGCATCCCTCACACAACAATCCCCTCACTGCCATTGACACTTGCAACACAAGGAGCAACCTGGCCTGGGCAGGAGTAGGCATACAACTCACAGCAGCATAAGTCAAACACACAAACCTCTGGCCCCCTCTCATGAGCATGGGATAGTCTGCGATCTGCCGTTGTGAATTCCCCTTACCATGGAGGACATTGACCACATAACTGACATCATCACGCACAGAACTCTGCCCCAACATCATCAGCCATGGATAACACCATCCAATGTGTGAAATGAGATGTGAACTAGGGACACACAACACAAAATAGTATATTCACCGTGAATGCAGCCATACCGTACTGTGACCATGTTGTTCAGACACAACAATGTTACTCACAAATACAAGCACAAATGCCAGCACACAACGTCCAAACGTGCTACACATTGCAAGTGGAAGTGCATGTATGTCATTGTTAAAGTACGAATGTTGAGAGGAGGGACACACCTGTGTCAGGCACATGAGGGCACATGAGTAGCAATGCCTATGTACAGTCAAACAATCATGAAATGAGATGTTCATGCACACAGCCCTACGTGCCCCTCAAACTGCTCAAGCATCAAATGACATTGTGCTAAACCAAAATAGACACCCGTCACTGACAATGTAGGACAATGCAATGTAAATACACTCATCATGATGTGCAGTGCCAACTGATGTGTGCGAACTGTTGATGTGTGCAGAAACATTACATACATTGTGTGTCTCTTACACCCACAGGGGATGCTGGGGACCCAGCAAGAACAGAAGACGAATCCCAGCACCAGACTCTGGATGACCCTGACCTCCCAGGTGTGGCTGCCTCTATGTCCTCTTCGGACGAGGATGAACAACCTGGCACCTCCGGTGTGGCCCCGCTCCCAGCCCCAGCAGCTGCAACATCAGCACACCCGGCCACCACTCCTGGACCACTTGCAAACACCTCAATCACCCCTGCCAACACAGCCAGACCAAGGCAACTGGACAACGACGGCACAGGTACACAGGGCACCCAGGAGCTGACGGACAACAACACCAGTGCCAACACAGACAGGGGCCCAGTGTCACCAGTGCCTGCCAGGGCAGGTCCTGCCCGTGTGGGCAGGGGTGGTGTGAGGGTGGTCAGGGGGAAGCCACGGCCTGCAGGAAGATCCGCAGTTGGGACGCATCATCGATGCGTACCAGGAAAGCACCGGAGGATTTGGCCAGGTTGTGGGGATCCTCAGGGACATGCAATAGCAGCAGGCTGCACATCATGCCAGAATGGACTCCCACATGACCCGGATGGAGTCCAAAATAGACACAATTGATGAACTCACGGCCGTGCATAGGGACATACTGACATGCCTCCGCCAGATAGCCAACTACATTACCACACCTCCCTGTGTGCCCACTACATCAGTTGCCATTACATCAGCAACTGCCACAGGGAGGGAGGTGGAGTCTGGCGGAGAGTCCTCTGCACCGCAGCAGCCTGAACTTGAGGGTCCCCCTGAGAAGAAGAAGAGGGGTCGTCCGAAGAAGGACAAGTAAGAGGCAGATGGCCATGCATACCCACCAGGACGTGACTACCTGTTCTAGACATCATCCAATGTATGCAAAGCGTTCACCTTGTTGACTGTCGCTAAACTCCCACACATGTGATGGAGGGTCTAAGTTGGACCAATGTTCCAAAGGACTGTGGACTTTACTCTATAAATTTCAACAATCAACACTACCAACTGCACTGTGAGCTTTGGATTTCTATTACACTGTACAGCACTTTCACCTACGTATAACTTACAAACACATGCATGTAAATAAATTCACTATAACACAATAAATGCCTCTGTTGTGACTGAAACTTGGTTTGTGTTATTGAGAGGATGACCTGTGAAAAGATGTCTGTGCATGTGAACTACTACAGCGATGTAAACATAGTCATGTGAGTCATGGTGATGTGACACATATGAGGTAGACACCCCACTATGTCAACACAACACATACTTACCATGCCCATCTAACTCATCGTCCTAACTTATGTGAACAGACAATGCAGTGAGATGCATATACACAACACCCTTCTTGAGTCTGTGGCAAGATGCCCACAGGTACAGCATGCAAATGAATGTTGGATGTGTGGAGACCGACAACGCACATCCCAAAGTGAAGCACAGGTTTATTACACATCTGAAACATGTTGATACCACCACAGACGCAAGCTAATCACACGTGACAGTGGCCACACAGTCACCAAGTGTGGAATAATTAAAGTCCAGGGGTGTGTGGCACATCACTTGTTGTTAGATGACTACTTCCACCCTGGAACTGGATTCTGGGAGTTAGGGGTCAGGGGTCAGAGTCGACCAAACAGCCAAAGTACCCTGTGAAGGACAGAAGAACACGATAGAACAGCAATGCACATGCCCGAAACATGTCACAAGATACCCACACAAAACCACGTAATCATGTCAACACTGTTGAGGAGTACAGACTACCTGAAAGGACACATCACTGCACGCATCGAGTCAAGTAGCACACAGCCACACTCACACAGCAACTGAGCACCACCAACACATATCAGGCAAACACAATACATTGACAAAACATCCCTGTATACTCACATTCAGGCGAAAAAGTTGTTGATGAGCTGTGTGCGGACATCACCCTCATCATCATCATCACTGGCATCGTGGCCCAGGCCAGGATCCTCCACAGGTGGCGGATGTTGGTCATCGTCATCCGGGATGAGAGGCAACTCCTTCCTCACTGCCAGGTTGTGTAGCATGCAGCAGACTATGATGATTTTGCACACCTTAGCAGGTGCATATGGGAGGGCCCCTCCTGTCTTGTCCAGGCAGCGGAAGCGGCTCTTCAGGAGACCAAAGGTCTGCTCGATCACTCTCCTGGTCCGTCCATGTGCCTCATTGTAGCGCATCTCTGATGGTGTCACAGGGTTCCTGAGGGGTGTCAGCAACCACAGCATGTTGGGGTATCCGGAGTCACCTACATACAGACAATTGCACATTAGCTGAGTTAGAAAAGAGCGTGGAAAACAACATTGCCAAACACACACAATGTCAAACAGTCAGTACACACCGACAAGCCAGGCACGCTGGTTCTGCATCTGTGCCATCATCCTCGGGATGCGACTAATCCTCGTGATGTACGCATCGTGCACAGAACCGGGAAATCGTGCACACACGTGTGAAATAGACATGTCCGCCAGACATACCACCAGAGCATTAATTGAATGGAAATGTTTCCGGTTCCGGTATGGCAGCTCATGTGCATGTGGTGGTACCAAAGCCACATGTGTCCCATCAATGGAGCCGATGACATGTGGCATCCTCCCCAGTGCATAGAAGTCACTCTTGATGTCAGTGAGTTGTTGTGGGTTAGGGAAATGGATGTAGAGGTCCAGGAAAGTTAACATTGCCTCCAACACATCGCGCAGCACACGGCTGAACATAGTATGTGACATCCCACCAGCAGACGCCACTGTGTATTGAAAGGTACCAGTGGCAAATAAGTGTAGGGCAGCCATCACCTTCACCTGGGGGGTCAGCGCTGTAGGGTATGGCCGGCCAGGTTGCAAATGTGGGGCCAACTGCTCCGCCAAATCCTCAATCAGTGGCCTGGTGAAGCGGTACCGTCGGATGCAGTCACGTTCAACCATGGTAGCAAGGTCAGGGAACGGTCTATGGACAGCTGGTCTCCTGCAGTACATAGGTGAGCAAAGGAAGATAGTAAGTTCCTCTACCTATGTGGCACTGACCATGCTAAATTTCACATGAGACATCATAAAAAGACACAAGTGCTTTATGTGTGTGCTGTTGTGTATGGACACATATGTCACCTACATGCCCATCATCTCACATCTCATCTCAACATGTGTACACAACAAGTCCCATGTTGTGCTGTGCCAACTCAATGGGCTGTGTCACAGTACATCTGTACTGATGTCACATACCAAACACACACCACAGTGACAAGTGAGGACAGATGTCTTCCCTGCATCACAGCTCCTTGACAGGCAGATACTCAGGGACCTTGTATTGCCACACGGACACTGGCATGATGTGTCGTATCATGTACACGCCACTACACGCCCATGACTCCCACAGGAAGTGGCCCCTGATGTCTCTGCAGGACTTACATGGACATCTGTGACACACAGACACAACATCAATGTGCATGCACAAACCACATGGATGTGGAGACTGTTTACCATTGGGCACATGGAATCTGAGACATCAGAAACACAATATGCGCACAGACTGTGGATGTACATCACAATTGTGGCACTGGCACACCCTGTGACACACATACCATCCCACCTAAGAGTCAGGGTGCATGTAACATGTCATACACAAAGTCCCCCTGGAACTGTGTACATGCCTCAAGCTCTGAACTGTACAGCTGTCTATTACAGTGGTAATGTGCACGAACACACAAAGGAAGCTGTCCCCATGAACCCTTGCACAGTCTGGGAGTGGCTGCCAAAAAGTGCTACACAATAAATAATATGTAGACCCCCATACACACACAGGTAATGCAGCCTTACATGCCTTTGGATACACTGTGTCACAGGCTGTGGTGTTGCAGGTGTGCACCTGAGTCCCTGGCAAGTAACAGTGGGTGGCATCCGTTATCCAGTGACACCAACAGTGGCAGATGCGGGTGACTTCAGGAAAGACGCGTCGTACAGTACGAGACCGATCCGTGCGCATGCCTGGCCCATAGATTGTAATGGGGAGAGACACGGGTGAGTATTCAAAATACGCGTCGTACACCCAGGGACCGAGCCGTGCATACGCTTTGGCTCTGGACTATCATGGAGACGGGTGCGTGTTGGTTTTCAGAATACGCGTTGTACACCCGGGGACCGAGCCGTGCATACGCTTTGGCTCTGGACTATCATGGAGACGGGTACGTGTTGGTTTTCGGAATACACGCTGTACACCCGGGGACCGAGCCGTGCATACGCTTTGGCTCTGGACTATCATGGAGACAGGTGCGTGTTGGTTTTCGGAATACGCGTTTTACACCCGGAGACCGAGCCGTGCATACGCTTTGGCTCTGGACTATCATGGAGACGGGTGCGTGTTGGTTTTCGGAATACGCGTTGTACACCCGGGGACCGAGCCGTGCATACGCTTTGGCTCTGGACTATCATGGAGACGGGTGCGTGTTGGTTTTCAAAATACGCGTTGTACAGTCAGGTACCGAGCCCTGTGCACGTATTGGCTATGTCCTGTCATGGATACCGACGCGGATTCGAAACTTGTACGAATCGTGAGCCGAAAATTCAGTTGGCTCACCACAACAATGTTGCAATTTCAATGGTGTTCTGAAGTTGAAATTTCAAACGATGCGGAAGGCATGTACGACTTGTGCAATTCCATGGATTGGCCAGATTCATTAGATGCAAACGTGTCTGACCTATTGCATTGTACGCATGGGACAGATTCTGACTCTGCAGCACAGATATAAGGCTGTGTGTGGCCCTGAGAGCTCACTTGCCTGCACTACATGCTCCAGATTGACATCTCTGCTACCACTGCTGCTGTCTCTGCATCCTCTGGCTTCAAGAATGGCACGTACTGTGGAGAGGGCCCCAGCCTTCACAGAGGAGGAGAACCAGGCCCTGCTGGACAGCCTCCTTCCACAGTACAGCAAGCTGTATGGGAAACCAGGGGAGCAGGTGAGTGTGCAAACCACATCCTTTCTCATTGTGCATATTGTCTGACTAGCAGTACTAGCATTGTGTACACCAGTGGCTAGCATGCTCACTGAGTAGCTGTCACCCCCAAAGTGTGTAGTTACATGTACTGAACAGGTACTGTGCTGACAGAGTGTAAATTGAGTAGTTTGTCAATCCCAGGCAATGTTTGCATGTTGTAACTGCTGGACAACTGTCCATTACCATGGTTGCACTACCTGTGTACATCTTGTGCCCCTGTGATTGAGACATGTATTTGCAACTGTGTGATGCACAAATATGTTGCATGTGTAGTGATGCTCTTCTGACTTTGTCATCCTCACAGGTTGATGCCCATGAGAAGCAGGAGATCTGGCTGACCATCGCCCGGGCAGTACGATCTGTGGGGATCTACAGGCGCCGCATCCGCAACTGCCAGAAGAGGTGGCAGGACCTTCGTGGCTGGACACGGCAGATCGCAAGGGTCCAGCTGAAGCTGTCGCCTCCTCGCAGGAGGGGCGGACGACACCACCTGACACCCCACATGCTCCGGATACTGGCGGTGGTCTTCCCTGACCTGGATGGGCAGTTGAAGGCCGGACAGCAGCAAGGAGGGGGTAAGTGCTAGCCTTTTCTGTGACCTTTGTCTCACATGCTGTTTGCACTCCTTTAGGCTGCTAACACTCCCACAGTGCGTCTGTCTGCTACAATAAGAGTCATGTTCCTCAATTGTGTTATGCCCCATCCTCATCTGATACACAGGTGTGGCCCTTTCAGTCTGTGACTTCTGTCACTTGGGTTCTGTGTCCTTGCTGTTGACTTAGGTTAAAGTTGGGGACAGCATCTGCTACAGGGACTTTGTTGTGGGCTTCATGACTGGGTCAATTGGTTGCACATTTGCCGAAATCTGACATGTACTGTGTGTGGTCCATTTATATGTGTCCAACTGTTGATCTGACTCACCACATGTGTCTGGGGTATTTACAACACACCCATGCAGCAGGTGAGACCAATGTTGGGGCCACAGAAGAATGTACATCATGTGTGTCACACATGCATAGCCACCTGCCTAGTGTTCAGGGTAATCCCATGTTGCACAGGGACCAGGACAGGTATACCCTCTTCGGCTATAATTAGCATTCTGCTCTCCTACTCCTGTGTGTCATCCAACATGTTGGACATTGTGTAATGTGCACTCAGGTGACTGCCTCTGTGTCATTGTGTACTGGCCTAGCTTTTCGGACTACTGGAGTGTGACACAGTTTGGGGTGTGCAGCCATCTGAGATTTGGCTGTTGAGTCTGCACATGGGGTAAAACATGGGTGTATCATGACTTGAGTGTGCCCAATGGTCATTTCAACATTCAAGTGCAAGCAGTTCATTATCGTTCTCATCAGCCTGTGATGTGTACATGTGTACAGAGTTGTGTTTGCACTTACTCAGATGTCACATGTGAATGACGTGGGTGCATCAGAGTCCTAATGATGTGGGTAGCAGGGGGGGTACATGTGCACTTGACAGCTACCGAGGTTGCAATCCCAAAACATCCATGATGGTGGCACAGTGCAGACTGCTGTTTTTGGTATGCACTGCCCCTGTGACAGGAGCCAGTGATGACTGATTTGCCAGACATGGCTGTGCCATGGCATACTACTTGCAAAGGTGTATCCTGCAGTATTGTGAGATGTCATGCATGCACCCCATTTTTACATTGGCTATCAAGACATGATGCCATCATGGTGTCTGGTGATGAGTGAAGAACCATTATCTCGGCAATGACTCTGCCCATCCCTTTACCTGACACATGTACTGAGTAACTGGCAGGAGAGGGGATATGTGTGTAGTGACACATTTCAATCTTAACTCTTGGAAGTTGGACAACGGTCTATGTGGTGCATGTGTGCACACATGATTGTTTACATCCTACATGCACCACATAGATGGCTCCATGGATGTGAGGGATATGAGGGGCATGGTTGAGTGGCAGGCCGACAAGTGGCTAGTTCAAATATGTGTCAGCACTTTTTGCAATGTTTAGCAACTGATGCCAAGGCTTGATCTGTAATGTGCTGTACTTACTGTGGTGTGTCAGGTCAATACAGGTGACTGCTGTTGATCTGTTTTTCATGACTGTTTGCAGATACATCTACGGCCACAGGAGGAGACAGCTCCACGGACCAGGAGGAGCCGCAGAGCCAGACTGGGTCAGCTGCCGGGGAGTCGGAGGAACCCAGTGGCACGGAGGGTGAGGGGAGCCACACCGAGGAGACCTCAGCACCATCCACCTCAGCTGAGGAACACAGCAGCTCGGATGATGACTCCCTTGTGGAGGCGGGTGTCAGCAGCCACCAGACACCAGCTCGCAAGTCTGTCCCCACCACCACCACCACCATCACCACCCTCCCATCTGCTCCCATCCCTGAGGTCCGTGGAGGGTCCCGTGTTGGGGCCCATGTCTCCTTTGTGCCAGGCACCACACCACACCCCCTGCCTCCCCTGCTGCCCTGAGTGTGGAGTCTGTGGACTTGCTTAAGTGGCTCCATGTAGGGCAGACATCGGTGCTGAGTGTCCTCAATGCTCACACCAGTCTGATGACACAACTGGTGTCCTTCATGGAGGGCATCTCATCTAACATGTCTGCCCTACAGAGGACCATTCAGTCCATGGCCTCCTCACTGACAGCAGCAGTGTCCCTCCTCCAACAGTCCCTCACCCCTCCTACCTCTGCCCCATCCACAATCCCCACTACCCTACCTGTCCAACACACACACACCGGCACAGGCAAGCACCACCACAGACACGAGCAGCACACAGCCATGCAAGCCCAAATCCCAATGCACACGCACGCACACTCAGGGGACTGATACCACACACACAGGGGATGGGGCCCAGACACACACACAGGCATCCATGAGCACTCCGCAGTCCTCAGATGCCTCTCCCTCCAAAACCCCTTCCCTTGCCTCACCTGCAACCCCCCCTTCCCAGAAGCTCTTCCTCTGTGACCTTGGCCTCTTCTCTACAGATTCATCTGATCCTACTCACAAGGGGAAGAGGAAGTCACCACGCACAGAGGGGAGTTCCCCTGCCACACGGACACCCTCCCCCAGGCGCAGTAACACTGAGGCCCCCATACGCAAATCCCCCCGGACCAGGAAGAGCAAGACCCCACCAAAATCACACAGTTCCACCACACAGTCTCCATCCTCCAGACCCCAGGCCACCACTCCACAGGTTCCCCCGCCACACCCTGCCCCAGGTTCCCACACACACTGATACCACATCCCCAAAATGATCAGGCCCTCCCCCCCTGGCACATGCACTTCCACCCCCAGCCCACACGCTCAGCCTGTTCCTGCCACTGGTGTGGAGACCGTGTCCCCCCCCTCTGTCCTGGCCACCTCATCTGCACCCCATTCCACTCCTTCGGAGATTGGCACTGCAGTGGAGTCCACATCCACCCCATCTGACTTGGGCACTGCAGTGGAGAACCCGTCCACTACATCTGACCTGCCCACTGCATTGGTGCCGTCACCCACCGCATCTGGCTTGAGCCCTGCAGTGGTGACGGCACCCACTGTATCAGACACCTCCACTGCAGTTGCCAGTGACACTCCTGCACCCACCACCCCTCCCCTGCCTCATTCTGCTATCCCCTGATCTGTCCCTGCGGTGCCTGGCCGGCCCATATGTATGCCCCTCCAAGGGGGGATGTCCCCTGTCGGTGGCAGTGCAGGCAAGCAATGTGTGACATTTGTCACATTTCACCCTGTTTGGACTATGTGAATGGACTGGCCATTGGCCTTTGGTTACTTTGGACTTCCCAGTTTAAAAGTTCCAAATGCTGAATAAAGCTTCTATTGTTATCTAGTGGTTTTGCTTTTGATGTACATGATGTTGTTGAGTATTATCATGCATTTGCTGTTGTAATACTGTTGTTGAGATCAGGAAAGTGAAGTGTTGGTGTGATGGACTCCATGTGGCCCATGGGATATGTGTCCAATTGGGGTCTGTATCCATGTCATACTTAGCAGCAATCTGAGTGTGTCATGATTACCAAATTTGGCACAGGGATTTTCTTCTTTCATTTGCCAGATGACATTTGTGGCTTGCAGTCATGCACATCTGTTGGGCTCAACATTGCTAAATTTGTCTATCTCCCTGACTGTGGGCCCATCTCCACTGGACATGCAGGTTTGCGCATCAATGATGTGGAAGTCTACTGTGTCATCAGTGCAACTTGCTAAACATGTGTATTGAGTATGTGCAGATGACTTGAGGGACACTCCCATACACAGGCTGATGTGACCAGAGCCTTCATTGTGTTGTAAATGTTGGCTCAGTGACCAAGTTTTATGGTAACATGACAGAGCCCTGCATAGACAACGTTTGGCACAAATGACCTTCCACAGGAGTGGAGTCACCTCATAGCAGTGTGTTATTCCGTGACATTGCCTGAGCCCATGGTGTGTGTTCTGTGAGCATGTCTGTGTGTGTTTCCTTCCATTCCTTTTTACTACACAGGCTGTATTCCCTACAGATGTTCCAGTTTGTGGTGCTTGCTGAGTTGTCCTGTGTTCATCTCACAGCTTGGGACAGGGTTTTCTTGGCTTTTGGTACATGGCTAACTAGTGGTCATTAGGGTGTCATCCCTAGGTGTGTTTGTTGTGAGGTCCTGGGATGTGGGCAAACGCACGTGGGACACATTCAGGATTTCCCAAGGCCATTTTGTGTTTACGCCATCATATTGTTATGTCTATGTGGTATCTTTCAGTGATTGTGACACGTGTATGTGTGTGTGACTGCTCCCACTCCTCAGGTACAGTGGTGCAATGTTGGAAGATGTCAGCATGTGTTCAATATGGGTCTCCTTGGGTTCTTAATTGGTGTGTGACTGTGGCATGGATCCCAATGATTCTAGTACATTTCAGCTCATGGCAATGTCCCGCATACTGTGCAGTGTGTCAGACATTCACGAGGGTCGTTGACTGGGCACATGTGATGAATGATGGGTACCTTAGATCCCCACCCCCACCCCTGGGATTGTCATGGGTGCATGTGCAGTGTCACCAGTCCATCTGGGCTTCACTGATTCACATTGGTGCAGATCCAGGTGTGTGGTTTGGAGTGGCCAAATGTGAGTTGCGTTGTAGCTAAGCCCCTACCTCCATTTGTGCCTTGCATTACAGGCCATGCCCTGTGGTTTCTGTTTGTGTGATGGCAGTTTGTTGGTCAGGAATCATGACCCAGTGTGCACAGGTGACTGTGCTTCACAGTATGTGCAACTTCTACATTTGTCATCACAGGGGAATTACTATGCATGCTAGTGTCAACACATTGTGGGGTCCCTGAGGGTAGTGCTGTGGTGGTTGTGTCTCTTGCTGTGTTGGATGATGTTCCGACCAGCTTGTGTCACATTGATCTTTTGGGATCCCACTCATCTTACAATGTGTGATTGACCACAAAGGTGTGCCGAATCAATGAGTTTCCTTAGTTTGTCACTGTGTACACATCTGTGTGATTGCAGTTCTGCCCCCCTCATGTGTTGTGTAGGAGCCTGGGGACACTGACACACACCCACGTTGTGTTTGATATGCAGTGTGAGTCTGGCTGGCTGTGTCTGTGCATCTGCAGCACTGCATTGGTATGTGTTTTGTGGGCCATTGGGTGGATGTTGGTTGGAGATTCTTCCCTAATGTCCCTGGGACTCTTGCCTCATCAGTGTGCACATTCATCATGTTTGGTATGTCCCATAGCTGCCATGGTCTGGGACTTTGTGACCTAACAGCTGCAGCATCCACGCAATGCTCAGTTTGTGTATGTGTTTGTTCAGGTATGTATGTTTGCATTATGATGGCCACTTCTGTCATTGTCCAATTGGACACTGGAGGCATTCTCAGCCCCCATGGGCGATGCTTGTCTGCACATGGCAGAGGGTGTTTTAGTTGCACAGCAATCTTTGGCTCACCACATCTGTGTCTGTATGGGACACAACGACTACTTTGCCTCACACGTGCTTGTGGTTTTGGGACCCGGAATTATACATGCTGTTTGGCATTTGCAACTTTTTTCATGACAACACTCACCTTTAGCTCACTGTGGTGTGTGTGGGTTTAGACCCCATTACCACAATGTGCAAAATGTGCTGTACTTTTCAGCCACACATTCACATTTTGCTCATTGTGGTGAGTGGGGGTTTATACCCCATTTCCACAATGATCATGGACTGGTGTAGTTTCCCACCCCACACTGGCCTTTTGGTCACTGTGGTGAGTGGGGGTCCAGACCCCATTACCACAGTGATCATGTAATGCTTGAATAGTGAAACACACACTCAGGTTTTGGTCACACATGTGATGGGAGGTACATTGTCTGTTCACTGTCAGATTCACTGTTGTAGGCATTTGACACGGGCAAACCACTATTGCCATGATGGTAGGGGTGGTGTGTTTTGCATACAAACTCACCCTATGTGTGTGGATGCTGGTAGTGTTATGCATCCCCTATCCTGTGTGTGGCTACTGCTAGTCCAGGTTGGCATCCAGCCCCTATGGGCTGGGCACTGGTGGTAGTGGTAGGCATCCAGCCCCTTATGAGTGGGGAAGGTAGCAGTGATAGGCATCCAGCCCCCTATGAGTGGGGATGGTAGCAGTGATAGTCATCCAGCATCCTGGGAGTAAGGGGTACTGGTAGTGGTAGGCATCCAGCCCCCTATGAGTAGGGGGTACTGGTCGTGGTAGTCATCCAGCCCCCTATGAGTAGGGGGTACTGGTAGTGCTAGGCATCCAGCCCCCTATGAGTGGGGATGGTAGCAGTGATAGTCATCCAGCATCCTGGGAGTAGGGGGTACTGGTGGTGGTAGGCATCCAGTCCCCTATGAGTAGGGGGTACTGGTGGTGCTAGGCATCCAGCCCCCTATGAGTGGGGATGGTAGCAGTGATAGGCATCCAGCCCCCTATGAGTAGTGGGTACTGGTAGTGATGTGCATCCAGCCCCCTATGAGTGGGGATGGTTGTAGTGATAGGCATCCAGCATCCTGGGAGTAGGGGGTACTGGTAGTGGTAGGCATCCAGCCCCCTATGAGTAGGGGGTACTGGTAGTGCTAGGCATCCAGCCCCCTATGAGTGGGGATGGGAGCAGTGATAGGCATCCAGCCCCCTATGTGTAGGGGGTACTGGTAGTGGTAGGCATCCAGCCCCCTATGAGTAGGGGGTACTGGTGGTGGTAGGCATCCAGCCCCCTATGAGTGGGGTTGGTAGCAGTGATAGTCATCCAGCATCCTGGGAGTAGGGGGTACTGGTGGTGGTAGGCATCCAGCCCCCTACGAGTAGGGGGTACTGGTGGTGCTAGGCATCCAGCCCCCTATGAGTGGGGATGGTAGCAGTGATAGGCATCCAGCCCCCAATGTGTAGGGGGTACTGGTAGTGGTAGGCATCCAGCCCCCTATGAGTAGGGGGTACTGGTAGTGGTAGGCATCCAGCCCCCTATGAGCGGGGGTACTGGTAGTGATGTGCATCCAGCCCTCTATGAGTGGGGATGGTTGTAGTGATAAGCATCCAGCATCCTGGGAGTAGGGGGTACTGGTAGTGGTAGGCATCCAGCCCCCTATGAGTGGGGATGGGAGCAGTGATAGGCATCCAGCCCCCTATGGGTAGGGGGTACTGGTGGTGATGGGCTTCATGCCCCTATGGTAGAGCTGTTGCTAGTGTACAGCATATCAACATCCCTATGTGTGTGTGAATTATTGCGGGTACGTGTCGTTTGTTTCTGTGGTGGGTGTCTGACTTACCGTCTCCGACGTAGGCGTCGGTTCCTGATCCGGTTATAGATGTAAAGTAGTGGGATGACCTGCGCGATGGGATTCATGCTGTGTTCGTCTCGTACACGCTGATTGTTGCTCCGTCTCGTACCCGTTGCTAGTTGGTCCGTCTCGTAGCAGTGGGTCGTGTTGTAGCGCGAATCGTGCCTATAATACTGCTCTCCCGGATGCTGTGACGTGCAGGAAGTGGCGACCCGTTCGGTGCGTAGGAAGTGCGCATCGTACTTGTCCTGCCGGAAACTGCTGTGTATTTGCTTCCGTGCGACTCGAATCGGCGTTTACGGATCCGGCTCGTACGGGAACTGTAGCTGGGATCGGAGCTTATGGCTAGTTCGGATTTTGAGCACATTTGCGCATCGTACTTCCTTGCCCGGATGGACCGCCTGCCGGTACGTGTCGTTCGGAAGGTAAGCCTACGAGCGGCTCCTTGAGGGCATTCCGAGCGAGATCGGAATCGGCCCCTTAGCAGTCTAGTTCTTTGTGGCTGTTGATTAGAAGTATGCAGGGCAGCGCGTGCACACCCATACCTCTGGGAGGAAAAGCTTGCTTGGCACTCTTAGGCACTAAATCATTGCTATTTTTGCACCTTGTTCTTGTTAACTATATGTTTTAAAAAGTTGTTTTTTCTGCTATACTCACTTTGGTTAGATTGTTTTTGGCCACCTTCTTGAAAGTTAGCAGTCTAGATTTTTGTGGCTGTTAACTAGAATCCTTATAAATGTGCAGGTCAGCGCCCGACTGGTACCAGAGCCAGGGACCCTGCCTGTTGTCATTACTATTCGGACTTGGAGCTTCACAATTTAAAACAGAGCAGTCCTCCCCATGATCGAAACGTGGCTGAAGCCTTGTGGAGAACAGGCTTACCTAGAAGATCCCCTGTGGAGCTTTCTCCGGTCATTACTCCACCTAGTTCTCCTCTGTTCAGTTTCTGTCCTCTGTTTGCACCTCCTAACTATTCCCTACTCATAGCTCTCCACAACACCAGGTCCCTGAGTAAGCATGGCACTGAAATCTACAACAATTGTGTCTTACAGAAACCTGGCTTGAGGAGTCGTCTATGCTTGATATTTTGGAGACGTTACGCTCTCAATATATAATTTTTAACACCAATAGAGACTCACACAAGAGGGATAGAGGAGCTGCTGTTATTGGCTGCTGTGCCGTTAACGCATCTGCTGTGATCTGTACCACGATTCCTCAAGTTGACAATATGACGGTGAAAAGTTCATTTCCTCTTTGCTGTCTAGTGTGCATGATTGTACATAGTCCACCATTATTTAAGCCAAACTTTACTGACTCCTTATTTAAATTAATATCCGACCTTGGTACCTCATATAGCCACCTGTTTTGGTACGATAAGTCTCCTGCTAATTCCAAGGACAAAGAGTTCTTTGATCCCTTGTCTTCTTTATTTTTCATGCAACAGAAACAATTAGCCAAGTATACTAAGGGCCATTTTCTGGATTAGGTTTGGCCACACAATACACCTATCAAGAAGGTATTGGTCCTCTCTTGTGTATGGTCAGATTACACCTCATTAAATTTGAAGCATTGCTGAGGATGGCACTGCATTGAGTAATGCATGCCCGAGGACCTCGAGCAGGGTGAATCTGCAGGGAATGGCTAAAAGCCTCTACGAAACCTGCCCAGTCCCCAGCCCCTTTATTCAACAGACATCTGTGGTTTTTTTTAACTGGCTGCAGCACACCTGTCATGCACTTGTCCCAGAATGTACTTAAATGATGCAGCCTCCTACTAAACATGCTTTGAGGTTCAATGATGAATTGAAAGCAGCAAAGGTCAAGCCATGCCAACTTGAAAGGCAGTGGCGTAAGAGCAATGCCTCTTTAGAAAGCAAACGTTTTAGTGAGGGCTTGAGTAAGTATAAAAGCTTACTCTTTGGCAACAAATCCTCTTTATATTCTAACCACATTAATTTATTAATTGTTTAGCGGCAAATAAACAAAAGGAAACTTTTAAGATAATAAACAAACCCACTTGTCCCAACCAAGAACCCAGAGATAGAACCCTCTCAAACTCTGTGCGAAATACTTAGCATGTTTTACACTGAGAAAAGTAAATCAATTAAGGATAGTATTCCGACCACTTCTCTGCCATAAAACTCTGAAGAAAATGTGTGTTGCAGGGACATCAATTCTTACTTCTTGGATCAGTTTCCCCAGCTTCAGCATGAGACTCTTATTTTCTCATGCATAAGATGAAATCTGGCACCCCTCTGAATCCCTGTCCCCCAACCACCACGCGAGCTCAGTCTGTCACAATGGTCAACCCTCAGTTAGACCTTCTGAATCAGCCATTCACTCAGGGCATTGTCCCTGACAAGTTTAAAGCTGCAGTGATACTTCCCTTGCTGAAGAAGCCGGGTGATGATCCGAAGCTGCTGAAAGATTTTCACCTCATTTCACATTTTCCCTATGTAGCCAAAATTTTAGAAAGCTTTGTTACTCAGAAGCTAAGTAGGTTCCTTTATTCATCCAACTTTCTTCATCCACTGCAGGCTGGTTTTCGCCCAGCCACAGTACAGAAGCAGTGATGATTTCTATTCTTGATGATCTATGATGAGAGATGGATTTGGAACATGTGTCCATGCTAGTTCTCCTAGATCTATTGGCCACATTCGACACTGTCAACTGCGTAATTCTGCTGAATTGTTTAAAGGCGGTCGGTCTATCAAGCCAGGCTGTGAGTTGGATATCCTCCTGGGGACGCCACACATAGGCAGTGGAGCTAAGACCGTTTTTGTCTTCAAAGACCCATGTCACCTGTGGTGTCCCCCAGGGCTCAGCATTATCTCATTTGCTGTTTAATATTTACATCTGCCCATTGATCTCAGCCCTGGCTAGTTGTGGTTTTATTCTACAACTATGCTGATCACTCTCAGCTCATCTATTTGCTTGAGGGTACTGCTCAGTCTCATCAAGAATTTCAATCTATTCTGAAGGTCAGTTGGAACAGGATGGGCACTAACTTCCTCACGTTAAACACAGATAAGACTGAGCTGATTATTCTTAACCCCATGATGGATCTCTGGGCCAACACCTATTGGTCCTCTAGACTTTGTGCCCCTCCTGTCCAATGGCCTCTGCCAAGAGCCTGGATGTTGTGGCAGACAATCAGCTGTCCGTGATCCTCAGATCAAGGCAGTCGTGGGGAAATGCTTTGGCCAACTAAAATCCATTAGTAGGGTCCACCTATCCCAACTACCTACGGATCCCCCTACCAATAACATACACTGCCCATCCATTCCTATCCACTCATCCTCCTACTGCTCGCCCCGGACTGTTGCCCACACTACCACACCTGATATCTCGTCATCTCAGAACAGTACTTCCACTCGGATTGGCGCCGACCATTCCTCCAACCCTCACTTAGTCAACCCTCATATCCAACCTAATAACGAAATAATTCACAACACTGCTCCCTCTCAGCTTGGGATACACAGCTCCCCCAGTCAGCGAACCACTATCACTACACATGCAGGGGCTCCCACAAACCACATGTCTCCCACTTCCTCAGCCTTAACATGCTCCTTCTCTGACATCAATACTTCTGAACAGCAGTCTCTCGACATTCTCTCCACCTCTTGTCTCTATGACCTCGCCTCTTTGCGTCCCCTCACTTCTCATCACATTACGGTGTCTGACCATAATCCCCTTAGGTCGGGATACTCCTAAGACTACTAACTTTTGCTCAAAACTAAAGAACCCCTCCGTCACACACAATATTTTAGATAACTCCCCTCCCCCGTCACTTCTCAGCCGTAACACCACTCACACTAATACTCCAATACTCTATTCTACGCTGGATACTATACAATCTGATATACAGTTGTTGTGGGCTGATATCCTTAGTCTTCTACGCATCACCTCTAATCTAGAACTCAATATGTCAAACCTTTTGATCTACCACCAGCACTGTAATCTTCCCTCTCCCACTCGCCCTCCCGCAGTCAGTTGTGCATACTCCAGATCTCAACCTAGATGGAGATGCAAACCTAATCTAGACCATTCCAACTCGACCCAACAGGCTTGTCAAATACCTTTCGACCACAGATATCCTCTCCCTTCTCTCTCTTTATGATCCCGCCTACTACGTCCCACCTTTGTTAGGATTCAAACCATTATCACCCAACCGCAAAGGATACCATATACCAAACCCAGACTCATTAATAAATCTAACCTCAAACTTGTCCCATCTCACACTCTTCCACTACCATTACCAAAACCTACCTAAAATGCTCACTACTCAACTGCAGATCAGCAGTGAAACACGCTGCAGACATACAGAACTTATTACTCAACTTGGACCTGGATCTACTAATTCTCACTGAAACTTGGCTAAATGCTTCCTCTTCTACTATACTAGACATCCTGGTTCCACCCAGCTACTCTATCATCCGTCAAGATCACGCTATCCGTCTTAGGGGCGGTATTGCATGTATTTATCAATCAAACCTCTCTGTCAAACAATCACTTTACTTTCCTCTCCAACATCTGGCTGTGAATATATGATGGTCAATATCTCTACCAAAGACAACTCCACCTGCACTCTGCACACTTTCTACCATCCCCCAGGTGATAATCTTACCTTCATCGAACAAATCATGGAGATCATCTCCACCAACCTTACCCCATACAACAACCAGAATTTCCTAGGTGATTTCAACATTCACTGGAAAGACACTAAGGATCCACTAGTGAATTGCTTTAAGGCTTTCCTCCATGACCTCAACCTGACCCAAGTCTGTAATCGCCCTACTCATATAAAAGGGGCCATCTTAGACTTAATCATAGCCAAGGAAAATACCATACTATTGGATTCTATTTCACCCTGCGACTAAACCGATCATCACTGCATCACCTTCTCAATTGTTGAAAAGGCAACCATCCGCAAAGCCCAGCCTGTGAAAACTAAACATTGGATCAGAAACACCCTCAATCTCAATCCAGACATGATATCTGGCACCAGCCTTAACCTCTTGTCTCCTCCCACTGATATGGTTGATGCTCAAGACCTCACTAAGCACTACCTTAGCTCTATGTCTAACATCATGGACTCCATTGCCCCCAAACGACTAAAGAGAGTCCCGATAAGAAGAACCAATACCTGGTTCAACTGTAGCCTTAACGAGGAACGCCGTGCCCTTAGACTTGCAGAAAGAGTGTGGAGACAGACCCCATCTCCTTCAAACCTTAAACTGTTGCGTAAAAAAGAAGGAACTACAATAGGTGCATCAGAAGTGCCAAATCATAATTTTTCCGTCAGCAACTGGACACAGCCTTCAACCGTCCCAAAAAACTCTTTGGACTGGTGAAACAACAAACTAATGGAAAACGTAAATCCTCCACATCTGACACTACAACCCTACCTAATTGTCAAACATTTTTCTCCTTCTTTTCTGAGAAAACTAAGGGGCATATTCACAAGGACTTATCGCCGAGTTATCGCCACCTTAACGCATCAAAAGTGGAGATAGATTTAACGCCCCATTCACAAGCTGGTGCAAACTGCAGACATCGCCAGTATTCCCGCAATAACTGCCGCAAAATTTACCTCCACGGGTGACACCACCAACTAACCCTAATGAGATGCAGAGTATGCATTCCCGTGCAAAAACACACGAAAACACCACTACACCACATTCACAACGAACTGCCAGATCTGCGATGCGAACCAAAACAGGCAATAAGCCGCGGTAGCAGCAGGGAATTAACACCTGCCTTTTGCTGGTGTTAAGCAGGACGACTACCTGCAGCATGAAAGGGAGCCCAGCCAAGAGCCACATCTGAAGACGCACAGATGCCATGGAGACAATGATCATGCAGCTCGGAGACCCATGAGGGCCACAACACCCACCGCCACCACCCCCATGCCCGCCAACACCCCCAGGACCCGCCCTGCCCCCCCCCGGACCACCACAGAGGCAGCGTACACAAAGACAGCGGACCCACCTTAAACGCACCAGCCGCACAGACCCAACGCCAGAGGAGGACATTGCCCACTACAGGCCCAAAAGGACAACCATCCCCCGCATCCTGACCCACAGCGCCCACCGGCTGATGGTACCAACACAGCGGACAACCAACATCCCTCCGCAGACAAAGCTGCTGGCTGTGCTGCACATGTTGGCCTCTGGTACCTTCCAACCCACAACTGCCAGAGTTGGAGGAGTCTCACAGCCAGCCCTATCCAAGTTCATCACACCTGTCCTGGATGCCATCATCAGCCTGGTACCCCAGCACCTCCACTCCACCCACACTGCGCAGGAGCAACTGGAGACCAAGCAAGGCCTCTACGCCATAGCTGGATTCCCTCACGTGTTGGGGGCAATCGACTGCACACATGTACCCCTCGTGCCCCCTGCCCACACTGCACACAACTACCGCAACAGAAAGCACACGCATCCCATCAATGTGCAGGCAATAGTGGACCACCGGGGACTCCTCAACAATGTTGTGGCCAACTCCCCAGGCAGTGTGCATGATTCATACATCTCCCGACAGTCCATCATCAACCAGCGCTCCCAGGATGGCACCTATGGAAATGCATTGCTCGTTGGAAAGTACCAAATGAACACACCACACACCTCCACTCCACAGTCATGCAACTCACGACACTGGCAATGGGCACACAGCAAAACTACATGCAACATGCCACACAACATGCCAACCGACCAGACACGACAACACGACTCCATTGGGAACCTGGGCTTGCCATGCACACAACCCAGCCACGGCATGGCACCACAGCCACACAATAGCAGAATGTGAGGAGAGGCTTGGAGCAGGCATGTGCGAGAGCGGCAAGTGACTAATGAATGAGAACCTACCCAATGCCAGGTGTGGCGTGGATGTGCCGGACAGACTTCATTGTGCAAACCAAGGAAATGGCCATGTGGACATTAACTGCTGGTGCATGGAGTGTAGTGGCCAGTGGACGCTACCATGTCCCCACAGGCTGTGGGGCAGAACGCTGAAATGTCGCTCGTTACGTCCCGCCCTGTATGCGCGGGCGGAGTGGTTTGGCCCTGCGTACGCCAGGCCTGCGTAGGGGTGTGAATGAAAAGCCCGTCGCACTGGGCGTGGTTCTCATTCGGAATGGCCAACGTGTCTGCCAGGGCGGCGCCTCTCAGCCCGCCACAAGGCCAGCGCCGTGCGCGGTGGGGCCTGCGCCCCTGTGCGCCTGCTGCATCCCGGGCCGCTGGTCACCAGACCCGTCATGCCTGCCCCAGCGCACCAAGGAGGCTCTGCTCACCTGCCGACACCGGCGTGTGTCAAAGAGGGCCCACCACGTGCCGGTGCAAGCCCCAGTCCCGCGACCTTTGCAGCCTCCGCAGAGCATCGCTGGCCTCCACGACGCTGGCCCACAGTACTCCTTTTTTATTGACATACTCCACCGGCGTACTCTTCGGCCCAGTTGTTGGCACATGTTGTACTGAGTCGTGAGTTTTGAATGGCAGTGACCCCAAGTCTGTGGCAGCGTCCACATCACTATACTCCCTCCGATCAGTGAAGCAAAAGTCTGCATCGCAAGCCTGCGACACGTGGTGCCACTAACCCTGTTCAATGCAAGCCTGCAACACGTGGTGCCACTAACCCTGTTCAACGCAAGCCGGCGACACTTGGATGAGGGCTCAGGCCTACACTGCGGTCCAGTAGGTCCCACATGTGGAACTGTGTCCTGAGTTTTGAATGGCAGTGACCCCAAGTCTGTGGCAGCGTCCACATCACTGAACTCCCTCCGATCAGTGAAGCAAAAGTCTGCATCGCAAGCCTGCGACACGTGGTGTCGCTAACCCTGTTCAACGCAAGCCGGCGACACTTGGATGAGGGCTCAGGCCTACACTGCGATCCAGTAGGTCCCACATCCAGCACTTAGTCGTGATTCATGAATGGCAGAGTCCATACCAGTGAACGCATGGAGAGGAGTAAGAGGAAGATGCGGTTCAGTCCGGATGAAAGCCGGATCCTCGTCACGGAGGTGACCGAACACTAGCAACAACTGACCTGGTGCCACTAACTCTGTGTGCAATGAGTCATGGGCACTTTCTGGTTGGACTTTGGTGGCGTCTGAGTCCATGGCCTGGGGGTTGTCTGCATCATCATCTGGCTGGGACGGACTTGGTGTTCGACATGTGTCTGTTCCATTCATCTCCACCATGGTGACTGTTTCTGCGTGGTTCTGCCCTCTGCATCATGCCCTGGGGGTACACCTTCCACTGTCCACCGAGACACTCCGCGACAACCCCCTTTGTCATCTACGAGAACCTGCTCTGCTCTCGTGACCCTGCCCCAGTGCACCACAAGTCAGCGGCCCATGGCGGTAGGCCCGTGCAGGACGCTGTGCATCCGGGGCCACTAACTCTGTGCAGCTCAAGTCATGGAGCCTTTATGGTTGAATGGTTGTGTCCTTAACGATGTACACTGTTGTCGTTTTTTGACTGGGCACTCCATGACAGCTGGTGTACACACACCCCACACACATCCAACACAGGTGTCACTCGACATGTGAGCCTGCTAATAAACGTGGCCGGGCGCACGTGCCCATAGCCATTCACACCATCTAAGCAAGTGTGACCGTGTGGTCATTATGTCAGCATGATGTGCCCGAGCCCTGCAACATCACAGTGTGCTGTCTTCAGCGGACGATACCATGTCACCTCAGCAGTGGCTAAGACCTTGGACATGTAGCTTCGCCCGCCCCCCCTGCATGCACAAGCGGCGTGTGCTGGTCCGGCGTACGTCAGGTCAGCGCCGGGGTGTGCTGATTCGGCAGGGGGATCAGGGCGTGGCTCTGGTCTGGCCTTGAGCAGGAAGTGCGGTAAGCGTGTCTCTGTGTTGGAGTGTTGTCGCCACCAGGGCCACAGTAGTCGATGTTGCAATGTAGCATGCACCCGGAGGGCGGGCCCGCACGTACGGGGAAATGTAGGAGTGCAAGACCGCTCGGGGTCTTGGCTCATGCATGCCAAGTGTTATGTGTATCAGTCCTGCGGCTGCATAAGTCAGATGCCTAGCCTCAATCGCAGTGCGATCACAGCCAGCCATGGACTGTACACCTGTGTCCGCCCTGTCCGGACCATTGGCCTACACTCACGTGGCCGCACACCCTCAACGGACGGCTTCGCGGTGTTGTTGGCATGCCGCTGGACATGCGCAGACAGGCATGACAATGGTGTGCCGTAGGAGTGCACGTGATACAACCACGCAGCGCACACAAGTGTGGGGGCTCGTGGGAGGGAGGAGCAGCTGTGAGGCAACGTAACACACAGTGAGGCCGCTCATGTGCCACGTGCTCGGCATATCATCCATGATTCCCTGGGTCGCAGACATCCCACCCCACCCACAACAGGCCTCTGTACATCTCCTGTATGTAAGCAGATGGTAAAGTTACTGTAGGGATGAAAGGTCCTTTGTCTGAACTATCAGGCGGTAGCGCATCTGCAGCTCCGAGCTGGGACTTGCTTGCGCCCAGCACCCCCTGACAGATACGATGGCATTTGCTGGCGACTCCCACACTACGCACTGCCCGACGTGAGACCAACTTGTACACATCCCACACGCAGAAGTCCTTGGTCGTAGTTAGCGTGCGTGAAATGGCCTTCACACGTACTCCCACCCCACCCCAGGCCTGCACCCGTTGCACACAGACACTGCTCATTGCTCTGAGCTGTGCCATTTCATCCACAGGACTGGCGCAGGTCAGCACAGTGCCGCTTCAAGCAGAGCCACTGACGCAATGGCAGACCATCCCGGACACATGCACAACTCCAGTCACGTGGGCTGGTACCATGCACGTCTGCTGCATGTGCTGGGGGCACTGCCATTGGCAGTGCTGCGGATCAGTTACCGGCTAAGCTTCCGCCTTGCCAACGTCACCTGCGTTCAGCCTGTGTTGCATTGTTGCTCGTGCCTCTCCAATGTAACGGTAGCTGACCTGGATTTCGACCTGTGTGTGCGCCCCCTGTTGGCCCACGACCAGGAGTGTCACCGTGATGCCCGTTTATGGCATGCCTGGATGATTGGCATGCATGCTGGCAACTGGACCTGGGAGATTGCACGAGTCGTCGTGTGCAGTGACCACATTGAGCCGCTCCCCTATTGGGCTTTAGTGCCAATTGGGGCCAGGGGTTGGAGTCAGCACATCTGTCCGGGACAGCTGATGGGTTACGTCGCCGACATGTTAGATGTGGTGGACAACGAGCTCATGTTGGAAATGTTGGCCTACGCTGCTGCACTCACGTTCATGGACGAGTGACAACGTACCTGCAGCCACAACTGAATGTGACCCATTGCACGTGTCCCGGCGCCTGGTTGCATGTTGGGGATCTGGTCACATGTCCCAAGACGACAGTGGACATGGCTGCATTGGCCTGGACTCCGGATACATGCGCGGACAACCAACGCGCGTTGGCACTGACTTGTGTGGGTGATGGACTCCCCGGGGTGGACATGGGCGCTTTCCAACGTTCCTCATTCAGACATGCTGCTGCATTGGTCTGCATGTTGTGGCACTTCTCTTGGCCGTACTGACACGCAATTGTTGATGAAGTTTCCGCACATTCACTTGTCTCCAACTGTGATGAGTGTTGATATGTATGCAAATGTGTGTGTCACGGCCTATCTGGGTCCCTGCCATACATGCATTGCTACCCCATCAGGGCTGTGGGTTGGTACTTGTGCATTATCATGTCCCTGTTTCGTGCTTTGCTAGATGCGTATGGCCATTTACCGGCCACAAGCGGGTGCACTTGTGTCCTGTGTTCGGTTGTGCAAATGTTGCTGTTTGTACCACATTGTGTTCGATGTTGGGGTGCTCTGCTTCATATGTGTGTGTGCTGCATTGTGTGTGAGTTGGCCCTTCAGCTCTGATTTGGCTCACCCTTCTCCCTTTCAGGCAGTGTGGTTTTCACTTCTGTGCTTGTTCAGTGGTGTGATATTGCCGAGTTGTGTGACTTGTGCTCTTGGTTGGTGTTGTTACTCTTGGGCATGGTTTGTCTGCAGTTGTGCTGTGCTTAATTGTGCATGTGTGCCATTGTGCCCATCTCCCCCGTCCCCCAGTCCCTGGTCGTTCCTCTCCCTGTTGCTGTTGTGTCAGTTGATTTTGAGCAGTTTCCGGTCCCCGACTCCTGCCACCATCTCCAGACTGATGTGGTGGACACCATTTCCTCCATGTCATCCAGCTCCTGGTGTGGCGCTGGACTCCCACCTCCGGTGTGCATTGCTGCCTTCTGGTTGTTGGCGTGTTTCTGCTTGTTTGTGCGTTTCGCATCATTCCAGCTGTTCTGGTTTTCTTCAATTGTCCTCCTCCGCTCTCGGGCTGCATTCACCTTATCCACGATGGACTGCCATGTACAATGTTATGTTGCCAATGGGGCTTGTGGGGTTGTGTACTGGCTCCGGCTGCCTCCATTGTGCTACGCTGTTGTTTTCTGTTTGGCTTGTCTTCCTTTTTCCTGCTTTTGTTGTGCTTATTCCCGCCTGCCGTGTGTGTGTCGCGGGCCTGGTGCTGCTTATCGCTGCTTTCCTCATCGCGAATGGGCTCATCGCACGTTTTTTAGTGTTGGGGTTTGTGTTTTTATCTCCGTCGCGGTGGTTGTATCGCGGACATTGGCCGCGTTTTCGGCAAACTATCGCATGGTACCGCCGTGTTGTGAACTCCACGTTAACACGGGGTTATTTTCCCGCAATAGACTGCGATGTGTAAAGTTGCGTTAACATTTTTTGGAGATGTTTAGCGCACGTTCTTGTGAATATCCCCTAAGTCAATTGACAATGAGCTCCGCATTGCTGTGAATTGCTTACCGCCTGAAACCCAGTCACAATGCACCTCCACCTCGCAGGAAATTTGTCCTAGCAGCCTTCTCTTTAAACCTAAAAACAATGCCTCGTGGTCCATCTTTCAGACATTTGAGGACGCTGACATCTCAAAACTACTGTCTTCCACTAAACTTTCCAACCACTTCAATGACCCTCTCCCCTCCAAATTCCTCAAGGAAACTTCACACCTCCTGATACCCCTGTGGACCAGAATTATCAATGCCTCTCTTACGCAAGGCACCATGCTGGACTGTCTAAAAAGTGGACAAGTCACACCTATCCAAAAAAAGCCAGATCCCAACAATTTTCACCCCATTTCGAGCATCCCAACCTTAGCCAAGCTCCTGGAAAAATGTGTTCATCACATTGACCAGCACCAACTCCTCAACCAATGCCAATCTGGTTTCAGACCAGGTCACAGTACTGAAACCGCCATGGTCCACATTGTCGACGATGCTTTACGCTTTCTCGATCATAATGAATCCTGTCTTTTAATCCTTCTTGACCTATCAGCAGCATTTGACACAGTCAAACATGAAACCCTCCTGAACCTCTTAGAACTTAGGATGGGTCTCTCTGGTACTGTCTTAAAATGGTTCTGCTCATTCCTACAAAACAGATCTCAACGAGTCCTAATCAATCATGACTTATCTGATCAGACACCGTTCACTATCGGCGTTCCCCAAGGTTCTTCACTTTCGCCCACCCTGTTTAATCTTTACATGGAACCCCTGACTGAAATCCTCAAACACTCCACCTCCTACCATATGTATGCTGATGATACGCAATAGTACATGAAGATTACCTCCCCTAACGACATCAGCACTCTCAATAACATCTTGAACAAAACTCAACACTGGTTAACACTTAACCACCTCAAACTTAATGCCCTCAAAACCGAATTCCTATTAATCTCGCCTCCCAACCCCACCTCTAACATCAAAGACTGGCTCCCACTACTCACCGCCTTGAACTGTACCCCACATATCGTTGATTCAGCAAAATCCCTAGGAATAACACTAGACAACAACCTCTCCATGATGAATTACATCAGCTCCACAACCAGGGGGGCCAATTTCCATCTCCACGTCTTAAGAAAACTAAAGCCTTTCCTGCCCAATGCAGATCTCAAGATGGAGGTTCAGGCTCTCGTGATCTCCAAACTTGACTATGGGAATGCTGCCCTTGTTGGCCTACCGAAAATAAAACTAGCACCGCTGAGGGCTACCCTCAATTCGGCTGCACGGCTCATCAAAGGCATAAAGAAAAATGATTACATCACCCCAGCCCTCCACTCTCTGAACTGGCTACCTTATGAATCTAGGATCCACCTAAAAATAGCATGCATGACATACAAAGCCATCCACCACAACACTCCTCGCTACCTGGCTCAGAAACTGCTTCTATCCGGAAGTATTAGAGCTTCTCGTAGTACATGCTCCCTACTGCTGAAACCCCAAAGATTTCACAAAAATAAAACCTATAAGAGATCTTTCTCTGGAATTGCCCCAATAATTTGGAACTCTCTTCCCCCAGAGATCAGGACCATCCCTTCATTCGCTCTTTTCAAAAACGAGGTAAAAATGAGACTACTGAATAATCTCCTTCCTATCTGAGACGACTATCCATGCCAATTTGATTTCTTTGCTGGTGTTTTCACTATGTCTCTTTGTATTATCTTTTCATGCTGTATATTCTATATTTTGCTCCTGTATATTTGATGCTATTTATTAGGCTGTACAGCGCTCTGACACCAAAAGTTTGGTCATGTCGCGCTTTATAAAACTTCATAAATAAATAAAAATGAAATAAATAAATAAATAAGGGTCGTTACTCTTCTGCTTCCCGATGCCTTGAAAGAGACTACTGCAGTAGTAATTGTGTCCTGCTTGGAGAATGCAAAGGCCCTGTATTAGTGTCTACCTGCAATTTCTTTGCACAAACTACAAATCATTCAAGATACAGCAGCGAGGATAATCTGTAAACTGCATAGACATGTGGACATCTCTCCTGCCTTAATGAAGCTTCACTGGCTTCCTGTCAAACAGAGAGCTTTTTTAAACGGCTTGTATTATTTACAAATCCATTCATCTCCAGGCTCCAGCCTTTGTAGTAAGCAGAATTAAGAAATATGTTCTTACTTGAGCTCTCTAGTCCTCCCTTGTCAACCATTTGAGGATCCCTTGGTTCAAGCGACAGAGAGCACGGGACAGGAGCTTCTCTGTCCTAGGTCCCAGTTAGGGAACTCTCTCCCTTACTCATTCACGCTGGAACCCAAATTCCTGAGGTTCAGGAAACGTTTGAAGGCCTGCCTGTTTAAGGAAGCTTTTGATTAGCCTGTGTCCTTCCTCCTCTCCCTTCTGGTTGTCATAGAGCCAAGAAATCTTTGGGTGTACATGCACAACATAAGTTTTCCTAACATTCATAACATAACAAAACATTCCCACTCCAATCTAAACCACTTTTGGGAATGTATAGGACACTGGAGAGGCCAGTTTTACTCTTCCTACCCCAAACCAAATCATTTTAGGAAAGGTGTTGAACATAGGGGTGATCAGATTTACTATTCCCACTCCAGTCTAAACCACTTTAGGAAATGTGTTGGCCACTAAAGGGGTAAAAAGTACTATTGCCACTCCAATCTAAACCATTTTGGTAAAGGTGTTGGACACAGAAGTGGTCAGATTTACTATTCCTACTGTAATCTATACAACTCTAAATAAAGTTCTGGAGAGTAAAGGGGTCAAAATTATAATTCCCACACCAATCAAATCATCATAGGGAAGGTGTTGGACACTGGAGTGGTCAGGTTTAGTGCTTCCAATCCAATCTAAACCACTGTGAGGAATGTGGTGAACACTAAAAGTTTCTAAATTACTATTCCCACTTCAGTCTAAACCACTTTGGAAAATGCATTGGATGCCAAAAGGGTCAGATTAACTATTCCCTCCCTAATTAAAATCTTGTTGAGGAAGACGTTAGACAATAAATGAGTCAGATTTACAATATCCAATCCAATTTAAACCACTTTGAAGAATGTGTTGGACACTGAATGGGTATAAAATACTATTCCCACTCCAAACAAAACCATTTTAGGGAAGGTGTTGGACACTGAAGGGGTACAAATTACTATTCCCACTCCAATCTAAACCATCTTGGGGATGGCGTTGGGCACTGAAGGGGCCATATTTACTATTCCCACTCCAATCTAAACCCCTTTGAACTCCTTTCATAAGTAAGGTTATTGTTCCAAGCCTTTACTCTTGCCAGGTAAGGGGTGTATTCAGGAAGCCCAAAGCATTTGGAATGCCTTTATGATGACACTGCAAGTAGGCCCAGGTGTGGAACTTTGTGAGTGTCTTTTTAAAGGAGAATCTGTAAAAAAATTAGTTATAAAATCTCACCTTAACCCCTTATTTCAAGGGTCTACTTAATTCCAATGGCGCCAGCAAAAGCAGGTCCTTCGAAGTTATGAATATCTTTCACCCAGAGATGTCACCTACTTTAGCAGGTGGAGTATTTAGGTGAAACACCATGGGAATTGGTACCAGAGTTACTGATTCCCTGGCAATTACCTTTATCTCATGTAACAATCAGGGCCCCGCACATTATACCTTGTAACACTCTTCTCTTGATGTTACTTATGCCACCGGTATTGGTAACCTGGGGGCCTAATTACAACTCCGTGGACCTCGGAATGAGACCCTTAGTGCTTTGAACATTTACTGTCTGGATGGAGAAAGGTCAAAGTCCTGCTGAAACGTTAGAACAGAGTCCAATGGTCTCTTTTCTAATGGTGATGGGCAAGCATCCTTCGAGACTGCACCTAGAAAACATATAAAGATGAGGGGCCCTTTTTAACTTTGGCAGATGTGGGATATCAGCCAAAACATGGCAGATAGACACGACTACCAAACTCATGATTTCCCTAGCCCCATATAGTGGTGGAGGAATGGTAGGATTTTTTTATGGTGTAGCTTCAGCTGGCTCTACTGTCGGAAACCCTTGCCCTGACAGCCTGCGTAGCCTCCAGGTCACAGTGAAGGTCTTCCTGCCCCATTTAGGATGGGGTGGCTGTCCCTGGCTTTCCCTGCCTCAGACCGCCATATGAGCTACTGATGTCTCAGGCAGGGAAATTAATCAATGACTCTGACTCACAGTGAGAAAACTCTCTGCACATCAGGGGAATTCCTTTAGGGAGTTTATTTTATGATTATTTATAATTAGCTGAGTGGGGCTTAAATATATTGAGCCTCCTTGGCAAACTGATCTGTGTACAGTATATCTGCTGTACTGGAAGATGCAATGTAGGCAGTCAGATCTCTGCCAGGCAGGTAGAATCTAAAAAGA
Source organism: Calotriton arnoldi (assembly GCA_963921515.1). Taxonomy (NCBI): domain Eukaryota; kingdom Metazoa; phylum Chordata; class Amphibia; order Caudata; family Salamandridae; genus Calotriton; species Calotriton arnoldi. The sequence continues at coordinate 172,336 of CAWUFW010008477.1, read as the reverse complement.
TGGCTATTAATCCTCCTCCAAGGGAGCAGAGCCAATGGCCTTTGCTGACTTTGGAGGCTACCCACCAATATTGAATTGATCTCCTAGACATGTGACTCAGACCGTCTCTGTATTAACGCAGCTGCCACTAACTCTTTAAGTGTCGGTCCACAAAATCAGCAGTGATTTTCTCCATATTACAGAGGGTGTGGTGGCATCTGTTCTTGGCTCAGTGACAGTCGAAGACAGCTAATTTAGAGAAACAGTGCTCCATGACTCAATGTAGATATAGCGAATAAACTGTTGAATGGTATTAAAAGGGTCAAGGGTGGGCCTAATGTGGGTATTACCCAGGTGGTCTCCCCAGGGCCAGACTACAGGGCAAGAGTTCAGTGAAGAACTTGAAAGCTATAGTCGGATACTCCATTTAAGAGAAACTCTGTCCTGTTTGTTTTTCAGAAGTCTTCTAGTGCGATTTATCCCACATCTGATGATGGGCTGAATTTGTATACACTTCTGTTGCTCAACTGTGTGAAATTAACAAAGTGACAGAGGGTCTTGGAGGGCAGCCTGAAATCATCAATGTTTTCCCAATTATTTTTTATAGACTACATTATGTATTTATAAATAATTAATAATTAATAAATTAATTTCATATTTCTCCAGACTAATTCACCACTAATTCTTTTTTGGTTCCGGAGTAGCTTGCTACTCGCCGAAAAATGCTTCAACACCTCATCAGGGGTAGCAAGCGCTATATAAATGCAAACCTTTCTCTCTTCTATCCCTCCACCTTCCTTCTCAATTCAAATAACAGATTACCGTTTCCACTGCTCAAATTAATTTCATATTCCACTATACTAATTCACCACTAATCCTTTTGGGTTCCGGAGTAGCGTGCAACTCGCCGAAAAAGCATTTCGACGCCTCATCAGGGGTGGTAAGAGCTAAATAAATGCAGTTACAGTACAATACAATAAATGAGATGCATGCAATATATGCATAAAGAACTTAAGAGGAACCTATGACAGATATAAATAACATCTCAGCAGGGGAATATTCCATGGCATTTAACAAGTAAAGCCGAATTTCAATTATTGTGGAAGGGACAGCCAATGAGAGTAAAGATAGAAGAAACAAATGAAAGAATAACACATCCCCAACACCCACACTTTGCAACTAGACACTGTACGCACTCAAGGGATCAAGCCTTACAAATACTACAGTGGGATTCTTCTGGGAGCTCATGTGGTTACATGTATTTCAAATCAATACATGATATAAGAGGTAACAGTTCAGGGAGGGCGAGTATCAGATTTACCTTTTAATGCCTTTAAGATATTGTCCCATGAGCCCAGAGGTGGACCTTTATTATTTCTCTGACGTAAGGTCATTAAATTTACCAGCTAAGCCCTTGACCATTTCGGAACATCCTAGATGAATCTGCTCACTTTTGGTGCATTTTTTACTTTCCAAAACATCGCTGTGTTTAGCAATGGTCACTGCTAAGATGATTAACCTATAAGTCTATTTCTGAGGCTCAGTTATGAGAAACAAGCCCAACAAACATTGCTTGGGTTCTAACGGTATGTTCAGATCAGTAATTTATTTGACAACATTCACTATATCACCTGAGTATGCTTGTATGTGACAGCATTCTCAGACCATGTGGTAAATTCGGGTTCAGCCTGCCGACACCTAGGACCAGTAGCGTAACAAAACTTGAAACTGTGAAAATTGCCCAGCGCTACTTCTCAGTTCCCCGTTTTCCTCTCAGAGAATACAGTACAATAGATCATGCACTGAGAAAGATACAAGTTACAACTCCAATTGTCCATCAGACATTTTTTTATTCTTATTGATTATTCCATATTTTCAACATTTGTCGGAAATTCCTCTTCATTGTTTTCAAACATCAACTTGATACAACATCTTCATTGACAAAAAAAGGAAATACAGCCAAGCCAACGGGTTTCGCGAAGAAATTCACTTCTTCAGGGTTTTAGAATGCACGAACAATTGAATGTTAGATAGATTCCTGATTCTATTTCGTCACTGCCAAGACCAATATTCCTTACGGTATGTTTCCCAACGATTCACAAACGCTGTAGCCTCCTTCCAGTAAATCCAGGATCACTGCTTTTACACGAAACACGTGTTGGCTTGGCTGTATTTCCTTTTTTTGTCAATGAAGATGTTCTATCAAGTTGATGTTTGAAAACAATGAAGAGGAATTTCCGACGAATGTTGAAAATACGGAATAACCAATAAGAATAAAAAAATGTCTGATGGACAATTGGAGTTGTAAATTGTATCTTTCTCAGTGCATGATCTACAGCATGTGTACTGTTCCCTAGTGTATATTGCAGAGAGTACTTCTGAGCAGACCAGTACCTCTGAGATGCAGGGCCAGGTCGCGTAGGCGGATTTGAATAATGCAGTATGTGCCATGAATTGTCCAGCACTAAGATGTAATTTCCCACTAAGAACGTCAAATGGCATGGAAGTTTCATTTACACATAAGTCCCCCACAGTGTGAACACCAGCTTCTGACCAGACCTGAAGATCAAAAAGTTTAGTGAGTGGATCAAATCTTGCCCCCCCTCTCCCAGGCCGTATGTGTATCTAAGCCAGCAATATCTACAACTTTTATTCCACATGGCAGTTTTTGCGAGCCCGCCTTGATGTCTAGCAGTTTTCAACAATGGGAATATGGGAATCCCCCAAGACACACAGTGAATTTAGTTGTGTCACATTAATTCGAGTCTCCTACCCATCTTGCAAGCCAGACCAGCTGCGCAGTCAGGTAGTCACTTCTAGGAGCAGCATTCCCATCCCCCTCATTCTCAATGGTAACGCTATCTTCCCCTCCGCGAGTAGCCTGAGACCAACACTTGACTTTGTGTCTGGAGAACTCTTACAGAAGTGCTAGGCCCCTTCTGGATTTTCATGATCTGACCTCAAAAACTAATTTGGAAGTTGGTAGTCCATGGTGTAAGATTAAAGGCAAGGTAAAATAACCTTACATTTCTGAGGTGGAAATAGGCAAAGACATTGCTGAATTATTGCAGCTGACCGTGTTTGGGGGGTTGACTCCAACAATTGATTAATTATTCAGCAATCGCAGTTGGTCTCTGACACTATGTCATAGACTATGAAGAGGCACAGGAGGACGTTAATCTTTTTTTACTCACTCACTCTAAGAGAAAAGTTTTTCAAAAGCCTTTCCAACAATGTCCATTCTGTATCCCAGTGCAATGATAAATAATTATAATAAATGTGTAGATTTATATAGCGTGGCGTATCACCCGTGAGGGTATCCAGGCGCTGCCCATGGGCACGGGGAGATTAAGTGATTTGCCCAGAATCATAGGATGCTGAGTAGATGCTGAGACGCTCTGGCCGCTGCGCCACATTCTCTCCTTACCAGAAAGGTTCAAAGAGATTGTGATTTTTGGAGCTAGATGCATCAGTTAATGGATCAGTTTCCCTAAAGGTGTATGTGGGGTGAAGACCAAGTGGGTGGGGGTAGGCATTCAGTGGACAGATATTTTTGATTGGCACCAGTGAGCAGGAGTAGTATTGTGGAGCCAGCGGTTAATTAGTAAAGAAACAACTGCGGATTCAGCAGACTGTCAGTGTTACATAAAAAAAGAGGCTGCCTAGTTATGATTCCACCTCATGCATCCTTCTTCCAGGACCCTTATCTTCCGACCTCTTGCTCTACTTCTGGGTAAAAGTTGCTTCAGGAAAAATAAGTTAGGAGCCCAGGAAAATAGTCCAGGTGCCTACCACCTGCAACCATCGGCACATATAAAGTACTGACTTTAACTGTAGTTGTTTTAGTTAAGGCTAGGGTGTGCTGAAAGCAATGAGAAGATGTATCCAATCAAAATACGAGTAGTTGCGATGCAGTTAATTCAACTCCAAACCTAAAAACCCTTTAGATTCCCTAGTTTAGTTGGCAGTGCAGCCTTAATTCCCACCCGGGGCATGTACTGCTCATGAGCTTTCTTCTGGCATTGCAGATAATGTCAGAAATTACGTCATCAATGACAACACTAATGACATAAAAGAAGGGGGGGGGTCGGGCGTGCCCGTGGCTCTACCGGTAGAGGAGGCATCGTCTCTGTCTATGCAACGTGTGCTGTGTTTGTTCCTCTGAGGCCACTGGACGCAGTGCATTGTATTCCACATCATGTATCATCCCTCCGCTCCTCGTTTCCTGTCTTAGCACTTGCTTTACATGTATTGATGGCAGTTGGAGTTCTCGAACATCTCTGTACTTTGTGAACCAGTGCCATTTTAACGTGGCAATGATCGTCTCTACATTATGGTATTTATGGAACCGGACCTAACTTTGACAGCCTTTGTGCCACACTTCAGCTCATTTTTAGCTTTTGTTTTTAAATTGCACCGGATGTTCATTATCTGTGGAAATTATTGGAAATGATACACAAAAGTTTCTCTTTTTGTATTGTTTTCAATTTTGATTAGGCTTTGTGATGTACCGGAGGGTATACTGTGTGTTCTGGGCCTTGGTGCAAGGGTAGTGGATGGCACCGGTCTTCGGGAATTCCAGGGCCGTATTTTTTATTTTAATTTCGTCAAAATGTTTACAGCTTGAGAAGGCAACCCCCGCAGTGTTCCATGGCCAGCTGCCATGGTCCTGTGCGAGACATGGGGGCACTGAATTCACAATTGTGAATGGAGTACTGGGCAGCTGAGAGCTATCTTGGCTAGGGTGACCAGATTCTGAGAAGCAAATAACCGGGACAGGTCAGACATAAAAGTAGGACTAAAGCCTTTCATGGTACTTTTACATCTGGCCCCACGGTTTTTCATAGCCCCGTAAATGTGTGTGTTATATATATATATATATATGTATGTATGTATGTATGTATGTATGTATGTATGTATATATATATATGTATATATGTATATATGTATATATGTATATATGTATGTATATATATATATATATATATATATATATGTATATGTATATATATATATATATATATATATGTATATGTATATGTATATGTATGTATATGTATATATATATATATACATATATATATACATATATATATATATATATGTATATGTATATATATATATATATCTCAAAACAAAACCCTTTCAGGCATAGAGTGACGCATAAATTATGCAAAAAGAAGCAGAGAACTCTGGGTAGTTCTCAAGTTTAGGTGGAAAGCAGCTCCAATATAGAGCACTCTCAACACCAACGACACTCTAAATTTGCTCACCTCAAATGTCTGCCTTTCTATCAAAGTCTTTTAGTATAGGATTAGCACAGTGCCATCCACGCCGAGATAGAAAGGAACAAAGTCTTTTACCATTTCCACAGCAAAGTCTTTAAGCATAGGATTGGCACAGTGCTATCCTTGCCGAGCTGTAAAATGGCTAAAGCGTTTTACCACTCCAGACACAGTATTACAGCTTTGGATTGGTGAAATACCATCCAAGCAAACCTGAAATGAATTAAAGCAACCCCTGACACGTGTTTCACTCTCATTAGAGCTCTTCAGAGAGGTATAGCTTTGTCCAGACACAAGGGAGCACCCAGTATAAGTCAAAACAAAACCCTTTCAGGCATAGAGTGAAACATAAATTATGCAAAAAAAGAAGCAGAGAACTCTGGGTAGTTCTCAAGTTTAGGTGGAAATCAGCTTCAATATAGAGCACCCTCAACACCAACAACACTCTAAGGGGGATATTCTCAAGAACGTGTGATAATTATCGCAAAATTAGCTTAACGCAACTTTGCACATCGCAGTCTATCGCGGGAAAATAACGCCGTGTTAACGTTGTATTCTCAACACGGCGGTACCATGCGATAGTCTCACGCTAACGCGTCAAATGACCGCAATAAAATTACCGCAACGGCAAAAAAACGCGAAACACGAACGTGAAAAAAGTTGCGATGTGGCCAACCGCGATAAAAAAATCTGCGAAAATCAGCGACAGGCCTGCAATTCCCACGCGTCATGCGGGAAAATGCACTATAAAAGCACCGAAAAACACAAACAAAATAATTCAAACTGCGTAGCACCATGGAGGAAGCCGGAGCAAGTACAGAGGATGACCAGAACCCCACAAGCCCCCAGGAGGACCAGCCTGGGTGCTCGGGGTCACGGAAGGGCAAGGAGAAGAAGACGAGGAAGACGAGGTTCAGTCCGCAGGAAAACAGGATCATCATCACGGAGGTGATAGAACACCACCAACAACTGTTCGTCACCTCCAACGTGTCATTGGCAAATAAAAATGCAATATGGCAGTCCATCCTGGACAAGGTGAATGCAGTCGGAGTGAGGAGGAGGACAATTGGAGAGGTCAAGAGGCGCTGGAATGATGCGAAGCGCAAAACCAAGAAGAAACTCGCTGACAACCATCAGGCAGCAATGCAGACTGGAGGTGGCAGTCCAGCGGAACACCAGGAGCTGGATGAGATGGAGGAAATGGTGGCCACAGTCATCAGTGGGGAGACAGTGGCAGGAGTTGGGGGTCCGGACACTGCTCGACATGACCTGACACAACAGCACCAGGGTGAGTACCGAACAGGGACTGGGGGACGGGGGAGATGGGCACAATGGCACACATGCACAATTAAGAAGAGCACACTGCACACCCACAATGACTCTGGATCATGTCCCTGATCCCCTTGGCACACTGCAGCACACATACAAACAGCAAGTAGGCCCCCGTCCACTATGGGCACAAAGGGGTCCCTCCCCACACAGCACCAATCTCACAACCAACCCATGCACACGTGTCAAAACCAGCAAAGCTGCGTGTCTGTGAGCCACACTGACAATGCAAGTGACACTGCATGACGAACAGCATGGCTGCAGTCCAATTATCATGACATGGTGCACGCCACGACACTGAGGTGGCTGAGTGTGGAACACATCCGTAAAGGAGCAGGTCACACTCTGACACATCCACGTGCACAAACAACCCCTGACGTCAACAATACATCTGCGGACAAACCATGCCCAAGAGTCCCAACTCCCACCAAGAGCCCAATTTACCCAAGTCTGCAACATCTCAGCACTGTATAAGCACAGAAGTAAAAGGCACACCGCCTCAAAGGGATAAGGGGCAGCAAAATCACAGCTGCAGGGGCGACTCTCCCACAATGCAGCACACACACATAGCAATAACAGCACATCATCATTGACGACAATGTGGTACAAAGTGCAACACTCTCACTACAGAACAGAGGACACAACTGGTTCCGCTTGTGCGTAGAAACTGGCCAATCACATCTGGCATAGCAGGAAACTGTGAGATGATAATGTACGTGTACAACCTCACATCCGTGATGTAGTTCAAATGTCCACTGTCCCGCATCAAATAGTCAGCTCCTCCCAAACAGTCACAATGTACATTGTCATGCAGTCTGTATGTAAACTTGAACAATGCGTCAACATACATGTCAACACAATGTTAAAATGCATCTCCCCTTCACATTGCAGAGGGACAATCAACACCTCCTGCAGAGCAGACCAGACAACTCATCAGTGATGATGAAGACGACCTCCACACCTTCGACACCGACGCCCTACAACAGCTCATGGACAGCTACGGCAACCCACCTCCAGGAGCAGGGCAGCCCAGCTGCATCGAGGAGACCCCACCCCCTGCACAGACCACACAGCAGGAAGCACCCACCACCACGGCTGGCTCCCAGCACCTCACTGAAGAACACATCGCATTCCAAGGCCATGTGTTAGACTGCCAGAAGGAGGTGGCTGAACATTTGCGGGTGGGGTTCGCCCTCATGGCATCCAAACTAGATGACATACGTGGGTGTCTAAGTCCCATCAGGGACCACTTACACTCCCTAACGGACACCCACAGTTCGCTCCATGATGTCCAACAATCCATGCCCGACATCGCTGGAGTCATGACTCTGAGAGGAGAACAACTGTCTAGTCAGAGTGGCCTCAGCGATGTCAGCCGAGAGTTGGCACAGATGCTGAGGATAATGGAGAACATGGAGCGGATGCATGCGGAAAGAATGGCTGCCATGGATGCACACTAGCGAAACGTTGTTGGGATCTTCCATGCCCTGCAGATCTTCATCATCGCATTGCTGCCACTAAGGCAGTCGCTGATGAATGCTGCTGGTACTTCTACACACACATCTCCGGCCCCTGATGTGTCAGTGGCACACAGTGCTGCAGACCAAACATCAGCACCCACATGTCAGACAGATGACATAGAGGACGAAGATGCGGGTGATTCCACCTTTGTAGTAAGAAGGAGCCAGTAGCATTCTTCTCCGCCATATGCCCTGTTTCAGCTTGGTTCTGCCCTCTGCATCATGCCCTGTAACAACACCTCCCACTGTCCCCCGAAACACTCTGCGACACTCACCTTGGACCTCGACATGGACTGCCATATTTTGTTTGCTTACCAATGACACAGCAATCAGACTGCGGACTGTACTCTTCCTCTTCCGATGTACTTGTCAATCCCTAAATGACTCTGGCTGGCCCTCCACTGGGCTACAATGTAATGTGGGGTTTGCATGGCCATGTACTGCTCCAGCTCCGACACTCCACCGAATGTGAATAAATCATTCAAATTCACACAGATGTGTCATGTCCATAATCGATCAAGTATGAAAGTATGGATGAATGTAAGGACATTGATTGCCCAAAAAGGTACACCCTGGGAAATGAAAGCAATGCGCATGTTTAACCGTGACACACATAGGAAGTGAGATGACTGGGAATGTGTGCACTAGCTGTGGCCTCATTGCTCTGAAACAACAATCGCGCAATTCCTCAACTTTGCCCCACGCAATGTTAGAAATTGGGCTGGGTATGAAATGTCAAAGTCGTTGGCAGGCCTAAAGCAGTGTCCCCCATCACATTTGACAACAGAACATCTCTTCGCATTTAGATAGCGCTGCTGCTGGAGGTGCTCTGTTTTAAAACCACGCTGCTAAAATCATGATGTGAACCTGAATTTGAATTTGATTATGTTTTAGAAACTTATACGTGTTTTAGACTTTTATCTCAGCACCGGCCACCTCGGTCTTTGGTTACCGGTTGTCTATTTTGCTTCCTGATTCGTCATTCACTGCTGTGGCCAATCACTGAGGGCGGGAGGCGGGGCTAAGGCGGACCTCTGCTATTTCATGCCGGCCGCAGCGCGGGAGCGGGCGCATTTAGATAGCGCTGCTGCTGGAGGTGCTCTGTTTTAAAACCACGCTGCTAAAATCATGATGTGAACCTGAATTTGAATTTGATTATGTTTTAGAAACTTATACGTGTTTTAGACTTTTATCTCGGCACCGGCCACCTCGGTCTTTGGTTACCGGTTGTCTATTTTGCTTCCTGATTCGTCATTCACTGCTGTGGCCAATCACTGAGGGCGGGAGGCGGGGCTAAGGCGGACCTCAGCTATTTCATGCCGGCCGCAGCGCGGGAGCGCAGCGGACGCGCTGGTGGCGAACCGAAGGCGCGCCAAAGGCAAGCCCGTCTGCGCCCGTCCGCGCCTGGCCGTCGCCAGTCGCCAGTCACTCTGCCGGTTCTGAGCAAAAATTCTGTACTTATTCCCGTGATAAACTATTGGCTGTGAGACCTTCAATGAACTCTGGCTGCTCCCCCCCTTCTAACCATCCTATGGGTCCATTTTGTTGCAGGAATTGCAGTTTAATTCAGGGGCAATTACCTTCCCCCCCGCTACCCAACTTCCGGTAGCTGGTCAAGACATTAAACTGCTTAGTCTCAATTGCCGATCATTGGTCAAACACTATCTAGATGTGTACGATCTATTACAAGATGCATCTCCGGATGCTCTCTTCCTGAAAGAAACATGGCTGACAGCAGATACGGTAGCAGAGCCAGGTCTTGCACTTCCCATGGGCTATAACATTACTACTCTTAATCGAGAGGCAAGAGGTGGCGGTGTGGCAGTTGTTTTTAAATCATGCTACACCTGCACACTTATTAAAGAAACTGTAGTGGGCTGTGAGTGTGGCCGATTTGGGATTTCCTTTAACCCCAATTTTACTATGTCTGGCATATTAGTATATCGCCCACCGGGCCCCTCTAAGGAAGGTAGGGCTGCGTTAGCGGATCTTGTAGGCTCTTTGGCCGTGAGGCATGCCAATTTTTCGGTTATTGGTGACTTAAATCTGCACCTTGATGATCCATATGATTCAGAAGCGGCCAATTTCTCAGCGGACCTTGCAGCCTGTCAGCTGCCCCAACTGGTGCGGGGGTCCACTCACTCTGCGGGCCACTTACTCGACCCAGTTTTTTCTAATCTGCCGTGTCTCTTGGTATCAACTCCTACTCCACTATGCTGGACTGACCACCACTTGATTTCCATGACGCTTTCTGGGGTAGTGTCCTTACGGAAGTCACATCAGAAGTATATGCTCCGCCGCCCCTGGCATAGATTAAACTTTGATCAACTTACCACTACTCTTTCGCGGAGTGCGCCCAGCTGGCCAGATGACCCAGATATCGCCAGTGAAGTACTATCGGACTGGCTAAGGCATCCTCTGGATGCCATGATTCTGGCTAAACAATCTAAATGCCGAAGCACTAAGTCCAACCCATGGTATAACAACAATCTTTCTACTATGCGCAAAGCATGCAAACGGCTGGAATGGGAGTGGAGGCGAGACTTTGATCCTACCCTTAAAGGTCACTATCAATCAGCCATTAAGAAATATCATAGGGCCGTTCAGAAGGCCCGGGCTACTTACTTTTCAGAGGAGATCAGAAATAGTCAGAATCCCTCTAAGAAGATCTTCTCCATCATTAAAGATCTTAAAAATGCCGGGATGTCCATGGTATCCGTTGTCAAGTCTAATGAACAATGTGAGGACCTAGCCACTTTCTTTATAAATATAGTGGATAACATCTATAAGACCTTCCCCCAGACGGCTACGGGCTTCGACCCGGAGGAGCTATCATCCCCTGCCCACACATTGGCGACTTTTCCTCCTATTACTGAAGAAATTCTCAGCCTACTCTGTGGGAAGGTCAAATCTGGCTCTCCAACTGACCCTATGAAGCCGGAACATCTAATGAGACTACTACCTGTGCTACTTACACCACTGGTCCCACACATATTGGAATGCAGAATAACAATTTCACCATTTTATAATAAAAATTGGAATTAACAAATGTTTTAATATAAAGATAGGTATTTAATGCGAAGATCAATAAAACAAGGGAATGATAACACGCGAAAAAATAAAGGTGAGCAACCGTGGCAAGGCAGAGGGAAATCAGCCGATTTCCTTACCCCAGGCAAGTGACTTTAAAAAGTGACTTTTCAGTTTGTGTAAATATAAATAGACAAAAGTCACAGTTGAGGTTACATCTCATACTCCACAGTAGAATATAAATAGCGGTATAGAGTTGAGAATGTATGTGTCGACGACGTTTCAATCCCGCAGAGAGTATCGGGATCTCATCAGGACTAATAGATAGAACAGGTGCCTGAGAAGTTGCCAATTGTGCGGCAAGTTATGAGAACCGCGAGGGTCCCTCCCGCATCAGCCATCGAGCCGGCGCTCGGTTCTAATTCCCGAATCCGGGGCTGCGGTGACCTTATCGCAACCAGCGGCCTGCCGTCCGGCACGCCCACCTACATTTCAGCCTCCTGGCTGGGAGCTGCCACCCCTTCCAAGACCTTGATCTTATCCATTATACTCAGGTTGGATGCCCGCGATCCATACGAACTCCCGCATACCAACTGTGTCCTGAATGGTCCTGGCGGAACCCACTGCCAGCATCTCACATTGGCCCCTTGCATCGCGGTTCTCATAACGTGCCGCACAATTGGCAACTTCTCAGGCACCTGTTCTATCTATTAGTCCTGATGAGATCCCGATACTCTCTGTGGGATTGAAACGTCGTCGACACATACATTCTCAACTCTATACCCCTATTTATATTCTACTGTGGAGTATGAGATGTAACCTCAACTGTGACTTTTGTCTATTTATATTTACACAAACTGAAAAGTCACTTTTTAAAGTCACTTGCCTGGGGTAAGGAAATCGGCTGATTTCCCTCTGCCTTGCCACGGTTGCTCACCTTTATTTTTTCGCGTGTTATCATTCCCTTGTTTTATTGATCTTCGCATTAAATACCTATCTTTATATTAAAACATTTGTTAATTCCAATTTTTATTATAAAATTGTGAAATTGTTATTCTGCATTCCAATATGTGTGGGACCCTTGTTCTGTAAAGCACAACTCCACCCTTGGTCCCCGCTGACTTCCAGGGTTTCCTTGTTCTTCTTGCTATACTTACACCACTGGGCCAGGTTATTAACCTGTCCCTGGCTAGGGCTATAGTCCCCAGGGCATGGAAGCAAGCCGCGGTTAGGCCGCTATTAAAGAAGCCCACTCTAGATCCAACAAAACTGGAGAACTTCCGTCCTATCTCCTTGCTGCCTTGGATCTCCAAAATCTCAGAAGCCTATGTCAATACCATTCTGTCAGGCTATCTGGAGGAAAACAACATACTGGACGCCTCCCAGTGTGGCTTTCGCTCGGGCCTTAGTACAGAGTCCGCCCTTTTAGCGGTGACTGAACACCTGAGAGTGGCACTGGATGAGGGACGTACTTCGGCACTGATCCTATTGGATCTTAGTGCCGCATTCAATACGGTCTCTCACCAGATTCTGATTCGGAGATTGAAGGAGGCTGGCATCACGGGCTTTGCCCTGGCTTGGCTCACCTCCTTCCTTTCGGATAGGTCCTTTCAGGTGTCGGCTCCCCCTTTATCATCAAGGGTGCATTCCATCAAACAGGGTGCCCCGCAGGGTTCTGCGCTAAGTCCAACGCTGTTTACCCTATATGTCCAGCCCCTAGCCGCATTAACCAAAAGGAGAGGGCTGACGATTGTGTCATATGCTGACGACACTCAATTAGTAGTCACCCTCTCCAATGATTGTCTAAACGATGCGGCTAAATTTCAAAGTGGCCTGACGGATGTTGCGGGGTGGATGACTGCCAATTGCCTCCAGCTCAATGCCGGCAAGACTGAGGTCTTGCTGGTGGGGAAAGACCATGAGCTATGGAGTGGACATTGGTGGCCTACCACCCTGGGTCCCGTTCCCACTCCCAAACTGGTGGTAAAAAATCTTGGCGTATGGGTTGATTCAGCGCTTAGTTTTCAAGATCAAACCAAGAGGGTGGCGGCGACATGTTTTGGCATTCTGCGCAGTCTCAGACCTATGCTGGGTTTCTTTGACCCCTCTATCCGTCAGACGATTGTGCAGGCATCTGTACTGTCGAGACTGGACTACGCTAGTGTACTCTATCTGGGGGTCAATAGGACTGAGATCTCAAGACTGCAGAGGGTCCAAAATGTCGCCGCAAGAACTCTTCTAGCCATGCCCAGACGTTCCTCCACCTCCAGCACCATCCGGCGGCTACATTGGTTGCCTGTGGAGAGGCGGGTGGAGTTCAAGTCTCTTTGTTTTGCGTTTAAGATCTTGAAATCCTCTAGCTCTGGCATACTATCTGACCTGCTCTCCATCTATACTCCTGTGTGGTTTTTGCGCTCTGCAGGCCTTCAGCTGGTTTCTATTCCACGAATAAAGAGGGCCCGCGCTGGCGGGCGTTCGTTTCGCGTACTGGCAGCTAAGCTTTGGAATGGCCTTCCAGGGCATATCCGGAGTATGGATAATTATTTGGCTTTTCGAAAAGCACTAAAAACCCATCTGTTCCCCTAGTAGTCCCTTGCCCTTTCGTATGATATTATGCCACCCAATGGCCCTTTTTTTCTTTTGCCAAGTTGGACTTTAGTTGCAGCCGCTATCTATGCTTTTAGCGCCGGGACGCCCCTTTGCTGGGGCAGCTGTGCGCTTTACAAGACATCATAACATAACATACCTACTCACACTCAACTGGGTGGACACAGCCTGTAGTGATGGATCACATTGATCCACATGGCAAGAATATGGACACCATACTCACATTGCTGAAGACACGTAAGAGCACAGGTCTATCAGCAACTATCCCAACCACTATGTCTGGCTCACAGAGGTGGAGCTGGCAATAGGGACTCACCCCTAAGTGAAATGCGTCAGTCAGTCCCTCCCTGTGTACGGACAATGCTCATTGAGGTACACGATTTGTCATTCTAATCAACACTCATCACAGTTGAACACTAGTGAAGTTGCGTAGACTTTATTGCCATGTGCGTGTCAGTACGGGCAAGACAAGGGCCACAACATGCAGACCAATGCATCAGACACTAACAAGCAGCAATGGGTCACGGTACAGTTCCACGTGACAGGCGTTGTGCATGCGCCCGGGATGTTCTGCCATTGCGTTGGTGGCTCTCGTTGAACCGGCACTCTTCTGACCTGCGGCAGGTATGTGGATGATATGCCACAGCTCGGAGCAATGAGTTGTATGTGTGTGCAACGTTTGGACGTATGGGTTGTTGTGTACGTAAGTGTCAAGGGCATTCCATGCAAGAGTACCTCGAGCAAGAACTTCTGTGTGTGGGGTGTGGATACGTTGGTCTTTCATTAGCGCTGTGCGTAGTGTGGGAGTCGTCATCATCTGCTATGGTATCTCTCTCAGGGGGTGCCTGCCGCATGCAAGACCAAGGTCGAAGGTGCAGATGTCCTTCCGCCTTATGTATTGAGACAAAGGAGCTTTCATCCCTAATGTTAGTCTGACTACTGCTTGCATTCTGGAAATGTGATGTGGCTTTCATGCTGCAATTGAGGCTAGGCCTTAGGCTTATGGTGCACCAATAGCGGTACACACACAACAGTTGGCATGCATGAGCCAAGAGCCCGACCGGCCTTGCGCTCCTTGTACAATCCCTTCGTGCGCGGCACGCCCTCCGGGTGCATGCAACATTGCAACATTGTCGATTGCGGGCCGTGTGGCGCAGACACTGCAACAGAGACACACGCATCAGTTGGTTTCCTGTCCAGCCCAGAAATGAACCACGCCCAGAGCCCAGGGATAATTATTCACACCCCTACGCTGGCCTGGCGCACGCCGACCCAGCCCACTCGGCTTACGTATAAAGGGGACGACGACGACGCTACGTGTCCCAGTTCTTCCCCACTGCCGAAGGTGACATGGCTGCGTCCGCCTGGCATATCACGAGACTCAATCAGAAAAGGTCCATGACTTATGTTGCACAGAGTTGGTGGCACCCGAAACACTGCGGCCAGCATGGGCCTACCGCCACGGGACGATGACTTTCGGTGCACTGAGGTAGGGGCACCTTAGGTGCTGAGCGGGTGTGCAGCCTGCGATGATGCGCCATCCTGGCGGTCCGGACTGGTAAGGATTTGTGTGAGCCCTGGTGGACCGCAGTGTAGGCCTGAGCCAGCGGGCAGCGCGGGCCTACCGCCACGTGGCGTTGCCTCGCGGTTCACAGAGTTAGTGGCACCTATAGAGCTGAGCGGGTGTGCAGCCTGCGATGATGCCGTGTGCACTGATATGATCTCTGCCATTGCGAAATCAAGACCCAGAATCACGTGTGTGACATGGTGGCCCGCGGGGCGGGGCTGCATGATGTGGAGGCTGCCAAGGTCGCGGGCCCCGGGCTTGGAGCTTGCACCGGCACGTGGTGGGCCCTCTTGGAGACACGCTGGTGGCGGAAGGTGAGCAGTGAGGCCTGGGTGCGCAGGGGCGGGCAAACACCGCTGGGCGGCGGGAGGGGCTGGGGTGCAGCAGCCTGTGTGCGCAGGGGCGGCCAAGCGATGATGGCGTGTGCAATGATATGAACTCTGCCATTCATAAATCTGGACTCTGTTTCAGATAAGGGACCTGGTGGACTGCAGTGTATACCGGCACGTGGTTGGAGACACACCGGTGGCAGCAGGTGAGCAGTGAGGCCTGGGTGCGCAGGGGCGGGCAAACACCGCTGGGCGGCGGGAGGGGCTGGGGTGCAGCAGCCTGTGTGCGCAGGAGCGGCTAAGCGATGATGGCGTGTGCAATGATATGAACTATGCCATTCATAAATCTGGACTCTGTTTCAGATAAGGGACCTGGTGGACTGCAGTGTATACCGGCACGTGGTTGGAGACACACCGGTGGCAGCAGGTGAGCAGTGAGGCCTGGGTCCGCAGTGTCGGCACTCTCTCTCCTTCTCCCTCTCTTCCTTTCAGTGTCTCTCTCTCTTCCTCTGTTTCTCTCTCTCTCTCCTTCTCCCTCTCTCCCCCTTTCTCTCTCTTTCTCTCTCTCCCTCTCTTTCACTCTCTCTCTCCCTTTCTTTCTCTCTCTCTCTGTCCTTTGATGAGCGCATGACACACCTTCTTATCTTGAATTTTGTCTTGCAGGCTGTGTCTTACAGATTGTCCAGAGAAGACCCGCCATGACTCTTCCGAATAGTTGTTTTGAGTTAAATTTGAATAAAATAATTTGTTTGGAAATTCAAAGATGAATGAATGATTCTCCTTTTTCTGACCACACATGAATGTTAATTGTTGTACTTGTGCGACTTGTTTTGTTCATGATTTCGTAAAGATGATGTAAAATATCTTGGTCCGGGGTAGGGCCCCGGGGGGGGGGGCTGGGGGGGTGGGTGTTGTGGCCCTCTTGGGTGTCCGGCTGCATGATCAGTAGCTCCATGGCATCTGTTGTTTTTCTGGTGTGGCTGTGGGCTGGGCTCCCATTTCTGGTGCAGGTTATCGTCCGACTTAATACCAGGAAAGAGCAGGTGTTAATTCCCTGCTGCTAACGCGCCTTATCGCATGTTTTGTGATCTTATCGCCGATCTGGCTGGTCGTTGAGAATGTGGCGAAGTGGTGTTGTTGCGGGTTTTTGCACGGGAACGCCTACTCTGCATCTCATTAGCGTTAGTTGCCGTGTCATCCGTGGCGATGTTTTTTGCGGCTGCTATCACAGGAAAACTGGCGATATCGGCTGTTAGCACCAGCTTGTGAATAGGGCGATAAATCAATCGCCACTTTGGCTGCGATAAAGTGCTGCTAACTCGGCGATAAGTCCTTGAGAATATGCCCCTAAATTTGCTCACCTCAAATGTCTGCTTTTCTATCAAAGTCTTTAAGTATAGGATTAGCACAGTGCCATATATATACACACACACACACACATACATATATATTTAAATACCATTAGCTGTGTCAGGACCTCCACTCTGACCCCTCTTCCCCCACTCTGTTTTCCCTCTGATAGGAGCACGCAGTTGACCTCCTCCTGTGCAGTCTCAAAGAAACAGATAACAACTTAAATTACTTAAGACTTTAGACATGCCTGCTAAGAGGAGAGCATCGTTCAAATTCTGCTTTGCAGATTGACTTGACCTTTCTTTGTTCGAAAAAACTGAGACATCTATTGAAAAAAATGAAAAGTGTTGGGACGCCAGGACAGTCTCCTGAAAACCGGGTCTGTCCGGGGAAATCCAGGATGTCTGGTCACCCTAATCTTGGTTTGTTTACAGGCCACAGAGGGTGGGGAGGGAGAAAGTGCTAGTGGGACTGACTCCCTGGCTCCTATCAAAGAGCACACAGCCTTCCCTACTGTTAGATAAGGTGGAGTGTGAGAGTGCGCAAGGGCGAACACACTTTTCTTTCACCTCCTAGACCAGGATGAGGCGTGGTTTAAAAATACTTCTCCCTCATCCTCGGATTAGACTGGGGACAATAGTACAAATATTCCACCAAAGCCCTTGTTCTAGGTTGGAAGTAATACATGAAGTTGGAGCAGCATAATTTTGGCTCCATCCTTTCATGTTTAAATAGGCCATATATATGTGTTTACGTATGGCCTTATGTACTAGTGTGATGTAACCTTAATAATGTAATGTAGTGCACTTGAACAGTTACAGTCAGTGAATTCTACTGTGTAATCTCAATGTTTTCTTTACAGTAACGAGTTGCAGTTCTCACATATATCTACATTTGTGTGACGACTAATATTGTCAATGCTTATATATCTGCGGATTCATTTAAATAATACTTTCCATGTATTTTATAACTGAAAATATATACATTTGTATAGCGTTTTACATCTATATTGTAACCGTATATGTAGCTGTAATCTGCATTTAACATGTATTAAGATGCTTGTTGTCCTAAATTGACCAGATGCCTTAAGCACTGGGATTTCTTAAAGTTTTAACTTTAACCTGAATGTTTGCTTTGGATGCAATATTTTTCTTTCCTCTGCAGGTGCAGTTGCATGAGATCATGGTTAAAGGAAGGTATTGTGTGAAAGAGAGAGTGAAGCTCTAAAGGAGTATCTTTTGTCAAGGATAAGAAGATCTCACAAATGAAGGGAGTGCTACTGTACGAGCAGAATAGGGAGATGGGAGAAATTCAAGGATGTTTTACTGTGTGGACCAAAGGAAAGAAATTTCGAGTGTAGTTGTCAAGGTTTTGTTGTTTGAAGATGAAAATTAATGAGACATGTGGCATATGATTCTCGGAAGTTCTGTTGTATGTATAACTGAGGATTACTCTTCAGCTTTGTTCAGATTCCCTTTAGACTCTGAGAGGTACAGACTTCTTTGCGACATCTCTGTTGTGTGGCTTTATGCTATACAATATTTTTTCCCTTAGAGAACCAGTACCGTCTTAACGCTTGGGCACGCTGGGCAGTTGCCTGCGGTCCCCATGAGAATAGGGCCCCATGCTAATCTATTTATCGATAATTCACATTTTTATTCATGTGAGTGGTTGTGTAGGCAGAACCCAGTGCACTGGGTTCTGCCTACACAACTCCTTTGTTACGATGGCCCTGTAGAGAACTTCTACGGAGGTTCTGGTAAGCTGACACCTTTCTATACTTCCCTGATTTAACAGGGGTTCCCTGATTTCTATTTTAGAATAGGGTTTAGTAGATCTTCTTAGACAACCTCATGTATAGGCAAGAGGATTAAAACTTTCAATCTTCTCATCAGACTGTATTTCTCATTCTTTGTATAGCAGCTACAGAATTTCTCATTTGCTTTCTGTTATTGAGGATACATTTTGCACGTCGCTTCAGATATCCCTTAGTGATTCTGTATTTTTATACTATGTTTCTGAGACTGATTTATATCAGCGTGGCTTTGAATTTGTAATAAATCAATTAATCAACTCTGAGCTTTACTGTGTGGCCAAATGGGTTACACTGTAATTGGTAAATTGGAGTTGATGCTAATTCCTTTTATTTCTCAGGCACCTATAACCTTCCATTGCAGGGGGCCAGGAAGAAGGAGTTCATTTTCTATGCTTTCTGAAAGGCCATGTGTGCACACAGTCATCCTGGTCATAGTGCAAGGTCGGTGGTATGTTTTGCTTGTGGTTTGCTGCTGGGGTACACAAAACACTAATCTACCTTTTTAGGTTACGCCTGCACAGTGCTTGCGCTGTGCTTGAGATATCTATAGTTTTTAATATAAACGTAAAAGGGACTTACATCCCACCTCCTCTTTTTCCTGGCTTCTCAATGGTTCCTGTGCGTGCCACTTACCTTTCCTCCATTTCTATTGGCTGTGGCATATTTTTCTGCATTTACAAATGCTTGTCCTAGTATGCTTCTGTTATCAGTTTTCTGCTGCCGAAATACTGTTAACATGTGCTTTGGTGGAACCATATTTTCATAAAGGTTTGCCTTTTACTATTGCAGCATATTTATATAACAATTTATCACCCGGAGAGATTAAGGGCCTCGTTACGATGTGACTCAGAAAGCCTCCGACCACAGGTCGGAGGCTTTCCGAGTCACATCGTAGGTTTCACTTCCAACCGCCGCATTACAATGCAGGCGGTTGAAAGTAAAACCGGCCGGTCATTCCAGCTGGATTCCGAGGGGCTCAAACTCAAGGAGCCTGTCGGCCAGTCGGAGGATCCACCGTAATCCCTATGGACGGGTTTTTCCACCGTCAGGAATACGATGTCGGTTTCCGACAGGCTTTCCATGTCCGGCTTTCCGACATGGAAAGCCTGTTGGAAAGCGACTCTTCTCCCTGTGGTCTCCGGTTGGGGGCCAAGGGGGTCCCTATGGTGCCCCCTTTTAATCCCTGCACCCTGTGGCACGGGACCGGAAGTCAGTCGGTCCCGAGACCGCAACGGTGTCGGGCGGCCGTAAGTCCGCCCAACATCGTAATAAGGCCCTAAGTGTTTTGCACAGATTCATAGGATGTTGCGGGGCACCACCGAGACTCGAACCAGCTCTTGAGTCAGCAGCTCTGGCCACTGCACCACAACCTCCCCACTCCCATGTTATCTGTCAGGGAGCTCCTTCCTTCTCACGTACAATGATTGATGAAAACAGCTCTTCATTTATTAAATAGGCGAACCGATGCATTACCAATGCTTGTAATTGTTTCCATCCTCCCTGGCCCTTAGGTGATTCTGGAGGGTTACAATATTGCACCCAGGCCGTCAGGCAAGGCTCAGGTGGATGTTTATATCCACTGACCCTAGTCATTACTAGGGGCTGGTATAATCTCTACCTGGCTGCGGTGTCAGACTCTGGAGCAAAAATGTGCAGGTCTAAAGGCCCATCCACTTGTGCTCTACACAGCAGACAGGCATTATTCATCTTTTTAGCACCCCGCCCCCCCCCCAACCTTTAACCCTCAATTTTCATGAATGGTGGAAGGATTTGTTCAGTGAATTGGGCATTTGTTCTAGCAAACAAGAACATGTAACACCTTAAGCATCTTTTTATAAGTGTGTAGTATGTTTTATGTGGAATAACAGTCCCTTTCCCTTTATTTCCTCATTTGATTGTGAACATTTTCGTGTACATGAGTTAATACTAACAACCATCAGAAAACTTTCAGGGGCCTTCAGCCAATCATGTGTCTTTTTTGAGCCATACAGTTCGTTTGCATTCTGTTTTTTCCCCACCTTTGTACAGAGAGAAACGGAAATATCAATAACTCGTAAATGTGTACTGGCAAAATACACTTTGGGTGTTTTCACCCTAAAGGCTGAACGAAAATGCACTAAGTCCAGAAAAAGCACTTCTGGGAGTCTTGCAGATTAGGAGCATGTACATTCAGTTATGTTTTTCTAATTTAATGGTGCGATTCCTAAGGGGTTCTCTGAAGCTCATTTGTGAGCCTTAACAACAGAGGGGCCGATTTCGATGTTGGACGGACCTGAGTCCGTCCGACATCGAACTGGAACTGGGACCGACCAACCTCCTGTCGGCGGTCCCAAACCAGCAAGTAGGATGCGGCCGAACACTGTTCGGTCGCACTCCTATTCTTTACAATGGGAGCATGCATTCTGACCGGAATGCATGCTCTCATTGTAAAGAGCTGAGGTGCAGCTCATCCCTGCACCCTGTGGCAGGCACCTCAAGCTGCCTGTCACCAGGTGCAGGGGTCAACAGGGAGGCACCATAGGTGCCCCCTCGGTCGCCATTCGGAGGCCTTGCACCCATGGGGGCCCTGCTGGGGGCCCCCAAAGTCGACTTCCCACAGCCTTTCTGTGCCGGAAAGGCCAGCACAGAAAGACTGTCTGAATCCGACATTGTAATCCGCTGGGCAGAAAGAACCGCCCTTGGGATTACAGGAGGCTTTCTGAATGGCGGCTTTCTGAATGGCATCAGAAAAGCCTCCAGCATAGACATGCAGCTCACAAGTCATGTTCTGCTCCAAAAGCCCATCGTAAGCCATTCGTAAATCCAGTTTGGAATCATTTCAGACCGACTCCATCAAAATGGGTCGGTTGGAAATGAATCCAAACAGGAGATTACGATGCCATAGGAACGGCTCCGACTGAGGGTCCTAGCAGTTTCCTACAGCATCGTAATTTGCCCCAGAGTTGCAAATGTTGCCTATTATATTACAGAGAGATTGTTGCACTGATGTAGTTAAGGTGGACTCCTCACTCCATAGAGATTACAATTCTTATACCCTTAAAAGCTTTGGTCCCTCTTCACCAAGTTCATCCAAATTTACAGCACATCTTCCGCTAGGTTCATTAGCTGCAGACTAGGAAATGAGTAAAAAAGTTGCAAGGCAGGTCACAAATCCAATCACTTATTGAAATAGCATGAAAATTGCCATAGGTGATTTCCTGCGTGAGAAACTCAAAAATGTGAACAGTAATATACCACATTTTGCAAGAATAAAGTGCTGGCTCGATTCTGCGTCTTGTCTAGGTTTGGTGAATTTTTCTTGAGCCTGGCATACCTACTACATAGAATACATGCCACGACTTATTTTGGGCTAAAAGAAACACAAAAATACCGTAATTTTAATGAACATCTAGAGGTGGCTTGGGGAAAGGCCGTACCCTGGCAGCCTCCAGCATAGACATGCAGCTCACAAGTCATGTTCTGCTCCAAAAACAAACATACATGAATGTTTGTGAAGAGAATGCATCAAGAAAGCCAGTGTGCCCGATACCTAGAGCCTTGGTGGATGAATAGATAAATCTACTACATACATTTACAGATCACAATGTATGCTGTATTTCAAAACCCAGATATAAATTTTATCCAGTTTTGCAAACTTCAATGAAAACACGTGATAATAATATGTGCATTGGTTTGTAGAAGGTGTTCCTGGGCGTAATGTATGGACAAAAATTTCAATAAATCCAAAAAATAGTGTATAATGTTTGCAAACTGGGGTTTTGGCAAAATATATATCAAAAATACAATGCTCTCCATATCCACCTTAAGAGCGATAAACATTTAAAAAAAAATTAGAATGGGAGTGTGAGTCCAACGGAGCTATTGATTAATCTGAGCTTTGCTTTGAAAACTGTCTACAGAGGCCTCAGCTTTTGTTATTAAGGCTCATATGTTTCAATTTGTACTGATTTTCACACATAGACACAGGCAGACGATTATGTGTTTCCCTGTGTTTATTTAAAACAAATTGAAAAATACAGAAAATATGCTTTTTTACTGAGTCTCCATGCTGTCACTCAGGACTGCCAGGTTAGATTAGCAGCATGGAGATACAAACAAAATGTTAGATTTCTGAATACCCAAAAAGAAAAACTTCAGAACTAAGAGGGACGTGACTACAGGCATCAGGGTATCTAGGTCCCCGCTCTCCAACACAGCTTCACGATAAGAAAAAGCGAAACACGACTAGTAAGTAATATGCCAAACCATGTATAATTCATCCTTGGAACGGAAACAATTACTGTAAATCCTGTGTGTCAGGCAATGATGAGTATTTAAAAAAATGTAAAGTAAGACCTCACACACCGACCTAAGTGTCATGCTTCATCATCTGGTCTCCCTGCGCACCAAAAATGATTCTAAAGGTGAGTGGGCTTCCTTGAGCAAAGAGAGCACTTTACAGAATCTCCAACTAGTAGCTTGAGATAGAGGGATTCCACAATGTGTGCAAAAAAATCTCCCAGGTATTTTATTCCTCGACTATTACTGGGATGGTTAAAAACAAGTGGAGGGCCAGCTCTAGGGTGGTGCGATCTGTGCCACCACACTGGGCGCTGACTTCTGAGGGCACTGTGTTGTCATATGTATAGTGGATTTAAAAGCACCTGCTGCTGCCTCCAGCAATTTTCAAGCAACAATAAAAATGTCAAGATAATTCTGGTGGTTAATGGACCTCTTGGGGAGCAATCTAGTTTTGTCTAGTGGCAGTTTTGCCTCATCATAAAGTAGCCCAGAGGGTTAATGTGCCTGCTGCAAAGCACGGGTACCATGCGGATCACAGAAGTGCATATCATGTAAATAGTTTAGTGGGTTACTGCTATTGTCGGAGAGATCCTTTTGATACTTGAAATTTATACATTTTAAATCCTAATATAGAACAGTGAGCTATTAACTTTCATCGAAGAGCTGCGTGGAAACTGCAAGGTATAGGTAAGAGCGCTTTTCCCCCCAGTGTTTAATCATCGTAATGTTATAAAAAGGGGTTATTTAGGTGGAAATCAATTCTTATTAGTAAAGACAACCCCCAAACATGGTGGTACGTTTTAAAATCTGGGTTTGCGCTTCTCCAGATGATGCACTTTTAAACTATACTGCCTACCAGTATGGATGGCATGTGACTCCTATACTTTGTAGGCCTCTTTCTTATGTAACATTTCCTATACACTGATTTACATACGTGTGATTCATTGTCTCTGTGTAGCGTGTGTAAACTGCTCTGACGCCGTCTACTAGTAGGAGTAGCGCTATAAAACAAAAGAAAAGCATGTGAGAGAGGGTGGTTATGGGGCTTGAGGGTCATTGTTAAAAGGTGGTAGAGAGGGAATTCATTAAGAAGGAGGTCATTGGGGGGTGCCAATAAACACAGTTGCACTGGGCGCCACCAGTGCTAAAGTCGGCCTTGAACAAGTGTTTGGTGCCAAAGAAGAATTAGTACTCTTTCACCCGAGTGATCAACATGTTAAAGTTCGGTGGCCCTATAACAGGATCCGTGGGACTCATCAGGACCAGCATCGGTTACTTATTATGGACACTCTCCATGCAGCCGTAAGGAGTCCCGATGATGAAGTATGACACCCGGGTTAGGGTCCCTTTTTGAAATGCCTACTATTGTCTGACATACAGGACTTTCAGTAATTGATCCCATTCCAGGGATGAAATATCCATGGTTTAGATTTTCTAAATAACTGTAAATGTACACATTTTTGCACTATGATGCTAATGTTTTCCGATGAGTTTATTTTGGAAAATGTATGATTGATTATAACGCTAAAATACGATGGGCATTCAGTTCTGAGCACTGATTTATTGGTTGAATAAATACGGAAACTTTGAATTCAATACTTTTTTTACCGAACACCAAATAAATGTAGATAAATACATATAAGATGGGTAAATATTGGAAGCCCTATTTATTAACTATACAGATGACAGCAGAAATGACTTAATTGATGAAAACGCTTGTGTCATTCCACAGCCGGTCCCTAGTAACGTTATTGATGATATCAATGAAACCATATATGACTGCTTTTTTATGAATCTATTTTCTAACAATGGAAATCCAACCTTGTTTATATATGTGTCCATTGAAAGGATATTGATATGATGAAACTGGTACTGCAACCTTGCAACTACAAAAAATAAGGTGATATATATTATCAGTGAGTGTAACTAAAGCAGCATTTATTATCCATACACACAGACATTAAAAATGACATCATCAATGAAATCACTAATAACATATCACATCATCCTTGACATCTTCACTGACACCACTGAAGCATTTGACTATTGCTCTACAACCATGTTTTGATATGTATCTGAATGATGAAAGTGGCACTGTGTAAAGATATGTACCACTAATGAATATAAGTCAAACAGGCCTTCTTCTCTTTTTATTCATTACAAGGGCATCTAGTTGCTGACTGTAGAACTTTCTTACAATCCAATATAAAGTAGTTCTGTAATTGATGGGGTGATAGGTGATGTCACCAGTGATGTCAGACAACATTTGTTTTATCCTTTGTATCGTCATTTGTGAAGATATGGCTAACAGCTCCTAATATTTAGAGAATTTCAGAGTTGTTAATTTGTATTTTAATCAAATATCCCTTCAACTAAGTTCATGTAGTAATTCACCTATGCCTTGCCAACAGTTTGCAAATGTTATTGTGCGCTTTCGCACTAAGCAGTAAACTTAATGTATTTATTCTTTACAACTGCATTTTTACTAAATTCCACAATTGTTAATATGAACAGTTTATAGCCATTTATGTGCAACAGACATGTTTTGAAGTACTAAAAGACCGATTGGATGGGACAACCAAGCAGTCCCATCCAAGACACAATAAGTAATTACTCTTTTTTTTTTACCAACAATGTGTAAATCAGATGAAAGAACAGACTTGATACTGGTGCAAATTTTTTAAGTGCCAAATGTTTTTTGTGCTGGAATGATCTTGTTTCTCTTATATAGTATAGAGAGAAAGTTAGTAGCCTCATTGCCCAACACATGGTTACTGACTGGCACCTCAGCTTGGCTAACTTCTGAATGGAAGTACCTAACTGGATACTGTAAGGTATCAAATTAAGTGTGGCATTAAACCTGACCTGATGCCCAGGTCGAATTTAATATCAGTATAAAATTAAAGTAACTTTTAGAAAATTGCCACTCTCTGACCCAGCCAGCCCAGTAGCCTCATACGGACACTGGCCCACAGACAGCTTTCTGCCCACCTGGTTGTAGTGAGAACAACTCCAATGTTTAGAACTAATAGCAGCCCACTGCAGGGAGAGGTGTCTCTTCCCCTTACAGGAAGCCACTGTGGATGTTAGCCTAAAAGGCGAGCTTCGAAGGCTTAGACAGGCTGAAGACAGGGACAGAGAGGGAAACCCAGTGGCCAAACCGGTTTTCCCTCTAGGGAGGGCTACCAAGCTCCTAACAGCTGAGGAAGGGTTAAAACATCTTAGAAGTGGGCAGAATATTGCATTCTGAGATTGTTAGGTGCCACACATTGCCAGAAAGTCATCACCAAGAGGGAAGGGACCTGGTAGCCCATTGGCTAGTGACTGCATTGACCCCTCAGGGCACTTTCCCAAAATGAATATGGCACTCCTGGCACCCTGGAGCTCAGATCACATCGGAAATGGAATAAGGACTGAAGAAGGTCTGCTCACCCCTGGAACACACACAGAGGCTGCACCGTCTGCTGAACTGCACTTGCTGCAGATTGGGGAAGCAAAATTAAGACTGTGCCTGTGGCTTCTGGCTCAGAGAAAAGTAATTCCTCAACCCCAGACCAAAGCAGTGACTCCATGGTCAGTTGGCTGGCCCTCTGGAAAAGCACCAGGGACATTAATGCTGAAGAAGCCCAAACCGTCAAGTCGGTAGCCACTTCAGAGGAATCGCCACTGACTGCCACAGGACACCCCAAGGACCAATCCTTGATAGCCAAAGGTTGCACCTGAGTTGGCCGGACCCAGGAGTGTCATCAGAGTACAGATTGGTTGCCCAAGAGGGACACTAACCTCCACCAAAGGATTTCACTGTGACCACTGTGTTTGGAGACTGGTAGTCCAGCCGCAGCTGGCCTTCTACAGTTTCGAAGAGGACTTCGTGAGACTTTGACCTCTGTGGACAAAGATGCCCCACACAACCCGTGGACTGAAGAATCACCACAACAGCACCCCGTTGACCTCTTGAGAATCTTTTCATCCTGTATTCTCAGCATCAGGACCATTCCATTAACGTCTATCGCAGTAGTTTTGGAAAGGCTGTAACTGGACTGGAAAACACTGTAACTGTCCAAACCTACCCCATTGGTCCCTCAGACCTTCTCTCTGTTAGATTTGGTCACCCAACCCGGGCCGAAATAGCCGAACTTACATTTACAAACATTTCAAAAGTTTGCAAACTTTAAATCGACCAATGCTTGTTTGCATTTGAATTTAAAAGTTCTACAACCTTTAAAAATATTTACCTCTGGAACCCTCTAGTGGATTTTGCTCATCAAGGACTCTAAAAATCCATAAAATATAATCTATTTTTATAAATTGGTGGTGTGTTTTTTTCGTGTGTGTGTGTGGCTTTCTTATTTGGTTGTTTGGTACTGTTAAATGCTTTGTGCAAACCTTGCTCCTCGAAGCCATAGCTACCCAGGGTTAAGCTTAGGGCTATTCAAACTAACCTGACTGTCCCCAAGGCAGTTGTTTCGAGTGTATTCCACGGTAAGGCTGCACAGCCATACCAAATACTACACCCAAATCCTCACCGTACGTAAACATTAGAAAGACTGAAATCGCAATATATGTGCAAAAGGTACAATTTAAACCCAGGCAACATAACCAAAAGTGAATAGAAGAGAATGCTTCATCTTGGAACCATAATTTGATTCCCGTCAGTGTAAGGCACACCCAGAAACACTGCTTACCGTGCAGCGACAGATAAAATGATGCAGACGCAGTCATTGTCTTGAATGAGCAGAAATGTGTTAGTCCTTCTAACCCCAATCTGCAACTAGCAATTTTGGGATTTGCTTTAAACTCTGGCATGTTGAGACGTGTATTTAAATTACACCTTTAACACTTGCGCTTTGTGACTTATAAGCTTTGCCTCCCAGCTTCCTATGCATTACATTTGTCTGCTAACAATATGTGAATGTAGTATTTTCTCCCCTCATCCTACCCCCAACCACGGCGTCACAAACCTGGGTTTCCTGTTCACCGCCCATTAGTTGCATTATTTTTAATTGCTTTTACTATACTAGTATGCTCAGATAGATCATCACAAAGTGCTGTAAAACTAAAGTGCAGTGTGTCATTATCTGCCACTCAGACTACAGCAACTCTCTCTGTTTGGGGCTTTCTAAGCACTTGACTGTCAGAGTCCAGGGGTCACATTATGCAAAGGGTGCACTGTCCCTGATTGTGCCATGGCGCATCTTTAACGAGGGGCACCAGGGGCAAACAGACAAGGCACCTTATTACAGATAATATTTATGTGATATGACCCTAGAGGGTATAGAATGCTGCTGCTTGACTAATCCTCCATATATCTCCCTTCACCTCTGTGTTTAAGCATCGAGCAGGGATTTACTGGTTCCAAATTGAGAAGCACATTAGGTTGGCGGCCCTGTTCTTCTGTGACTGAGCCTCTTTAAGGTGGGCCGCAGCTATCTTCAGTGGATGTTCTCCCCCTACATGGCTACTTGCTGCCTCACCTCAGTCTTCTCTGCTTCCCTAAAATTCCCAAACCACATGCTGGAGGACATGCTTCTTTCTGGTGGTTAAACTTCAGAACCAGCGACCACTGGCCTTGTGACGTCAAACCAACCATTCGTTGTGTCGTAGGGCCTTAACAACCTGGCTTTCTCTTTGCCCTGCTGATTCCTCACTGTTTGTCTCATGGTTCCTCATGAACTTGGTGCTGGAGCTCGGTTTATTGTGCCTTCTATAAATCTTATTGTATGCTGTTGTTATTCCGACCACAAGCTACTAAATTGAGTGCAGTGGTGTAGTGATGAGTTTTGGGGGTGGTGCCCCCTCCCCCTTTCCTGCGCCTGTTGTGGGGTGGCAGATGCAGGAATCGCCAGCAACAACCCTTACATGCGGCTGCTGCGGGGAGGCAAACGCAGGGACCGCCACGGGTGGCCAAAGGTCTAGCTACGCTAATCTCTCCAGTGATAATAGCATTAACTGAACCATTAATACCGGATTTTGTGGATTCCAGTTAGCTCTGGAGAATAACCAGAGGTAGCATTGCTACCGTTTCAGAATCCTCACTCTGGCAGTCTGCAGACATGACCACAAAGTGGTGGCATCACTGTTGTGATGTTGCGCCTATACACGGGCGACACGCTCAGCACGGGCCTGTACAGACGACACAGAGACAGGGTGCAGTTTACTCCTGAGCTCACGCATATGCGCGCCTCTGGCGTCACATCTGCGAGGGCTCGCCTTTATTAACTTAATCACGTGCTCCGCGACCATACCACTGCGGAGCACGGTCTCAGGGGCATATGAAACGTTTACCCCAGTCCGGGACCAAAACATGGTATAGTCTCGTGTCGCGCCTATTACCTCATAGGAGCGACACTACATTCCTCCCCAAACAGTATCAAACTGCAAACAGCATGGCAAATGTTGATACATTTGACACATATAATAATTAGAACAGTCTTACATGACATGGTCCTTCAGGCGGCAGGAGGGCGCGGGATTCCGTCGCAGTTTCCCCGGCCACCAGATGCACTGAGAGAAGGGATCACCGGGACAGTCTCTAGGGACTGCGCACTGGTTAGAAGGGCCTCAGGATCAACTCTCTCTCTCCACTCCCTGGTAATCTGCTTCAGACTCTTCCCACACATCACGATCAGGAGATGTTTCTCAACCATGTGCAGGCCTTCCCACCTCACTCGATGCATGCCTGGCAGGATGAAAAGTCTTGAAGAAAGACACATTTCGCGTGACTGTTTCTGCACCCCTCTGAGATGTGACTTGGGTCCCGTTCAGGTGGGTGATGATCCATGGCTCCTTTTCGAACGTCAGATTGAATTTGCTGTTAGAAGCTCTATTCTGCAGGAGGACGAGGGCACCCACTCTCAGGTCAGGCTGTCGAGATCCCCGTCGTTTGCTGGCATAGTCATTTTGATGCTGGCGTCGAGCTTGAATGCGCGTTTCCATCAGGGACTCCGGACGCCACATCGGATGATGGGGAATGGAGTCAGCAACCACACGCCCCATAGACAGGTGCCCGGGAGCCACTTCGGTCGTGGAGTGTGGCGTTTGTCGGTATACCCGGAGAAATGAGAAGATGGCTAGCTCCAAGGACTGGTGGCGGTCATGAGCAATGCGGATAACTTTGTTTAGGGTGCGCATAAACCTATACGCCTCACCATTCGCTTGAGGCCACCGAGGAGTTATCTTCTTGTGGGTAATGCCGAGAGACGACAGATAACTGGCTATTTCATGTCCCTGAAACGGCGGGCCATTGTCAGTTTGTATCTCTTGGATGAGCCCATGAGTGGCCATCACTTTTTCAAATTTTGGGATAACCTCGCTCGCACTCAGTGACTGTAGTATTTCCACCTCAGGATATTTTGAATGGTCATCGATCAGCACAAATGTGTGTTTTCCTTCCGGAAGGCTCCCGAAATCTAGACTGACGCCGGCCCAGGGGTGATCAGGTCGAGGTTCCTTGATTACTGGAGCTGGGGGATTACTCTCGCCTGTGGCCTGACACCATTGGCATGATCTCACCGCTTCCTCTACTTTCTCGTCCATCAGCGGGAACAAAACCTTCGTCCTCAGGCAGGTTTTTGTTTTCACCATTCCTTGGTGTCCGGCATGCGCCAGCTGGATGACCTGGTTGGTCAGGGCTGAAGGGATCACAAGGCGATGACCTCGAAGTAACCATCCTGTGGAATCTTCGTTGAGCTCCTGTCTGACGTTGTAGAGACTCTCCATGATTCGTTTGGCCTCTGTGGTGAGTATTTTCCACTCACTCCTTGCACTTTGCCACCGGCCATGCTTCAGAATCAATATGGCCCGCTGAAGGCACTCATCTCTTCTGGTTTCTTCCCCCAACACCTTCATGGACAACGGAAGAGGGCATGACTTGGCAGTGATACACCGGACATATTCTTCCGTGTCTTCTGCATCATCTTCCTCTTCAGGGGTCGCTGCCCGGGGGTGACGGGAGAGATAATCAGCTGGGTTCTGTGCCCCAGGATGGTACTCCACACGGCAGTTATACCCCTGCAGCTGCAGCATCCACTTTTCTATTCGTGGAGGCGGTTTCGAGGCCGTTCCAGCGAACAGTGACAGGAGCGGTTTGTGGTCGGTTGCCACGATGAAAGGATGTTCATATACGTACAGGTGGAAGTGGCGACACCCCCAGTGGATGGCTATGGCCACTTTTTAGGTCTTGCCTACGCAGCGCGCATGCGCTGCATAGGCAAAAAGACCTTTTCCCATCGATTCGGCTTTTCAGCCTAAAACGTGCACGCGTTCCATTGCCTTCAATGGCAACGCGTGCACGTTTGGCGATTCACTTGCGGGAGCGAACGGCGCCATATGTTAGTAATTATCGCTCCTGGCGCCGCTCGCTCCCGCAAGGGAATCGCGCAGGCCCCCTCCTCTCCCCCCTCCCCCTGCTGCCGTGCGAGGCGCGCGCGCGCTTGTTTAACAGTACGCTGTTTATCGCGATACCTGTTTGAGCGTAAGTGGCCGTCATTGCATATTATGTCCTCTTCCGACACTATCAAGAAGTGCCCTTTGTAAGCATTTTTAGCTTAGCACTGTGTGAGGGCGTACTGCATGACAGGGGGCGAGTTCGCACGTAAAGAGATGGGCTGACTATAGCGAGAGAGGGAGAGTTCACGCGAGGCTGGGACTGCTGAAATACTGGCCGGGCATGGGTTGGGTCACAGGGATGTCAGATGATGGTGGCAGTGCGCATCGCTATTCACTTATGACGGCCATTGATTTCCCATTTGCCAGAAAGGCAGTCCACTCTGCGTGGTAAGTGCTGCGCCGTAAAATGGGGTTCTCTGTTACGTTAAGGACAGGTTATGTAGCACCGAGTCTCCTCTTCAGCCTGAAGTGGGTTAGGGCAAATATTATTTGTGGAGAGGAGTTATTTATCAAGATTAGCCAGTTACCACTGTAGTTACAGCAGCAAGTTTCATAACCCGCTTCTGTCTTGTCTGTTAGCTATTGTCATGGTTCCATGTGATAACGTGCTTCTTCAGGAATCTGTCTAATTAGCGACTGATCTGACAACACTGCTGATATACCATATTACTTTACTGCAGTAGCGAGCCATAGGGTAATATTTAAACATATGCGAATGCTTGCCTCCACTGATGTCTATGTGCATCCACCCATTTTCATTTGTGATATGTATTTCTTTGCCTTTTCCCAAACAGTGCACACGCCGTAAACATTCATAGGTTTGTTAACCTACTACTATGCGTGGGTCACCTGGAAATGATGCATTTGTGATTCCTCTTCTAAAAAAAATGTTGGGATGAGGAGTCTTTCATCGTAATTTAATGCTATATTTTAATTTCCCGGCCAAATCGCTATTTTGCTCAATTTACACAGATTAGTGGTGCCAGGGACCCTGATAAGATTAGCGTTGAAGCCTATGAAATTGAGTGTTACCTTTTTTTTCTGGCCTTCTTAAATTGCTGATTAATAAAAGGCACGTCTAATGTTTACATTAGTCTGTTATTGTTAGGGCTGTATTCTCCCCATATTAAACGTCATGCACTTTAGTAGTGTGTAATAAATGCAGCATTTCGGGGGGGGGGGGGGCGATGTAGTTGATTTTACTTTATTTTTGTAAAGTGCAGCATATGCCAAAGGTGTTTTGGCACTAGGCGTCTTCTGTCAAGTCATTTACAACAACAGTGGTAAGCTAAAATGGAAGAGCACAAGCCAGGTTTTCAGCTGCGTTCTGAAAATCGGTAAATTGGATTGGCTTCACAAGTGCTTTGGAATATGATTCCAGAGCTTGGAAGTGTGGTAGACAAAACCTCTTACCACCCACAGAGGCTCTATGAAGTCTAGACACCACCACGTTCTTAGTTGCAGATCGTAAATGCCTATTTGGTACATGCCAAGAGGAGACTCTTATGAGGTAGTCGGGGCCAGTCAGGTTAAGAGCTTTGTGAGCTGTACAAAGTGCTTTAAAAGCTAAATTGCTTACATTAATAACTTTTTTATTTGAAACTTACCCATCAGACTGCAGAGCTGAACCAAGATCAACATAAGAAAATAAATACCAAGAACCTGAGCTGTGTTGAAGCTATTTATAGCAGCAGTTGTTTGTTCTGATGTACAACATGAACCAGCTTACCTTTTCTGAAACGAGGACCTATGAAAATGCTAACCATATCTACATCCTGCACCACGCTCTTGTCAGTACACGTATTCTGGATTTAAGTATCCACCGATCTCCCTGTGCTATTTCCACAGGCTCTCTTAAATTCAAACTAGAGCCTTTGGTACTGAGACACCCACAGCTCTTTAAAAGTAGTTTTAGCCAACTTATTTATGTTGGGGAGGTGACATTTTTTGTCTTTCTCTGTTAAACGATAGTGCCTTGGATTAGTGCACATTCTTTATTAAGTAACGTCACCTGTCATCCTTCCTATGTTGACAAAAGGAGGGTCATTAACTTGATAAAAACATCAAGACTATTCTGTTTAAGTGTGCTCTACAAAGTGATGAGCGAATAGGAGGATTTGAGCTCGTACTGAAGCAGCTGGTTTGTTTCCAATGCCAATAATTAAACTCTAATGGTCTATGGTTAGATCATCTCGGTAAAATACCTTAATAGCTTAATGCGCCTGCTGTGGAAATCGGAGTATAATCTTCAAATCACATTCTGTTGGAAAGATTTGTGTGTTTGCATGCAGATGCAAGTTCCAATCTCAGCAAGACCAATAAGGGCTACTTAACCTACTGTGCATGTTACATAACCTGCTGGTCATAGGTTCCAACACTAGTTGGGTGACTCCGGATTACAGTGCCTGCTGCAAAGGTCTGGGTGTTTTACTGGTTGCAAACCACTTGGATGTAAGGAAATTTGATGAGTAATGTGCCTGCAGTGGTGATATGCATGTCGCTGCATCTCACAGATTCGTAGGTCAACAGCATTAGCTCAATTTTTGCACCTAGGTAAATATGACATGGTCTTTCTGCTCCCAAGTTTCGGTTCTTTTCTAGTCCGCCGCACTTTGAAATTGAGAGGTTGGTGTCTATGTAAATTTAACCTGTTCACCATTCCATTACCTCAATCTCCAGCAATTGAGGCGCTTAAAAGTGGAATGTTTAATTTTCCAAAATATGTGAGGCGCCATTTTCATATCCTTTGGCTTCCTCACTGAAACACAAGGGGATGGAGGCATTTTACTCTTCCATACCGAAACAATTGCCCACCACCCACCCCACTCGGAAAAATGCATATGTGAATTTTGTAAAGCACGTAGGACTGACATATTGAAAAACTGGAGGGCGACGGGAATCTTACCCACCCCACTCTATTGAACCCAGTTCTGTGCCTGCAGTTACTTAGTAAACGAGTAGGAAGCTCGCTCGCACTGGTTGCTTACATCTTTAATTACCTTCAGAAACATCCTGTACCGCTCTTCGATGGACCCTTCCTGTCTCTCAAAATTGACCAGACACTATATAAACTGATGGACAAAACCTTTTGTCTGGAAAATGGAGAATTCATGCTGAGAAGCTTAATAATGGTGTGTTTGTTCTGTTGCCCATTGTTGAAGCAAATGCTCTGGAAGGTATTGACAGTTATGTGAATCCATAGAGTAGAGACTGGATGAAACTAGGATAGGCCGACAGGACTGCCTGTTTTAAAAGTAAAATTCAGGCTGAAGTTCTCAGAGACTGCGATGGAAAAAGTAAAGGGGTTTTGGTGATCTTTGTGCGGTTTTCAATTGTCAGTTGCTCTGCTGCCTTTACCTCTAAACCTACATGCCTCACTCTTCTCACCATTCCCCGAAATAGATACAGGAAATATGGCAGGTCTGTCCACGTTCAAGGGTAATTCTTGTGGACTACTCTGCCACCACATCTGCGACTTGAAGATGATTCCTGAAATTCGGGAAATCTGTGGAAACTCACCTCTACACCCATGCTTTGGCTAACCCCCTCTGATAGGGGTTTTGTGACTTGATTATTCTTGACACTACATTGTCACTATACTCGGCATCTTAGCCAGTCAGATGCCCAAAGCAGCCTCGTTGCCTTATTGAAGAGGAGGTAAGTGACTCCGAGTACTGAACTTTTAAGGCTTTCACATTGTTCATCTGCCTACAAGAAGAAGGGCTTCTGTCATCAGTCTCATTTGATCTTTTGACTTGAGTGTTAGTACTGTTTTTATCTTCCTCCTTGTATCCTAGGTGCTTTTGGAATGCTCTAGGTGGTAGGCAGTGCTTTACTTAAACCTACAAATATGGAAACCACACGTTTGTTTGCCCAAAAGTAAACTGGAAACTTTGCAAACTTTCGATGGCAGAAATTTATGACGTTGAAAAGAAGAAATAAAAACTTTGTACACCCTTAGTACTCAGCACATTTTCCTACACTCTCTTCCGATGGTCAAAAGACTCATTATTTAGATTCCTTACCTAGAAACCTAACGGAGCTATCGTGTAAGTTCGTAGAGCAAGATCACAAAATAATGGACGGAGTGTTGAAACTTTTCAAACACTCGCCCCCAGTCACAGATATGGGTTTAATCCATCGTTATTTTGCTCGCCACGTCACCCCAGTTTGGACCTAGCCATATGAAAATCAGTCTTGGCCCTACTACTCATGGTAACAGTCCAACCCGAACTGCCAGGCCAGGTCCTCCCTGGACCAACAAGCGTCCTGGGACCGGTTTCGGGGTATCACCCCTCATCAGTCACTCTAGCTTGAATCCAGCGGTGCAGTGAGCAAGGGACCCATGTCTGGGCATACCCATAGCCACTAAGGGCGCACATCGCAAGCTCACCAAATAAAATAAAATGAATCTGCTCTGGTTTTGTGGTGTGGCATTCTTCAAGTGCATTACGTCTTTATTAGTTGTGTACATGAAGTATCGAATACTAGTATACTTTGTGTTGCTCTCCAGCAAAACTGCTTCAGTTAAATATAAAGGCTATTTCTTTCAACAAAGTGACCGCTGAGCAAATCTTTTCGTACCGGTCTGTATGTGTGTTTTTTTTAAACATTTTTAATTTTAACTGTAACAGATTCTGGTTCTATTCAGGACTGTTAAGGTACATCAGTCGGCTCTTCCAAAATACATAAAGGAAACTTTATCTCTCTTAACCTATGCGTAAGTAGTCACACTTTTCTCTTCAGTTAGGCTGGATGGTATTTTGTTAGAAGTGCAAGCGTGGTGTCGGCTAGCTATAACCTCAAGCGTTCGAAATGTAGTAAACGATTCAGTCCTAAAAAAGAACAAGCATTGGCATAGCCAATAGGTCTCGCTTTTGGGACCTTATAAGTATTTAGTTATGCAGCACAATATCCTTGGTGCAACAACATCAACTGTTGCATGGCTAAACACTTATAAGGTCCCAAAAGCGAGACCTATTGGCTATGCCAATGCTTGTTCTATTTGGGAATATCGCTGCTCGGTGTCTGTCAGTGACCGACTGGCAAAAGCCACCGGGGCCCAGTCTTCTTCTGCCCAACTCTGCTGCAGTAATACAGCTCCAAGACCCTTCGGCCCGGCATCAATGGCCACCATGGTCAACTTCCGAGGGTCAAAGAATGCGAGAGTCGTGTTGGCGGGCAGAGCATCCTTGACCGCTTGGAAAGCCATGTCATGCTCGTGAGTCCATGTCCAGGGGACAGAGCCTTTTGTGAGTTCCCAGAGAGGCTGAGTGAGGGTGGTAAGATCTCGGATGAAGCGGCCGCAGTAGTTGACCATGCCAAGGAAGCTTCAGACTTCAGTAACACTGGTAGGGGCGGGAGCCATTTTTATGTTGCGCACTTTGTCTGGGTCTGGAGTTACACCTGAGGCTGAGAATACGTAACCAAAGAATTGGAGCCGCTGCTTGAGGAATTCGCACTTGTCTCGATGGAGGGTGAGACGAGATTCTTGGATCCTTTGGAGCACGTGCGTCAGCCTGGTATTGTGTTCAGCAACCGTTTTGGCGTAAATGAGAATGTCATCACTGACGTTCACCACTCCTGGAAGGTCCATCAGTAACTCATGGATCACATTCTGAAATACTTCCGCCGCACTTGATACTCCAAAACTCAGATGGGTATACCTCCTCAAGCCAATGTGGGTGGAAAAAGTTGTGATGTAGCGTGACTCTTTATCCAGCACCAACTGATGATATCCTGATCGAAGGTCGAGCTTTGAGAACCAGCACGCTCCACTCAATTCCCCAATGAGATCATCAATCGTGGGGGTGAGGTGTCTTTCCCTTTTTATTGCGGCATTGGGTAGCCTCATGTCAACACAGATCCGCACCTCTCCCGGTTGCTTGGGCTTCCGAGTGACCACTATGGGTGACACCCACGGGGTGGGCCCCTTCACCCTCTCAATGATCCCAGCAGACTCCATTTTAGCTAGTTCTTTTTCGACTAATGGTCTTAGATGAAAAGCTATGCGCCTGTGGCGTAACGCTACCGGCTGGACCGTGGGATTTATGTGTAGGTGTACTTCTTTTCCCCGTAATTTCCCAATCCCGTTAAAGACTTCTGGAAACTCGGCCAGGATGTGTCGTACCATCTCTTGGTGAATCCCAAAAGCAAATGTCACCACTCCAAGGTCTTCGGCAGCCCGGCATCCTAGCAGCATGCCCTGTCCATCTTCCGCCGCATATATCTGTGACCTTATGGAGTGATCGCCGTGCGAGATGGTTGCCTTGAATTTTCCGCGCATCAGCAAGGGTTGATCTTGTCCATAAGTGAAGACTTTGATAGCCGTGGTGCCCAGCACTGGAGTTGGTTTCATGGCTGTGTAGAGTTCTTCCGACAGATATTGATGGTGGCCCCCGTATCTATAACAGCTGTGATGTCTTGCTCTTCAACTCGCCCCTGACATTGCGGAAGTCGGCGGGACGTCGGGCTGCTGTACCTATCATATATGCGGTGTGGACCATGTGTTCTTCGCCATCATCATCGTCCATATCGCTATTCCCACCTCACGCTTCCGGGATGAGATTGACTGCCAGCCTGGGTCTTCTACTTCTCCGCGATCGGCACACTCATTCGAAATGGTTGAATTTTCCACACCCGCACACTTCTTCCCTCGTGCTGGACAGTATGTTGCGCTGTGTGGACTTCCTCCACAGTATCAAACAACAAAGGAGAGAGTAAGGGTATTTTATGTTTGGGAGAATGCTCCCAGTCCCCTAGGGTCAATTTTTCAAAGCAAAATAGGGAGCATCCCAGGGGCCAAGAAAGGTCCCAGTGACAAGGGAAAATGGAGAAGGACGTAACATAGGAAAATAATCTTCTTATTTAAGAAACCCCTCACTCACCAACCTGGTTGGTGACATGCTTCATCATCGGGGTCCACCCGAGTAGCCGAGTGCCACTTAGGTGTGCTTCGACGCCTGGAATACAGCGGAGCTGGATTTTCGTGAAATAGTGTGAAAAAATATGTGTAAGTGAAGTTTAAAAATGTCTTTATTGTACTCTCTAACTAGTTTTATTTGTAGAGCAATAAGACAGAGTTAAAATCAAGTGTGATACTGTAGAATTGGTTAGATTGACCAATAAGTATCAGTGATAAGTGAGAAAGTTTTGGTCAACATGTTTCAACCTATCTGTGATAGTATCAGGTATTCGTCAGGACCAAGTAACTGGACCGGGGGGTGTGCACACACTAAGGTGCACCCGTCCCTGGATCCAACAATTCACCCCACCGTATACTCACGGCAAGGTAACCTTACAGCAATTCTCTTGAAAGGTAAAAAAATGGGGTTTTCTGAAAAAAGAGCAGAGTTATACATACATTACTGCATCAGTCTTTTTAGGTCATGTTCTCCATTAGTGACGGTGTGAATGTGACTCAATACACACCATGCATGTCGATATAACGTGGCACATTTCCCATGCATTATAACCACAATATGTTCTGGCTAGGAATAATCTCCTACCAATATTTACATACCTATATTTACACGTAATTATAGGTAGGTATCCTGCAGCTCTATGGTTCATGAGCCTATATAATGGTGGTCAAAGTGAATTCACGACCATGTATGTTATACTCTCATAAAGCGTAGCAGACAAGGATAAAAGAACCAGGTTATCCAACACTTACAAGAAAACTAGATTCGGTTTTCCCCATGGAAAACCGTGAGGAAAGGGCTGGCGACTGTTGCATTCTGTGGGAAATTAAAAGTATGTCGAGGAACCGTTAGTCAACACCTCAATCTAGTCAAAGTTATGAAAGTCAAAGAAAATAGTAGCAGTGCGCGGTGCCCACCCGCATTGTTAGTACTCACAGTCATGTAGCCTCAGCGCCCACCGTAAAACCTATTCGTCAGCCTGCACGGGATCCGAAGGATATCGGTGAACTAATCCCGGAGGTTTTTAAGCTTTAAGCCGGAATGGCCGTCCAAACACTTCCGTGTACGTGCATGCATGCGCGTGGAAGCGAGGGGCGGAGCAGTGTCCTGATTTTAAAGGGATCGAGGATAAATTCTGGTCTGATAGCAGTGGTAGGGAACCATCTCTACTAGTACTTGGCATGTAATGTCAAAGCGTAGAGGCAAGGGCGGAACAGTATCCCAAGCAACGGAATTTACAAATAAATTCCAGTCTGGAAACAGTGCTGAGGGACAGTCTCTACTAATAACTAGCATGCAATATTAGTGCGTCACGGCAGTTATATATCCCTCTGTTTCAAAAACGAACGTGAATGTGAATAATATAGAAATAATGACGGGGTATATCGGACAGGGGTAACTGACCTCTTGATGTTACTGCCAATGACTCACATGTGACTGTAAATCCGGAGCCTTAGCTCTATATCCCTCCCTTTAAAATGAAAAAGTGGGCACAGAGGCGGTGTAAATAGCGATGAAATATAACAGGCTAACACAAGCTTTAATTATGTCAAATAAATAGTGTTAATTCCCAGAGTGAGATGACTCGAAAAAAAGGGGAATTTGAGGGCTGCCCCATAGAATACACTGCAAAAGGTCCAGATTGATATGAAAGAGGGGGTATATCATACATGCTTCGTGGTATGAAGGGACATTACAGTACTGGGAAAATAAAATATCGGAAGACTAAAAAGAGCATTGTCAGTATAGATCTAGGTACTTACTACATCTAGGTTAATTTAAAAAAATGAGTCTTAAAAAGACAGGTTACCTCAATTTGACAGTGTTCCATGGAACATTGTCATTCAAACCATTGATATTGGTGGCAAGTCTGTAAACCCATCGTTGTTCCTTCTCAAACAGACGCTGTGTATTTTTTCTTTGCATTTCACTACTTCTATCACTGTCCATCTCATATCATTGGTGGTGTGATTGTTTTGGAGGAAATGATCTGTCAATTTAGTCGTGACTTTTCTGCACCTAATTGTGCTTCGGTGTTCACAGATTCTTAGTTTCACCTTTCTGCCTGTCATGCCTATGTAGCGCAGCCCACAGGGGCATGTTATCATGTACACTACATCTGTACTGTTGCAATTAGTGTATGCTCTCTGGGTCCATGTCCTACCTGGTTCCAGATTCAATGTTTTTGTTGAAGATGTTAAATGGCACACACTGCAATTACCGCACGGATAGTGGCCTACTATGTTGGGAAGGCCCCAGGCATTCAGAACAGTTGGTGTTCTCCCCTGTTCCTCAGATCTCGGACGGGTATTAACCAATGTATCTCTAATGCTTTTTGTACGTTTAAATGAAAAAGAGGCTTTTCCCATTGTAAATTCCCAGTCCTTAAGATACCCCAATGTTTATTGATAGACCTAGTGATTTGATTGGAGAGGGTGTTATATGTAGTAACACATGTCAGAGGCAGGTCTTTTTTTGGTTTGGGGAGATCCTCCAAGAGAGCTTCACGCGGTTGGTTTCTTGCCCGTTTTTGACATTTCCTCAGTATGTGTTCAGGGTATCCCCTATTAGAGAGCTTGCCAGAAAGTTCAACTGCCTGTTCACGATAGTCCGATATTTTTCTGCAGTTCCGCCGTAGTCGGAGGTATTGCCCATAAGGTAAATTTTCTTTAAGGGCCCTCGGATGGAAGCTCTCAAACCTCAATAAGTTATTCTTAGCGGTAGGTTTTCGGTAAGTCTTCGTTTCCAATCTTCCTTCTTCTTTGGTGATAACAATATCAAGAAAGATCATTGTGTCAGGGTCAACCGAATGGGTAAATCTGAGATTGCTGTCACAAGTGTTAATCCAGGCTATGAACTCCATCAGGAGGTTTCTTGGTCCTTGCCAAATGGCAAAGACGTCATCAATGTATCTTTTCCAGAATACAATATATGACAAAAAGGGATTGGCATTCCCCAGTATAAATTTTTTCTCGCAATCGAACACGTACAGGCCCGCTACACTCAGAGCGAAGGTACTCCCCATGGAAGTACCGCCTGTCTGTAGGTATATTTGGCCTTCGTATTCGAAATAATTCCTCTTCAATGCCAAGGTAGCACATTCCAAAATGAATTGTTTGGGGGTTTTATACATCCATTCCGTGTCATTGAGAGCTCTACCTAAGACCTCCAGGGTGTCATCTTGAGGGAGGCTCGTATATAGACTTTCAATATCAAAGCTTAATAGAAAGGTGGTTTCATCTGCCTGAAAATCTTTAAGGAGGATGAGTAAACTCTTGGTGTCACGTAAGTAGGTTTCAGTTTGTTGAACCATAGTTTTTAGAAAGAAGTCGCAAAATATTGACAGAGGTTCAAGTAGCGACCCAATACCCGAGACAATTGGTCTTCCAGGTGGAGGGAGCTTATTCTTATGCATTTTTGGTAATACATAGAAATAGGGTACCCTTTCTTCACTGGTAGTGAGAAAGTCAGCTTCGTGCTTTGAAATGTAGTTGCATGACTCCGCTGTATGAACCAAGGATTTTATTTCTTGCTTTAGTTCTTGAGTTGGGTTCTGATTCAGTGGATAGTAATTTCTTCTATCTGCCAAAAGGCGGAGGCATTCAGTTTGGTACATGGTTTTATCCAAAATAACCATTCCACCGCCCTTATCCGCCGGTTTTATTATGATGTTCTCATAGGTTTTTAGTTGTGCAAGAGCCATACTCTCTGCTTTGCTCATATTATAGAAGGGTTTTTTTTCTTCCATTTTTTCGATGTCATTGTATACCGCTTGTTCGAATGCCATGACTTCCACTGGGACTGTGTGGGGTGATGGTATAAAGGTAGATCTAACACGTAGTCCTGTATCCTCGTGGGTCGAGTTAGTTTGAGGGTTATCTTCTTTGTCAAAACGCTTTCAATTTCAGTTTTCTGAAGAAACCTGCTAGTTCACAATGGAGATTGAATTTATCCAATTTAGCCGTGGGAACATATCCAAGGCCTTTATTGAGGACTTTCTGTTCTGTTTCGGTCAGTTCTCTAGACGAGAGATTGGTAACTAAGTCCTGTTGTTGCTCGGGCCGGGCTGGGGTTCCCGTGTTTTGCTCCTTGTGTAGTTCACCACACTGTCCTGCTCCTCCCAGTGTACCTGGTTGTTTCCCTTTCTTCTGCCTCTGCCCCTCCTGCCTCCCCCTAAAAAAGGTTGCCTAAATGTGTTATGTGGGAACAGTGGTTGTGGGAAAGGTGGTTGCCACCCATATACTGGGTAATGTTGATGTGGGTTGTAAGGACTAGGGAAATTGCTCATTGGTGGAATATTATAGTTGTGCCATGTGGTCTGTGGTCTACCTCTTCCCCTCTGTCTAAATTTCCCACTGTTAGAGCTGGATCCACTACCGACTGAAGAATCGTCACTAGACGTCTCAAAACTCTTATCCCCTTTGGGTGGCGGTATAAACTCAGAATCAGAATAGGGGTAAGTTTTTACATAAGAAAAGCGTTTGAGATCTTTTTGAAATTTTTGCACTTTCTGTTGTGTGAGATTATCTTTGTACTCATTAAGTTCTTTATTTAGTTCGTCAAGTCTTTTCTTGTATCCAGTAATTGTGGTTTTTATATGATTTTCTGTGTACTGGATTTGCACTAGTATGGCCTCAGATAGCCTTACTGCTGTCTTAATTATTAGTACCATCCAATCGCGTGTGCAATGCCACGCGATCTGGGCCCAATCTTTCCTGAATACAGGATCATCAAGAAAGATGCGCGGTGCATTAGTAACAAGGAGACCTTTAGGTGCAGTATTATTCCTTAAGTACTCCGTCAGTATAGTGCCATGTAAAATTGTTCTAATTCGATTTCTTTTTATCTCCGATAGTTTATCCCAGTCTGTAGTTTGCGATATGGTTTGTGCTATACTAGCATCAGCAAAGATTGAGGTTTCAGCTAAAATAGCCTCCACCTCTTCATTAGTGAAGGATAGACCTTGGTTCTCACCCATGTCTGCTCGTCAAAATATATCGAAGGAAAACTCTGCAGCTGTGCGCTGCCTTAATATCAAACAACAAAGGAGAGAGTAAGGGTATTTTATGTTTGGGAGAATGCTCCCAGTCCCCTAGGGTCAATTTTTCAAAGCAAAATAGGGAGCATCCCAGGGGCCAAGAAAGGTCCCAGTGACAAGGGAAAATGGAGAAGGACGTAACATAGGAAAATAATCTTCTTATTTAAGAAACCCCTCACTCACCAACCTGGTTGGTGACATGCTTCATCATCGGGGTCCACCCGAGTAGCCGAGTGCCACTCAGGTGTGCTTCGACGCCTGGAATACAGCGGAGCTGGATTTTTCGTGAAATAGTGTGAAAAAATATGTGTAAGTGAAGTTTAAAAATGTCTTTATTGTACTCTCTAACTAGTTTTATTTGTAGAGCAATAAGACAGAGTTAAAATCAAGTGTGATACTGTAGAATTGGTTAGATTGACCAATAAGTATCAGTGATAAGTGAGAAAGTTTTGGTCAACATGTTTCAACCTATCTGTGATAGTATCAGGTATTCGTCAGGACCAAGTAACTGGACCGGGGGGTGTGCACACACTAAGGTGCACCCGTCCCTGGATCCAACAATTCACCCCACCGTATACTCACGGCAAGGTAACCTTACAGCAATTCTCTTGAAAGGTAAAAAATGGGGTTTTCTGAAAAAAAGAGCAGAGTTATACATACATTACTGCATCAGTCTTTTTAGGTCATGTTCTCCATTAGTGACGGTGTGAATGTGACTCAATACACACCATGCATGTCGATATAACGTGGCACATTTCCCATGCATTATAACCACAATATGTTCTGGCTAGGAATAATCTCCTATCAATATTTACATACCTATATTCACACGTAATTATAGGTAGGTATCATGCAGCTCTATGGTTCATGAGCCTATATAATGGTGGTCAAAGTGAATTCACGACCATGTATGTTATACTCTCATAAAGCGTAGCAGACAAGGATAAAAGAACCAGGTTATCCAACACTTACAAGAAAACTAGATTCGGTTTGCCCCATGGAAAACCGTGAGGAAAGGGGCTGGCGACTGTTGC
Organism: Calotriton arnoldi; assembly: GCA_963921515.1. Taxonomy (NCBI): domain Eukaryota; kingdom Metazoa; phylum Chordata; class Amphibia; order Caudata; family Salamandridae; genus Calotriton; species Calotriton arnoldi. The sequence goes on along the minus strand of CAWUFW010008477.1, from coordinate 127,857 downwards.
ATTCTGTGGGAAATTAAAAGTATGTCGAGGAACCGTTAGTCAACACCTCGATCTAGTCAAAGTTATGAAAGTCAAAGAAAATAGTAGCAGTGCGCGGTGCCCACCCGCATTGTTAGTACTCACAGTCATGTAGCCTCAGCGCCCACCGTAAAACCTATTCGTCAGCCTGCACGGGATCTGAAGGATATCGGTGAACTAATCCCGGAGGTTTTTAAGCCGGAATGGCCGTTTTTGACTTTCATAACTTTGACTAGATCGAGGTGTTGACTAACGGTTCCTCGACATACTTTTAATTTCCCACAGAATGCAACAGTCGCCAGCCCCTTTCCTCACGGTTTTCCATGGGGCAAACCGAATCTAGTTTTCTTGTAAGTGTTGGATAACCTGGTTCTTTTATCCTTGTCTGCTACGCTTTATGAGAGTATAACATACATGGTCGTGAATTCACTTTGACCACCATTATATAGGCTCATGAACCATAGAGCTGCATGATACCTACCTATAATTACGTGTGAATATAGGTATGTAAATATTGGTAGGAGATTATTCCTAGCCAGAACATATTGTGGTTATAATGCATGGGAAATGTGCCACGTTATATCGACATGCATGGTGTGTATTGAGTCACATTCACACCGTCACTAATGGAGAACATGACCTAAAAAGACTGATGCAGTAATGTATGTATAACTCTGCTCTTTTTTTCAGAAAACCCCATTTTTTACCTTTCAAGAGAATTGCTGTAAGGTTACCTTGCCGTGAGTATACGGTGGGGTGAATTGTTGGATCCAGGGACGGGTGCACCTTAGTGTGTGCACACCCCGGTCCAGTTACTTGGTCCTGACGAATACCTGATACTATCACAGATAGGTTGAAACATGTTGACCAAAACTTTCTCACTTATCACTGATACTTATTGGTCAATCTAACCAATTCTACAGTATCACACTTGATTTTAACTCTGTCTTATTGCTCTACAAATAAAACTAGTTAGAGAGTACAATAAAGACATTTTTAAACTTCACTTACACATATTTTTTCACACTATTTCACGAAAATCCAGCTCCGCTGTATTCCAGGCGTCGAAGCACACCTGAGTGGCACTCGGCTACTCGGGTGGACCCCGATGATGAAGCATGTCACCAACCAGGTTGGTGAGTGAGGGGTTTCTTAAATAAGAAGATTATTTTCCTATGTTACGTCCTTCTCCATTTTCCCTTGTCACTGGGACCTTTCTTGGCCCCTGGGATGCTCCCTATTTTGCTTTGAAAAATTGACCCTAGGGGACTGGGAGCATTCTCCCAAACATAAAATACCCTTACTCTCTCCTTTGTTGTTTGATATTAAGGCAGCGCACAGCTGCGAGAGTTTTCCTTCGATATATTTTGACGAGCAGACATGGGTGAGAACCAAGGTCTATCCTTCACTAATGAAGAGGTGGAGGCTATTTTAGCTGAAACCTCAATCTTTGCTGATGCTAGTATAGCACAAACCATATCGCAAACTACAGACTGGGATAAACTATCGGAGATAAAAAGAAATCGAATTAGAACAATTTTACATGGCACTATACTGACGGAGTACTTAAGGAATAATACTGCACCTAAAGGTCTCCTTGTTACTAATGCACCGCGCATCTTTCTTGATGATCCTGTATTCAGGAAAGATTGGGCCCAGATCGCGTGGCATTGCACACGCGATTGGATGGTACTAATAATTAAGACAGCAGTAAGGCTATCTGAGGCCATACTAGTGGAAATCCAGTACACAGAAAATCATATAAAAACCACAATTACTGGATACAAGAAAAGACTTGACGAACTAAATAAAGAACTTAATGAGTACAAAGATAATCTCACACAACAGAAAGTGCAAAAATTTCAAAAGATCTCAAACGCTTTTCTTATGTAAAAACTTACCCCTATTCTGATTCTGAGTTTATACCGCCACCCAAAGGGGATAAGAGTTTTGAGACGTCTAGTGACGATTCTTCAGTCGGTAGTGGATCCAGCTCTAACAGTGGGAAATTTAGACAGAGGGAAGAGGTAGACCACAGACCACATGGCACAACTATAATATTCCACCAATGAGCAATTTCCTGGTCCTTACAACCCACATCAACATTACCCAGTATATGGGTGGCAACCACCTTTCCCACAACCACTGTTCCCACATAACACATTTAGGCAACCTTTTAGGGGAGGCAGGAGGGGCAGAGGCAGAAGAAAGGGAAACAACCAGGTACACTGGGAGGAGCAGGACAGTGTGGTGAACTACACAAGGAGCAAAACACGGGAACCCCAGCCCGGCCCGAGCAACAACAGGACTTAGTTACCAATCTCTCGTCTAGAGAACTGTCCGAAACAGAACAGAAAGTCCTCAATAAAGGCCTTGGATATGTTCCCACGGCTAAATTGGATAAATTCAATCTCCATTGTGAACTAGCAGGTTTCTTCAGAAAACTGAAATTGAAAGCGTTTTTTGACAAAGAAGATAACCCTCAAACTAACTCGACCCACGAGGATACAGGACTACGTGTTAGATCTACCTTTATACCATCACCCCACACAGTCCCAGTGGAAGTCATGGCATTCGAACAAGCGGTATACAATGACATCGAAAAAATGGAAGAAAAAAACCCTTCTATAATATGAGCAAAGCAGAGAGTATGGCTCTTGCACAACTAAAAACCTATGAGAACATCATAATAAAACCGGCGGATAAGGGCGGTGGAATGGTTATTTTGGATAAAACCATGTACCAAACTGAATGCCTCCGCCTTTGGCAGATAGAAGAAATTACTATCCACTGAATCAGAACCCAACTCAAGAACTAAAGCAAGAAATAAAATCCTTGGTTCATACAGCGGAGTCATGCAACTACATTTCAAAGCACGAAGCTGACTTTCTCACTACCAGTGAAGAAAGGGTACCCTATTTCTATGTATTACCAAAAATGCATAAGAATAAGCTCCCTCCACCTGGAAGACCAATTGTCTCGGGTATTGGGTCGCTACTTGAACCTCTGTCAATATTTTGCGACTTCTTTCTAAAAACTATGGTTCAACAAACTGAAACCTACTTACGTGACACCAAGAGTTTACTCATCCTCCTTAAAGATTTTCAGGCAGATGAAACCACCTTTCTATTAAGCTTTGATATTGAAAGTCTATATACGAGCCTCCTCAAGATGACACCCTGGAGGTCTTAGGTAGAGCTCTCAATGACACGGAATGGATGTATAAAACCCCCAAACAATTCATTTTGGAATGTGCTACCTTGGCATTGAAGAGGAATTATTTCGAATACGAAGGCCAAATATACCTACAGACAGGCGGTACCTCCATGGGGAGTACCTTCGCTCTGAGTGTAGCGGGCTTGTACGTGTTCGATTTCGAGAAAAAATTTATACTGGGGAATGCCAATCCCTTTTGTCATATATTGTATTCTGGAAAAGATACATTGATGACGTCTTTGCCATTTGGCAAGGACCAAGAAACCTCCTGATGGAGTTCATAGCCTGGATTAACACTTGTGACAGCAATCTCAGATTTACCCATTCGGTTGACCCTGACACAATGATCTTTCTTGATATTGTTATCACCAAAGAAGAAGGAAGATTGGAAACGAAGACTTACCGAAAACCTACCGCTAAGAATAACTTATTGAGGTTCGAGAGCTTCCATCCGAGGGCCCTTAAAGAAAATTTACCTTATGGGCAATACCTCCGACTACGGCGGAACTGCAGTACAATATCGGACTATCGTGAACAGGCAGTTGAACTTTCTGGCAAGCTCTCTAATAGGGGATACCCTGAACACATACTGAGGAAATGTCAAAACGGGCAAGAAACCAACCGCGTGAAGCTCTCTTGGAGGATCTCCCCAAACCAAAAAGACCCGCCTCTGACATGTGTTACTACATATAACACCCTCTCCAATCAAATCACTAGGTCTATCAATAAACATTGGGGTATCTTATGGACTGGGAATTTACAATGGGAAAAGCCTCTTTTTTCATTTAAACGTGCAAAAGCATTAGAGATACATTGGTTAATACCCGTCCGAGATCTGAGGAACAGGGGAGAACACCAACTGTTCTGAATGCCTGGGGCCTTCCCAACATAGTAGGCCACTATCCGTGCGGTAATTGCAGTGTGTGCCATTTAACATCTTCAACAAAAACATTGAATCTGGAACCAGGTAGGACATGGACCCAGAGAGCACACACTAATTGCAACAGTACAGATGTAGTGTACATGATAACATGCCTCTGTGGCCTGCGCTACATAGGCATGACAGGCAGAAAGGTGAAACTAAGAATCTGTGAACACCGAAGCACAATTAGGTGCAGAAAAGTCACGACTAAATTGACAGATCATTTCCTCCAAAACAATCACCACCAATGATATGAGATGGACAGTGATAGAAGTAGTGAAATGCAAAGAAAAAAATACACAGCGTCTGTTTGAGAAGGAACAACGATGGGTTTACAGACTTGCCACCAATATCAATGGTTTGAATGACAATGTTCCATGGAACACTGTCAAATTGAGGCAACCTGTCTTTTTAAGACTCATTTTTTTTAAATTAACCTAGATGTAGTAAGTACCTAGATCTATACTGACAATGCTCTTTTTAGTCTTCCGATATTTTATTTTCCCAGTACTGTAATGTCCCTTCATACCACGAAGCATGTATGATATACCCCCTCTTTTCATATCAATCTGGACCTTTGCGGTGTATTCTATGGGGCAGCCCTCAAATTCCCCTTTTTCGAGTCATCTCACTCTGGGAATTAACACTATTTATTTGACATAATTAAAGCTTGTGTTAGCCTGTTATATTTCATCGCTATTTACACCGCCTCTGTGCCCACTTTTTCATTTTAAAGGGAGGGATATAGAGCTAAGGCTCGGATTTACAGTCACATGTGAGTCATTGGCAGTAACATCAAGAGGTCAGTTACCCCTGTCCGATATACCCCGTCATTATTTCTATATTATTCACATTCACGTTCGTTTTTGAAACAGAGGGATATATAACTGCCGTGACGCACTAATATTGCATGCTAGTTATTAGTAGAGACTGTCCCTCAGCACTGTTTCCAGACTGGAATTTATTTGTAAATTCCGTTGCTTGGGATACTGTTCCGCCCTTTGCCTCTACGCTTTGACATTACATGCCAAGTACTAGTAGAGATGGTTCCCTACCACTGCTATCAGACCAGAATTTATCCTCGATCCCTTTAAACTCAGGACACTGCTCCGCCCTCGCTTCCACGCGCATGCGTGCACGTACACGGAAGTGTTTGGACGGCCATTCCGGCTTAAAAACCTCCGGGATTAGTTCACCGATATCCTTCGGATCCCGTGCAGGCTGACGAATAGGTTTTACGGTGGGCGCTGAGGCTACATGACTGTGAGTACTAACAATGCGGGTGGGCACCGCGCACTGCTACTATTTTCTTTGACTTTCATAACTTTGACTAGATCGAGGTGTTGACTAACGGTTCCTCGACATACTTTAATTTCCCACAGAATGCAACAGTCGCCAGCCCTTTCCTCACGGTTTTCCATGGGGCAAACCGAATCTAGTTTTCTTGTAAGTGTTGGATAACCTGGTTCTTTTATCCTTGTCTGCTACGCTTTATGAGAGTATAACATACATGGTCGTGAATTCACTTTGACCACCATTATATAGGCTCATGAACCATAGAGCTGCATGATACCTACCTATAATTACGTGTGAATATAGGTATGTAAATATTGGTAGGAGATTATTCCTAGCCAGAACATATTGTGGTTATAATGCATGGGAAATGTGCCACGTTATATCGACATGCATGGTGTGTATTGAGTCACATTCACACCGTCACTAATGGAGAACATGACCTAAAAAGACTGATGCAGTAATGTATGTATAACTCTGCTCTTTTTTCAGAAAACCCCATTTTTACCTTTCAAGAGAATTGCTGTAAGGTTACCTTGCCGTGAGTATACGGTGGGGTGAATTGTTGGATCCAGGGACGGGTGCACCTTAGTGTGTGCACACCCCCGGTCCAGTTACTTGGTCCTGACGAATACCTGATACTATCACAGATAGGTTGAAACATGTTGACCAAAACTTTCTCACTTATCACTGATACTTATTGGTCAATCTAACCAATTCTACAGTATCACACTTGATTTTAACTCTGTCTTATTGCTCTACAAATAAAACTAGTTAGAGAGTACAATAAAGACATTTTTAAACTTCACTTACACATATTTTTTCACACTATTTCACGAAAAATCCAGCTCCGCTGTATTCCAGGCGTCGAAGCACACCTGAGTGGCACTCGGCTACTCGGGTGGACCCCGATGATGAAGCATGTCACCAACCAGGTTGGTGAGTGAGGGGTTTCTTAAATAAGAAGATTATTTTCCTATGTTACGTCCTTCTCCATTTTCCCTTGTCACTGGGACCTTTCTTGGCCCTTGGGATGCTCCCTATTTTGCTTTGAAAAACTTCCTCCACAGTACCCACAGCTCATGGGTTTTCCGGACTCCTTCCGGCTTGAAGAGGCTGCTGGGCGTGTCCCTACGGCATTGACAGGTTCTACCTTCACTGGTGTGTGTAATGCCGCTTCCATGTGGGCTGCTCTCGCCCGCAACAGCTCCTTGGTCCTCCCCAAGGTCAGGATGATAGCCAGGGGTTTTCCTGAATCTTCCAGTATTCCCTCTCTGAATTTTGCGGCGGCGCAGCCCTGTATGATTTGACCCCTTTTTTCTTCCACCTCATCATTGAACCCACAGGTGCTTGCTAAGTCCTTGAGCCGAGCATGGAATGAGTCAATGGATTCATCGGCTTGTTGACGCGCCTGACGGAATACAAAACGTTTATAATCTTGATTCACCATGGGTTCAAAATGTGCCGACAGGGCTCCAATTAGTGTAAGGTGAGTTTTGGGAGCCGGCTCATGTAGCGACTTGGCGATCCTGTAGATGTCTTTCCCCCCTAGATGTAGGAGCATGGCCCTCTTCTGATCATTATGCACCTTCGTGGCATCGAAAAACAGAAGCAGTCTCTCCACCCTTTCCTTCCATTTGGGCTCCTGAGCAGAAGGTGGGCCCTCCACCAGGAAAGGTTCAATAGGGGGAATTGTGGACATCGTGCTGTCTGTCCTTGTGAGAGAGAGATAGTCCTACTTCACCCCCTCAGTGACACGTGGGACAAATGAGGTGCTATACCTCCTTCTTGTTGATGTGCTCCTCACAGAGCCCTCCCCTGTGCTGCTGTCTGGCAGAATCCAGCACTTGTGGGAGATATGCTTTGATCAGTGTCTATGGGCCCTACGTGACACGTGCTGGCTCACCTTTGTGCTCGCAGGCTGAATCCAATGCAAGTCCAGTGCTTTGCTTCACCTCCCCCAATGTCCCTGGGGCCTTCAGTCACGTGTGTTAACTGGCCTCCATGCGGTACTCCGGAGCAGCTGTTGCTGGGGCAATGTGTGAGAGAAGCAGCCCTGAGCAGGCACACGCCGGTGGATCGAGGCGGTGTCCTTGGAGACAATTAATGCGCTCCTGCGGGCGCGCGCTCGTGGCATGAGCACCGCATGCTTTCCTGTAGCACTCCGGCCGCCACAGAGCAGACGTGGGATACTGCCCCCAACCTCGTCGCCAATGTGATGTCGCACCTATACACGGGCGACACGCTCAGCACGGGCTTCTACAGACGACACAGAAACAGGGTGAGGTTTACTCCTGAGCTCTCGCGTATGGGCGTCTCTGGCGTCACATCCGCGAGGGCTCGCCTTTATTAACTTAATCAAGTGCTCCGCGACCATACCACTGCAGAGCACGGTCTCAGGGGCGTATGAAACGTTTACCCCAGTCTGGGACCAAAACATGGTATAGTCTCGTGTCGCGCCTATTACCTCATAGGAGCGACACTACAACTGTCACACCTTCAAGTAAATTCTGCATTTGCTGTATTGCGGAAGGCCACAAACAATCAGTGGCGTAACAACAGCCCCCGCGGTGCGGGCGCCCCCACCCCCTCGAGCTCCAGGCCCCCCCTTAGGCAGTGTGCATGGGTGGTGGATGAGAACTCCTGACCGGGTCCGGAGCATGGGGGCCCCTTCCAAACACTTTGCAGGGGGCCCCCCTCGAGTTTAGTTACGCATCTGCAAACAATGTCTGGTAACCTAGTTCCTGGACATTTTTTCCACTTGGCCGTATTACTGGAGGAGGGGTTCTGAATACGGCCCCCCCCCCCCTCATCTTTTCTCAAAGTGCTAGAACTGGTCAGTCGAGTCATACACTAGGCTGTTGACCTACCTGGCTCCCAGAGTAAAAATAGGAAAGTTCACCTTACATCAACAGACAATACGCCATGAAACGTCATTGAGCATGGTTTTTTCGAGTGCCTGTCGGGGCCTAACTACAGAAACTGTGCAATGGTGCAAAAAAATGAGGGCACATCCATTTGCACACTTTTACTTCTTGTGTAATAACAGAATGAGAGCGAATATTATTTGCATAAGGGCAGGCATTGCACTTACTTATGTTGCATGAATTCTGTAAAAAATGTATGCTGTAAGAAGCGTGAAAATACATTTTATTCAATTGTATAATGCGAAAGATGGAGCTGTGTTTGAAACAAAATCACCTCATTCCATTTACATTACATTAGTAATAAAAAAAAATATGATCAGTTTGCTCTGTTTTTCAAAGGTTGTTCCTGGACTGGGGTTCCTTTGTTCATCTATCCACAGCACACGTAAAATTATTTGCAAGCAGGAAAATATGTTATATATTTTTTTTTCGCAAATTTCTTTTTATTAAGTTTTCAATGACAATAAACATTACACTTGGTAACATCAGTACATCTTATGCTCGTATGCTGCACTAAGTACTCTATTTCTTTGTTCAGAGTCTTTCGGGTTATCCAAGTCATATAGTCGTCGGGTAATTGTGCAGATATTACCTTAAATCGTACCTAACGTTCTAGAGAACTAAAAAACAAAGGGAAATAATCCTTACATCAAAGAACGACCCTCCCTTAACCTAGTAACCCTCCCCCTCCCCCTCCTGTGAGTCTATTTCCCAAAGTAAAATATTGTCACAATGCTCCCACTTGTGGGAAGAAGGCAGGAGGATGTTCAATCAAAACAGAACTGTGATAAGAGGAGAAGAAAAAGCAAAAGAAGAATGGACCAGAAGGTAGCGGGGAACTAAAGCAGTTGGTATACCTGGGTACCGGGGCAATCCGGAGGCCTGAACTTGATGTGGGTTTATCTACGGGGGGAGTTCTGGTATTGAAAGTAGGTCTGGTTAGATCTGGAACAAGTGCAGTGCTCTAACCCTCGTGGAGCAGGTAGTCAATGGGAGACCGTGAGATAGATAACTGACTAGGGGGCCTCAGGCATATTCGAAATTTTTAAATTCGTCTCTATCTATGTCGCTCATACGTTCCATGGTGAGTGCCTGCCATAGACGCGCATGCCATTGTGTGATGGCAGGGGCGTCTTTCCTCTTCCAGGCGGCGGCTATTGCTGTTTATGCCCCCCCCCAGACAGAGCCACATTATGGCCTGGTCTGCTTTTGTCTGATATTTCAAATGGGCGTCCCGAAGACCGAGAAGCATGAAATCTGGGGAGTCAGGGATGGAATATCCTACTATCTCTTTAATTTGTGCCAAGATTTCCGAGCAAAAGGGCCGAATTGTTGGGCAGTCCCACCAAATGTGACGAAAGTCACCCAAAATGCCACACCTCCTCCAGCAAAGATCGGATGTGTTGGGAAATATCTTTTTTAGTTTTATAGGGTATAGATACCAGTCAAAGAGTATCTTATAGTGGTCTTCTCGTTGGCCTAGTGAATGGTTGTGACGCTTTATGTCCTTCCACAAAGCTTTCCATTGTAAATCTGTGATCGTATGGTTTAGTGTGCGTTCCCAAAATTCGAGGTGGCGTGGGAGTCTTGAAGGAAGTGTATGTAGTAGTAGAGAGTAAAGGAAAGAGATAGCCCCTTTTACCGAGCTCGCCCCCCTCACATATCTCTCCAAAATCGTAAGTTCCCTTGTCACCCCCCCTCTAATCTCACTCTGCATGGCCCAATGCCTCAGTTGGAGATAGTGGTGGTGCTCCGAGTTCGGCAGCTGGAATTCCCTCTGGCAGTTTTCAAATGTCAAGACATCCCAGTTGTGAAAAATGTGTGCTAGCATGAGGCATCCTCCTTTCCTCCACGCATCAAAGGGGCCCGGCTGTAGTGCAGGGGGGAAGGCTTGATTGTAGTGTATGGGGGTAAATGGGGAAGGGAACGTCATCCATGTCGTTTGCCTCAGGACGTCATCCCAGGTTTTAAGGGTCGTTCTGGTAGGGGTGCTTATATAGGCGTTGGCCGGTCGATCAGATTTTGGTTTCCAAAGGAGATCCCATATTACCCTACCCGAAATTGCACGGTCCATATGTAACCAGTGTTTATCAGACTCGCGTTGAGACCATTCCACTATAACCCTAAGTTGTGCTGCTTTATAATATAATTCCAGGTCGGGTAGTGCCAACCCACCCTCATCCGAGGGCCTCCGTAGGAGATTAAATGGGAGCCTCGGCCTCTTATTTTGCCAAATAAATTTCTTTAATAGAGTCTGGACTCCCTGTAAGAAGCTTCTCTCAAGCTCAACAGGGAGACTTTGGAATAAGTGTAGAAATTTTGGGAGGACTACCATCTTGACCGCGTGTATTCTGCCCAGCCAAGAGAGGTACAGGGGCGCCCACTGCTTAAGATCCGCCTGGAGTTGGCGTAAGAGTCGAGGATAGTTTGCACTTGAAGAGCCCTGAGACTCTGGGGGTCAGTTTTATCCCCAGATATGTTAGCTCTCTTTTGGCCCATTGAAAAGGGGTCGAGGCTACCAAATCTCCCATTGTTGCTGCTGGTAACGTCAAGTTTAGAATAAAAGATTTGGGCTGGTTAATTCGAAGTCCTGCTACTCCTTCAAAGCGTCCCAGCTCCTGCCTGAGTAGCGTCATAGACTGTCGTGGGTCCGAAAGAGTCCGCAGGATGTCGTCAGTGAATAAAGAAATGTTATGTTCTTCGGAGCTAAAAGGAACCCCTCTGATCCCCTGATTTCTCTCTGATTTTAGTGGCTAGTGGTTCAATGCTAAGCACAAAGAGGAGAGGGGAAAGTGGACACCCCTGACGCGTTTCCCTCCCCAGGGTAAAAGGATCCGAAGCTACTCTGTTAACCAGTATTCTGGCACTAGGGGCCGCGAAGTTGGCCTTTATCATGTTTATAAAAGTCTCGCAGAATCCGAAGCGCTGGAGAGCCTGAAAGAGGAAGGACCAGTCCACCCGATCAAATGCCTTCTCAGCGTCTAAGCCGAGAAGGACTGCAGGGATCTGTTTTTTAGCAGTTTTTTCGATTAAGTGGATCACTCTACGCACATTGTCGTGCGTCTGCCTGCCTTTAATGAACCCAGACTGGTCCGGATGTATCAAGCCGGGCATCAGATTTTCTAATCTGGTGGCCAGAATTTTTGAGTATAATTTAGCGTCCAGATTGAGGAGTGCTATGGGGCGATAAGATCCACATTGTTGTGGGTCCTTCCCAGGCATGGGGATCATGGAAATAAGTGCTTCGCTCATGGTAGGTGTGACTTGTTTGGTGGTCGCTATATAATTAAAGAGGGCCGTCAGTTGTGGAGTCAGGTCTGCGCTAAACGTTTTATAGAACTGCGTCGTCATACCGTCAGATCCTGGCGATTTGTGCAGTTTCAGGTCACTGATAGCCTTCTGTACCTCCTCTTCCGAAATGGGTTCGCCCAATTGTTCATTCTGGGCCGCTGTGACCTGTGTGAGCTCTATCTCGTGCAGGTAGTCCATTTGTTCCTGTGGGTTGGGTCGGTCTGCTGTGTATAGTGCGTTATAAAAATCTCTGAATATTTGTGCTTTCCCTGCCTCTTCCCGTGTCTGTGTGCCTGAGGGGTCCTGTATATTCCCTATGTACTCTTTTTATCTCTTGACCCGTAATTGTCTTGCCAAGTGTGCCCCCACTTTGTTACCCTGCACGTAAGAGGATTGCTTAAGCCGAAGAAGTGTTAGTTCTGCCCTGTTCGAGTATATTGCCTGAAGTTTCCCCTTAATGGCTGTGACCTTTCTTTTAAGTGTTAGTGTGGGGGCGGCCTTATGCACTTGTTCTGCAGTTTTTAGTTCCCTCTCCAAGGTCAGTCTCTCCTTCGTTCGTTCCTTGTTGAGGGCTGCCATCAGCGTCAAACAATGTCCACTGACCACGGCTTTGAAGGTGTCCCAATTATTCACCAATGACGTGTCTTGAGGGTCATTGAATTGAAAGAATTCCCTGATGTGTGTGCGTACTGCGTCTCGTAATGTTTGTCGTGTACTAAGGCATTGGGGAAGAACCATCTCTTAAATTTAGTTTCAGGGTATGACCATTCCAGGAGTATCCCCACCGGCGCATGGTCTGAGATGATGATAGGGTATATGGTGGCCTCTTTAACCTGCTGATTCAGGTATTGACTCAGGAAGATGTAGTCTAGTCTTGAGTAGGAGCGGTGGACGTTTGAAAAGAAAGTATAGTCTTTGTCTTCCGGATGTGCCTCCCTCCCACTGTCTCTGAGTCCCATATTTTGGATGATCTGTTTCAGGTTTTTCGGGAAGCTCCCCATGTGAGCTCGCTGGGGGTGTGTGCTATCAGACCCTGAATGCCATGTGAGATTGAATTCTCCCATCAAGATTATTTCCCCCTCAGCAAAGCCCCCCAGTAAAGAAAGTGCGTTATGGATAAAGACTGCCTGGTTGGTGTTAGGGACGTATATCGACACAATTGTACAAAGCCTTCCCCGAATGCGCCCCTTTACAAGAACTACCCTTCCGTCTTTGTCAGATTTGTAATCTACTGGTTGGAACCTCAAGGAAGCATGGAAGAGAAGAGCCACCCCATTGTGTTTGGTAGTGGAGGAGGATTTATATATCAATGGAAATGCTTTGTGTTTTAGTCTGTGATCTTCTGATCATTTGAGATGCGTCTCTTGCAGAGCGACTATGTCATAATGATTGTCTGTGAGGTATTTCCAGATCTTCTGTTGTTTAGAGGGGCGTTCATACCTCTAACGTTCCACGATAGTGTAGAGATTACCATAGCGATTTTTTGAACCTAGTGAGCATCTCCTGTTTGCCTCTCATTGTCTGCTCGACCCCCCCTACTCCGCCCTCCGGCCCCCGCACGTGCTCATCCCCGCTAGCTTGTTTGTCTGCGCCCATCCAGAATACTTTGCCCGACTCTGTTCCCCGTGTGATACCCCATTCACCCTGGTCCCGGTGTAATAACAAAAGAAAAAAAACAAAGAGGGGAAAAAAGAGAAAGATGAAATTCGAAAACAGTAAACATTGGGACAACCTGTCCCCAAGTCAGATCACCTTCTCGGTGTCTGGCGTACATGTGAGGCGAATTGGACCATAGTCCGATGCCGAAGTTCTTTCATTGTAGCTCTAAGAGAGGATAGTCCCTACTTCTCCATGACGAAGCCTGGTGACGTGTTTCGCCGATGTCCGCCTGGGCAACGTCCCTGAGGTCATCTCAGGCCATCACCAACAAGATCCGAAATGGCTGAGGGATCAATGGTTTCATGTCATTTAAGATTGGCGCAATGGCGTGGCTTGTCGGTCTCGTCGCGTAGATCCTTGCAGAGCTTGCATCAGTTTTTGGCTGGATTCTTTTGATATGGATTCTATCAGGTCGTCTCATGGAGGCTTTGTTTCTTCTGTGATCTGGGGGCCCGATGGGTTTGCCATTGATTGCCTTTCTCAACTCTGCTGTGAGCACCATTTCGTTGGGCGTGGGCGTCTGTTCCTGTTTCAGTCTCTGGAGACGTGAGACCCAGTAGAGTGAACGCCTCTTTCGCCTCGGTGATGTGGTGAGCTGTGTTTCGGTATTTGAAGGCAAGTCCAAAAGGGTAGGTCCAGCGGTACCTAATTTTGTCTTGTCTGAGCTTCTCCGTAACAGGTCTTAGTTGTTGACGCCGCTGTAGCATTGCTGGTGCTATATCCTGGTACAAGTCACATGAGAACCCTTGGAACTTCACCTCGTTGAGTTTTCTGGCGGCTTGTAGTATGGCCTCTTTGGTCTTAAATGAATGGAGCTTTGCCAGGACATCGCGTGGTCGACGTTTTCCATCTGGGTTGGGTCTCCCCACTCTGTGCACTCTTTCAACTTTGACCTTGAGCTTCGTCGTACCCAGGGTTTCAGAAAAGAGACCTGTCACAAACGCCTCGAGGTCAGGCCCCTCCGCCCCTTCCTCCAGATTCCAAATTCGAATGTTCTCCCGTCGCGCTCTGTTTTCTAGGTCTTCAGTTTTCAGTAGCAGCGCTTGTACCTGTATTTGGAGGTCCTGCGTTATCGAGGTGGACTGTTCCTTGTAGCTCTCTAGATTTGCATTTTTGGTTTCTAGGTCCAGCACTCTGGTGCCCACCGAGTCGACGTCTTGTTGTAAATTGGAGAGTCTGACATTGAGATCGACCCTCAGCAAGTCCAGGGACTGAGCCATATCTGCCTTAAGCTCCTCCTGTAGCTCCTGCTTGAATTCTCTTAGGGAGGCGAGAAGATCTTCTTTAGAAAGCGCCATATTGAGTGCCTCTTCACTAGTTGATTGAGGGTCCTTTGTGGTTGTGGTGGTGAAATAGGCGGAGACTCTATTACCTTGTTGTTTTTTGGGCGGCATAGATGGGCCCTTCGCAACACCTTCGTTACTCTACCACTGCTTGGGCATTCCCCAAGGTGATTCCCGTGTGGCGATGGCGAGGGATTTTCTCGCAAGAGCTCAGATGATTTCCGCTCCCCTCTGTTGGACTACTCGTGGTATCACGAGCGGTGCACCGCCTCCCCTCTGACTAATGCTTTATGGGGCCTTCACTGTGGTTTGTCAGGCCTCCGGCTCGAATCCTGGTCTCCCCACCGTTTCTCCTGTAGACTGTGTATTTGCTGTCCCGCGTTAAACAGGGTTATTGACCCAGGGCACCATGGGGACTGTTATGCAGCAAGCTTTCTCTGATTGAAGGGTTGCAGTGAGTTAACTTGTGGCGTTACTGCATGTGCTCCTGGTGTGAAAGACTTTTCTCCGGGTCCTCCCCAGGTGCCATTGTTTTTTGTTTCAAACGTGTTTATTGAAGAAAAAGAGGGTAACATACAAGTAGAGACAATGCAACCCCATCAGCAAAGCACAAAAGAAAACCCTCATCACTCAATGCGAGTGCCAAGACATTTCAAATAAAGGAAAAGCAGTAAAACAAGCCAAGGGAGACAGTACATTCTCTCTCTCACCCGTACCACGGAGGAAGGGATATAATCCTAAGCAGAGAGCCAGGCAGCCTACTACTGACCCTCATTGAGGGTACAGACCATTCCCCCCCCTCATAGCAAGCGGGACCAATTGAAGGCAGCTGACTTCATAAAAAACTTACGAAGGCTTGTCCGTGTCAACATTACTAGATGGTGCATATAAAACAACATAATACGTAACCTGCTCCCCTGGGTCATACGTTAAACCACTTGACACTCCCACTTGAGCGACAGCTGGGGCTCATCTCCCATTTTGAACAAGAGAAAAGAAAGAGGAAAAAAAGGAAGGAAAGAAAAAAGAGGGGAAGAAAGGGGGAGAAAATAGCATCAAGACACACACCCTTGTGAGAGAACAAGAGGAAATTTCCTAAGAGTGTCCTATAGCTGGAGTGGATCAGGGGACCTGGGATAGAGGAGTAGGGGAGGCCTCTCCTACAGGGCTGATGATTCAGGGGTGTCCCGTCGATGGCCCCTCACATAGGGATCTGAAGCGTCTTCAAACAGTTGCAAAGCTCGAAGTCGAGGAGGGACTAACCTTGAGTGCTCCATCTTAGAGAAGTGATGTATGAGTGGTTGCCAAACGCAGGTAAACTTAGCATCTGCGTGTTTAAGACGTGCAGTGAGCAATTCAAGGGCCAGAACCTGCCATAAGCGGAGGAACCAAGTGGCCACTGGAGGAGGGTGGGGTTTCTTCCAGAATAACGCTATGGACTGTCTGGCTGATCCCAGCATCTGTAGTATTATATGCCAGTCCGAATACTTCATGGCCGTAAAGGTCGGGGGTCTAATGCCTAGCAGTGTAATCATCGGGGAAGCGGGAATAGGGAACCCTACAACATCTTTTATATGGCTGAGGATCATTTCCAGTCTCGGGCAAGACCACCAGGTATGGAGAAAGTCCCCTCTGTCAGCCTGACATCTCCAGCAAGATGGAGGGAAATTTTGCAGCATTTGATGCAGGCGGACCGGGGTAAAGTACCAACGAGACATAAGCTTGTAAGCTGATTCACGTTGCGCTGTGCTATAATAGATTTTCAGTATTTCCTGCCATAACCGGGCCCAACTTTCTGGGTCTATGTCCTCTCCCAAGTCCAAGTTCCATTGCTTTTGATAAGTATGAGGTAGGGGTTGTTGTGAGTGTTGTAAGACAGAATAGGTGCGTGAGATCATCAAATTGGCGCACTAGAGTTTCAAAGGCTGTGAGCTTTCTAGTAGCTCCTTGAGTATATGCCGGCACTAGCAGCCAATGACGTAGCTGATAATACTGCATCCGAGCACCCTCTGCAAGATGAATGGATCGTTTGCATTGATCGAAAGAAAGAACTTTGTCATCTTGAAACATGACTTGAATGACGCGGCATTCACCATCAGACCACGCGCTAAATGCCCGCGGTTGCAATGCTGGGGGGAACATGGGGTTACGCGCAATGGGGGTATTAGGGGAAGGGAAAGTAGTCAGACCACGAGAGACCGACAATTTATCCCATATCTCCAGAACATTTTTAGTAGGGGTAGCAATATATGCGCTGCGAGGCCGAGCTCCACGAGAGAGCCAAGCTAAGTCCCACAGGGGCCTACAAGAGACTGCCCAGTCCATATGAAACCAATGTTTCTCGCTCTCGCGAACCACCCATTCTGAGATATACCGAAGGTGACAAGCCCAATAGTACTCCAGAAGATTGGGGCACGCGAGACCACCTCGATCCCGAGGCAAATCTTATTAGAGAAACGCGGGCGCGACCGCCCCCATATGAAAGAGGTAAAGTCCTGTTGGAGCGAGAGGATGTTAGCTTGGGGTATTGGGGTGGGAAGAGATTGAAATAAGTATAAAATCTTCGGAAGAAGTGACATTTTTTTAGCGTTAATACGTCCCAGCCATGCAAGAGAAAGACCCTTCCAATTAGATAGTTCCTCCCTTATCGCCCCCCTAAATCTAGGCCAGTTAGCTGATGTCCAAGAAGAGAGAGAGGGGGTCAAATCTAACCCCAGATATCTAATTGACTTATCCGACCACTGAAGGGGGAGTAAACCTTCAAGAGCTTGAATCTCTGAGGTTGAAAGGCTAAGATTGAGGGCATGAGATTTAGCAAGATTTATCCGGAATCCCGAGGCTGTCTCGAAAGACCGTAAAAACGGGCCTAGAGCCAGAAGGGAGGAAGACAGGGAAGAGAGAGAAAGCAAGAGATCATCAGCGAAGAGAGAAACCTTATGATCGTATCCCCCAAAAGGGATACCACGGATCGCGGAACTTCGTCGAATAGCAATGGCAAGGAGCTCACCACAAAGGCAAACAGCAGAGTGGACAAAGGACATCCCTGTCTAGTACCGCGATGAATCGTGATGGAGGCAGTGAGCCGTCCATTAAACCAAATGCGGGTAATGGGATGTGCATAAGATGCCATCAACCTAGAGATCATCATAGGGCCCAAGCCCACCCTCCGCAGTACCTCCCAGAGAAAGCGCCAGTCCACACGGTCGAAGGCTTTCTCAGCATCTAGGGACACTAGACAAGCCGGTATGCCTCTGATCTGTACCTTTTCCACTATATGGGCGATTCGGCGTATATTGTCTGCTCCCTGCCGCTGATGAATGAACCCGACCTGGTCCGGGTCGATCAGACCCGGGAGGTGGAGTACCAACCGATTCGCCAAGATCTTGGTGTAGATCTTAGCGTCAGTATTTAAGAGTGCTATAGGGCGATATGAGTGAGGAAGAGCGTGGTCCTTTCTGGTTTGGGAACAAGGACTATCTCTGCTTCCACCATAGTCGGAGTAAGACCTGAGACCTCTGAAAAACTGTTAAAAAGATGTAATAAATGTTCCCGCAGTTGCGTATAGAAAACCCGATAAAAGGTCACTGGTAAGCCATCAGGTCCCGGGGTTTTCCCCACGGGAGCTGCTTCAGAGCCCTCGCTAATTCCTCTTACGTACTGGGTTCCTCCATCAAGTCCTTATAATGAGCACTAATGGTGTCTAAAGGGCAGGAATCTATGAATTTCATGATTGCCTCAGGGGGGCAAGGAGCGTCCGCGTAAAGTGTCCCATAAAAATCCGAGAGAACCGCAGACTTATCAGGCTCCCAGATAGCCCAAGTACCATCCGGGCGTTTGAGTTTGGTTATATGGGCCCGCGTATTCCGAGCCCGAAGCCGCCGCGCAAGACATGTCCCCACCTTGTCCACACCCACATAATATTTTTGTTTAAGGTCAAGCAGCAGTCTCTCTGCCTTATTAGTGTGGTGTAGTCATAGTTGGCCTTGTGCCTCTGCAAGTAAACGCTTATTGTGAAGGGATGGTTGAAGGTGGTCCCGTCGCTCTAGAGTTTTAATATCCACGGCAAGAGTATTCTCTATAAGGCGGGATTCACGGATTCTCGCAATGGATATAGTAGAGATGACCCCCCCCGAATGGTAGCTTTAAAGACATCCCACCTAATAGCTTCAGAGGTGTCCGCGAGATCTTTCACCGCGAAAAAAGCCTCAATCTCTTTGCGAACGTCAGCCACATCAACAGAGTCCCGTAGCACTTGGGGTGGAAGTCTCCACCTGGGGACAGTTCCCGCCTGGGGCCTAGGGGATTGTAGAGACATTGCTATATGTGCATGGTCTGACAAGGAGGTGCCAGATATCTCGGCGATGATTAGCGTCTGTAACAGTGGTAAAAAAAGAAAAAAATAGTCAATACGGGAGTATGAATGATGCATGTAGGAAAAGAAGGAGTAGTCTTTAGAGTCAGGATGTAAATACCGCCATGCATCCGTTAATCCCAGGTCTGTGATAGCGTGTTTTAGAGCGGCCGACATTGCTCCAGCCTGGTGGAGAATCGGGCCGTGCGATCCCATTCCGGACTCCATACCAAGTTAAAATCCCCCCCAAGAACGATCGGTGTGGTGACTGAGTGAAGAAGGTCATGAAGGTGTGAACATAGATAAGCATCTTGGTTCTGGTTAGGAGCATATATATTCACAAGGGTCAGGGATCCCCTCCCCCAGGGCACTTGGATTTTTAAAAATCTCCCATTGCCATCTTTCGTCGCCCTAGTATTTTGGACCCCAACCAGCTTTAAGGAAAATGGCCACACCACCTGTTTTAGTGGGGGCGCAAGCCCAGAATTGTCGGGGATACTTGGGGTGAGTCATAAGGCAAGTATCAGAGGGGAGGAGATGAGTCTCCTGGAGGAATATGATGTCAGGGGCTTGTTGTAGGAGATACCGCCACATTTGACGTCTTTTATTGGGAGAATTGAGTCCCTTTACATTCAGTGAAAGGAATTTCACTGGGTTAGTCGAATCCATATTAGATGGTCAGTTCGTCCATAGCAACTACGAAGCCAGCCATATGGGCTCAAAGGATTTCCCCTAGCCCCACCACAGCATATCGACATATTCCATATCAGCGCCAAAACCCCCATTTTTACTAAATACCTCCCAGACAATCCCATAGATTTAAAAGCACCACAGGGCAAACCCCATCCCCCAAGGACAGCACAGCAGGAGAGGGGAAAGAAAAGATTAGAATGAGAAAAAGAGCACAAAACACCCAAATACATGGCCAACTGGGCCAAACATGATCAGAGCCCATAAGGAACAGCCCATAGTCCGTAGGACAGGCCATTCTGGAAAAGTCACTTTCCAAAAGGACTCTGGAAGAGAAAGGGGGGCGGCAAGTAGAAAGCCTCTGCTTCCAATGGCTTATCAAAGCATAAAGTAAGCGTTGAAATCACCCCCGCCCGGGGCGCACTCAAAACGATCGGAAACAGCTCCAAGAGTGTCATTGTTCAGCATAATTTCCCTGTAGTGGATGTATTTCCGGGGAAGAAGATGTGATATCATCATATGTCATGATTTACCCAGATAGCAGCTAAGCAGAGCTGTTGAGGGAAGAAGATCCCATCGGAGCGTCCAAAATCTTGGTACCCCAAGCGACATCAAGGCGTCCGGGAAAGAAAAATCCCCCCAATTGTGTCAGTACTATTCCGAGTGGGCTGGTGAATGAGGCCGCGGGGAAGAGTCGCTCAAAGCTCTGATGTGGCTAATGATTCCCTGCTTGGCCTGAGAAGAATCCTGCTCCTGGATATGTCGCTTATGCCGAAGTGGCCCAACCATGGACCACTCTGGGTGTATTGGCCCCCTGGGGCCCCTTCGAGGAGCAGAGGGGGCCGGTTCCTCCAGTTCGGATGGGAGGTGTAAGAGCTGTGTCGCTTCCGTCAGCGAGCGGATAGCACGTCGCTTACCCTCCCAGGTAAACAACAGAGCAAAGGGATGGCCCCTCTGATACTTAATGTTAAGAGCTCGAAGTTTGTCCGTAGCAACTTTTAATTCTTTTCGCCTACGCAAAGTGGCTGGAGCCAAGTCCTGGAAGATCTGTATGGACTGGCCATTATAGGAGATGTCTTTGGCCCCCTGAGTCTTGCTCAGGATAGCTTCCTTGTCAGCAAAAAAATGGACCCTTGTCAGGATGTCTGGAACAAAATCAGGTCTATTGCGAGGGCCCTGCATCCGATGGTCTCTGTCCCACATAGGGGGTGTCGCCTCCTCTCCCTCCCGAATCGCCTGCAGTAGGTCTGCCGTGTAGGCCATGATGTCCTTGCCCTCCGCTCCCAGTGGAACTCCCCTAATGCGTAAGTTATTTCGCCTACTGCGATTTTCTAAATCCTCCTGTTTCAGCTGCAGGCTGATGTTCTGATCCTCGAGCTCCGCCATCCTTTTCCACAAGCTCTTGTGGTCCTCAGATCTGGCATCCATAGTGCGTTCGAGGTCATCCACCCTTTCGCCTATCTCTGTGAACTCCTTCCGGATGTCTTGAAGACCAGCTTTGAAATCCTGTCTGAGGGAGCCAATTTCATCTTTGATCTCTTGAAGGAAGGACGTCATGAAAGCCTGCGTTATCTGAACACCCTGTTCTGCCTGATCTGGAGCAGATGCCGAAGGTGTAGGGGCGTTCTGCTTCTGCGTACCGGTTTTGGACCATAGAGACGTCACCGGATTATCCCTGGATGTCGCCGAGTCCGGATCTTTATTGGCTTTATTCTTGGGGGGCATGGTTAGAGTATGAAGGATATCGGTACCCCAGTGAATTGAGAAATGTGCTCCCAACAAATGCGTAGCCCCCACTGAAGATCCACTCTTTCCAGGAAGAGGCAGTCCACAGGGAGGATGCGCGGGAAGCCCGCCATACCACCCCACTCCCCTACAATCAATCTGGGGTAGGTTCCATGCTCCTCCACTTTATTCAGTGATGTATACTGCTTCGGTATCTAGCCGGTAGAGTAAGGGAGACTCCACTGAGCCTCGCAAGGTGTCCAGGTGCCATACACTGCTCCTGCACCCCCAAGGGCCTGTTGGGGGGCACAGGTGCCGAAAGCTGAACTCCGGATATGAGCCGTCAAGCCCTCGCCACTCCCTGCAAAGCCTCCGGGTAAGGGCCTTAAGAAGGACACTCCCTCGCTGCGGGAAAGAACATGGAGAGCCCACAGAACAGGCGACGACACCAGTAGCAATCCACCATCAACTCATACCGTGAGACCCAGGGCCTCTAGTAGTGGCAGGGGACCCCGGTTGTTAATCAGGCAAGGTCCATTTGCCCTCTGCCCACCTCCAAGTTCAAATCCGGACCAGTTGTCCACACCGGGACCAGAGGGCGTCAAGGGGAGGGCCCGCCACGTCTCACCCGGGCCCTCAAGACAAATAGAGGGACTAGGGTGACCACTCCATCAGGGGGCCAATCCGCTCACAGTTCAGCAATATCCCCAGATGCCGCACCCCCAAGTCCCTCTCGTTACTCACTGAGACCAATCAGTAGGGCAATGGGGGTTCCAAGGCCACCGGAGCCTCACTCAGGCCTTATCCAGCATAATGGTCAGGCCGCATCTCCAGCTCCCGCTGCGCCGGGCCCTCCAAGGTGACAAAGTTGCTGTAACGCCCCCGGTTCACAGTCCACAGACATCCTGCCCAGAGATGAAGGAACAGAGTGTGGTGCTGCTGAGCAAGATGGCGGTCGCCTGCGAGCCAGTCCTCCAGATCGTCGGTCGGTCACCTCAGGGGGGCCCCCCCTCACAGCACCACAGTTTCAAGCGCGGACTCGCGCGGGGACCCACCTCACAGCCCCCGTGAAGTTCACGGCGCCTCTGGTCCCCTCACTGCCCCCAATCCAAGGCTGTGCGTCACCAAGGGCTCACAGGGTCACCGAGGCCACCCACATGCCCCGCCGACTCAGGAAGCTCGCGTCAGTCAGGTCACCTCAGGTAAGGCTTCGGATTTCACCGCCGCGCTCCCCGAGCAGCGAAATGCTGCCCAGCGGGGTCCGCGCCTCGTGTTTCCTCAACCAAGATGGCGCCCACCGATCTCCGACGGGCGAGCAGCTCTGGAATCCGGTCCGTCGAGCCAGGCAAAGGGCCCCGCGAACACCCAGGAACAGCCTCAGACCCCCCAGAACCAAGCGGGGTCCAAGGCACCAGGAAACAGCCCCGGCGACAGGAGGAGATCGCTGAAATCAGGCGCCATGGAGCGAAGACCCAAGCAAACACGTCTCACTCCACGCGCGACTTGGCCATGCCCCCGGGCGCAATTTTAAAGTCATGCACCAGGCTTTTCTCCCTCTCTGGGCCGTTCTCGCTGCAACCAGCGGTGAAAATGAGCGCTGAACCACCGCCCCCTGCCTTCGTTATTGTCCCGATCTTATTTTACTTATAAAGTTTAATTGGGGGCAAGGATGCACCCGCCGAACCCCCCCCGGCCTCCGGTATGCCGTTCTCTGCCGAATCTGGGCCTCACTACCTCCGCCCAGGAGCCCAACGGAGAAGCGCGCTGGTTGTCCCCGAGCAGTTCTTTAGTACGGGGGGGAGGGCCCCCGCTCACTCACCACTGCTCATTGGAGTCGGGGGCTCAGCGCGGCATGGAGCGTGGATACGTAGGCTCTCTCGACCCAGCCACACGCCGTCTCCTGTCGCAGGTCTCGCTCACAGCGGACCTCCTCTGGTCGCCCGCCTTTCGTCAGTCGCTGCAATCCCGACTCCGACTGCGTCCTGCAGACCACCGGGATCGCCGCAGGTGCTGAATGTTCACCGCTCTCACATAGGCAGGCTCCTTCAAACCGGCCTTTTCCCGCTGTCCGGTGTGAGTCTAGGCCGCATCGGCCCTCGGCTGATCTTCCGTCATCCGCCTAGATCCCGCAGCTTTTAGCAGTCCCACTTCTTTCCTCACCAACCCAAAGAGTCCCCGAGCTGGAAACGGGTCTCTTGAAGATAAGATCATCGCTTTATCATCGCTGTATCCTCCTTTAATGGACTTTCGGCATCGGAGCCGTCGTGGCTCACGTCCACACGGCCATCTTGGCTGGCCACGCCCCCATGTTATATATTTTAGCAATGTTTTCACAATCTATTTTCTCATTTTGGCCCTGATACCAACAAGTCTCTGTAATTTAGACCAAGGCCGAAGTCTTTTACTGTATTCCATATCACACAAGCATAAAATAGTGCAAAATGATTTTGCCTTGGATTTTTCACTTGTGCAAAATATTTCAGTAATAAGGTTCCTCATCTCTAGCCACAACCTTCTGCTGGTCATCTTTATTTTTCTGCGGAAAAACCTGAATGCATAACAAATATCCATCGGTAGCATGAACAGCATCCTAGCTAAGAGCTTCCAGGTTTCATTGTAGTTTACAACCCTGAAGCTAAACCTATTTTATAATTATTAATCCCTGGGAAATGTGTTGCCAGTCAGCCTGCACCAAACAAGCATCATTGAGCCAAGACTGTCTTGTGTTGGTTAGTCTTTTGATGTCTGAACCATGGCCGCCGGCAGCAGGCACTTTTTCCTCTTATACTTACTTTGATTTTGGAAAAAGGTTCACTGGAACTAGTTGAGATGTCATGGGAAGGTATGCCAAAAAAGTGTTTGATGTCACTTGCATGACCCCTATGGATTTGATTGAATAACCCCACTGCAGTTGGAAAGAAAAGGGCCCTTCAATTATCGTTGGGTGTGCCCTCAACCTGAAAAGTCTCAGTGCCCCTGGTGACATAGTGTCACTATCTTAAATATGCGTTTAATGGCACACTAATGCACGTATAATCATTACATATATTCATGTCAAATTTCATATTTAGATTGACCATGATGCGGAGCACTGTACATCCAACACAAATACAGAGACAATGATTCAAACGTGTGTAAATCAGTGTATAGAAAATGTTACCTAAGACAAAGGGGACTACAAGGTGTAGGATTCATTCATTTAGGAGTGCTTGGTCTGGAGAAGCAAAAACCCAGGGTTTAGAACGTAACACAGTGGTAAGGTTTGGCTTTTCTTATAACTGTGCTAGATTATCATTGTAACTTATGAACTGCACAGTAACAAAAGGGTCTCTGTGACAAAAGCAGTAACCCACTAAGCTATGCACATAAAAGATTGTTCTGTGATCTGCATGGTACACATCCTCTATGCACTACCTATGATGAGTCAAAACTGCCACTAGACAAAACTCCAATCTCTTTCCAGCAGGTACATTAATCATCAGAGTTATCTTGAAACTTTTATTGTTGCCTGAAAACTACTGAATATACAAGGAACTCTGTAGGGGGATGCTTTCAAAATCGCTGCACTGCTACAAAAACAGCCCCCAGTAACAAAACCGGCCCCCCTCTTGGGGAAACGCACGATGCCCAGTACGGCCAGTCTGGCCTCGGTTCACAATAATTTATCAATACTCACTGCCTTGATTTGAAAGGCCACATATTAAATGACGTGTTGTGTTTCTGCTTGCTGTGCATACTCTTTTTCCAGTTTCAGAAGCATAGTATCAACCTCATACTCGTTAAAATTGTATTGTTAAGTTCTGTGCAATGGTCATTGAAAGTATTTTATTAATGAACTGGACAGCAAATCTCAACACTTGCAAATGATAGTGGCTGGTGGTGAAGAATCCTCACTTGTGCCATACTTATGAAGGTCCCGACGATGGGAAATCATGATAGTACAGCTCATGAGAAGAGGGCCAATACTGAAAGTTACATTAATGTTTAGTTTTGATTGGTTCCTTCTCTGTGGGAACTGAGGGAGTGTTCTCCTGTTTGAATTTCATGATTTAATTGTACACTTTTGTATTACTCAGTGAGGCTTACTTCTGTCCAACACTGGAGGCAGATGTTACTTTCCCACTACTGAGACCCAACGCTCCTTTTACTTCGGCTCATAGAGTTAATCTCTCGAGCAAGCACATTTCTTCTTTTCCTGATCAGAACCTGCATTTTGTTCTATTTGAAATACTATATTTGCTGACACCTGCTGCCTATGAATTTTCTTGATTTTACCTGAAACTTTAGTGTGCATTAAGAAGTTTCCCTGCAGGGGAACAGAATCGTTTTGTGATTTGCCTACTCTATCTTTAAATAACTTGTCTTCTCATTTGCCATGTGACCTGTCTGGATTGTATTCCTTTATGGCGTGATAAGGTGATTATTGATTTATGACTGAAATTATTGATTTAAGTTTGTAACTTTACTAATTTGTTAATAAAGCCTTCATGGTTTGCAAATCTATTCCTCTCTCACTGTCATTGAGATGTTACAAAATTGGTATTTCAGAAAAAACAGGACAAACTGCTAATGCAAAGCCAAAAAACAAATGTTGTCCTTTGTGTTAACAAGTGCATATGTAATGGAACTGCTGGGAAATAAATCCTTTTTAGGACAAAAACCCTCACTCACTCGAAGGTGACATGCTTCATCATAGGGTTCCCTCCTTACACCTGGACTGCAAGGTTCCAAGTGTGGGCTACGACTCTCCAAATGGAGAGGAGCAGAGGTATTTTTCTGATGAAACCAAGTCAGTGAGGGACAGAGTGTAAATAAGTGAAAAAATTATAAGTATATAGTGATGAATAAAACTATCTCCAGGAGACCAAATAAACTTTATTCCATGGACTACTGGGATGGTGTTAAAAAGAGGACTGGGTGATGTAAAAATATATATACCCCTCTCATTGGTCAACATGTTTCTGCCTGTTTGTGGTCCCCAAAAGGGGTTCCGGGGCATTCGTCAGGACCGAATTTCGGGAGGCCAGTAATCCACCTTAATCTATTTCTATAGTGAAGTATGCCAGTTCCATATGTGTCACCTCAAAGTATTCGATGTTGCACAGTGTATGTGTCGACGCCGACACACACGGAGCACATACACTGTGCAATTGACACTTCTACCTACTTTCGCAACATTAGACAGACCAGTCTTCTTCTGGTCTCCCATTTGGACCTACGTGATTTTAGGACTTAATGCCCTGCAAAATTGATACATGGCTCTGAGAAATAGATTAGGGTGGATTACTGGCCTCCCTTATATAGCACGGCGGTGCTCTATACTGATCACACAGAGAAATACTAAGCCCTGATGAAGTCGATACCTTCGACTAAACATGTGTTGGCTACTGGGAAGAATCTGCTGTTTCAACATTGAAAATATCCACAATAAATGAACTTTGTAGTCCAAGTTTTGGAACATCAAAACTTTGTGTGGAGTTGAAAACACTCAAGAGTTGATTATTGATAAACACAATATTGTGTAAACTTTAACATATATCGTATATATAGTGTGTGCCAAAGGGATTCGTATGACTTTATTTAGGACCCCGGGCAAAGGGTGTCTGAATGTGAATGTAGGGTGAACATTCCTCCCTTGTGTGCACCACTCCTTAAACTAATGATTGAAAATACTGTGTTGACTGCCAGGTGAGCATTGTTGCCAGATCCCGCGTTTACCCTTCTTAGATTTGAAATATATGACATGACACAATTCGGTGACTTTTGGGTACTGTAACTAGCATTAACCTCCTAGACCCAGTACAAGCAAACACAATAAAATGAGCAAAACTGTCGAACATTGACTTCATGCCAGATATTGAGCAAAGCAAAACAAATTGGTACTTGGCTAACTGTAAAATTGCATATGTTTTTACCATTACCATTGAGTAAATGTGAACACTATGGGGCTGATTACGATGAGTATCGGAAACGTTCTGACCTGAGGTTGGAGGCTTTCTGACACTCATTGTTGGTTTCAATTCGGACCGGCTTATTATGTTACAGCCGGTCAGAATTTAAATCGGATGGTCATTCCGGCTGGCTTCAGACCGGCCCATAATCCAAATGGAAGGCATTTCCGCCTTCTGGATTATGATGCACGGTTTCTGGCAGGGTTTCCATGCCAGCCTTTCCGACATGGAAACCCTGTCGGAAAGTGTGTTTAGGGGCCTCTAGCAGGGCCCCCTTCTGTTTTCGGGCTCCGGTTGGGGGCTGAGGGGGCGCCATAGGTGCCCCCTTGTTGATCCATGCCCATTGTGCCTGCCACGGGGTACAGGGATGAACATAAACTCCCATTAATCTATGGGAGCTTGTGTTACGGCCGGTTTATGGCCATAGCACGAGCTCCCATAGAGGAATGGGAGTATGGGACCGCACCATGTGTGGTCGCATTGTGATTAGGCGTTCGGGACCACCGACTAGAGGTCAGTCAGTCCCGTTTCCGCGATGGTCTGCCCGACATCGAAATAAGCCCCTTATTAGTAAAACCTCATGAAACGGGGAATTAACATGAGGCCAGATTTTTCTGGTTGTAAATCCACATAGAATTTCCAATTCCATTAGGTAGAAATACATACATCTATGCTTCTCTGAGCAGTTGGTAAATCTATATGGACACCTATGGGCGGAGTGGGGATGAGGGAGGCCCTGAAGTGAATACAGAATGGAAGGGGAAGGTTTTTGCTAGCTTGGGTTGAGGGCTGTCGAAAAATAAAAAACAGGGAATGGGGCTTGGCTGTTGATGCAGCCAAAGCCTTACACAGATTTTCCAGCCAGAATTACTGGCTGGAAAAATCGGGTAGGAATCTCACCACTCAGGAAAAAGAAGATTTGGAAAAAACTTCCCACTTGGAATCAGGGGGAACAAAATTCCATGCAATAATTTTGGCTCTGCCAGAATCGTGACCAAGTGTTTCCAGTAAAAACCCTGCCTTATAAGTACCCTGGTTGCATTTCTCCCATGCTAGGGCAGTGCTTACACTTGCTCTGCTGCTTGCTCTGCACTGCCAGCTGGCATCAGCTGTACCAACAACAACTTGGCGATAAAACATACAACTTTGTAAAAAAATACACATTTGTATCCTATTATTGGCTAGAAAGATTAAAAACAATGCATATAAATGCAGCACTTAGTGGCAATCCAGCTACCTCTATTGGATCTTATGTCAAATTATCATTTAAATTGATTCAATGCATGTCTGATATAAGTGTTATCTAACACAAGTAAATTGTGGAAAACTGTCTGTGTAAGAGTAAATTTACACCATAAAAAATAGGTGTCATGCAAGGCACCTAGATGCTATCAAAAAAAGTCACAAATATTGTAAAAAAAAAAGGGCACAATATCTGATGGAGAATAATGAAAACTCCAGAACTTTGCATTAGTACATGAGGGAGATTTAGCCTTTTTAAAACTGCCCATCGCAAGTCTTATATAATCCCTTTAATGCAACAGCATTGCCGTGGTGATGTGGTTCATGTGTCGCATGATATGACATCATGCCTGCGGATTCCCCTGCAAATATTTATCCAAGCAGGTGTTAGGTGCTCAATCTTTTTAGGGTCCAGGCCACAAAGGAGACATACCCAGTTGATGAGGAGAACACATGGTAGACCTGACCAAAAGGAAAGTTGGTGGGAGTAACATAAAAGGATCCACGGACACCAAACAAAGAGGAGAAACATTCTTAGCTAACGCAAGCACTACAGAAGTAAAAAGTCATCTTTTCTTTATTGCTTTGCCCATCTAGTGTCAAAGTCACGTTTTCTTTTGCTTTGGAAAGTAACATAGATGCACTGCAAACTTAATTTTTCATCTTGTTTAGGGTTTTCTATTTTCCTTAATGTTGCAGAATGGTGTTGTGCAGAGGTGGTCTTCCAAAGTGGCTGATGGCCATGAGAAGGTGAAGAGGCCAAGGCCTTGTTAGGGGTAGGTCACTTCTAGCGTTACTGACTCTGCCAGACGTCCTAGACCTTGGAATCCCACTGGGGATCATTAAATTGGGAAATCTGGGTGGCTTGGGACATTTTCTGTATTTGGGAAAAGTTAAACAGAAATATACTATCACTAGGTCACCAGACCACCTGGAGAGTCCAGTCCCCATTGTGCTGCCATCAATCAGAAGCTAGAACAAAATGCTTTGAGAATGGGGAGGATCCATCTTGTACATCGTTTGCAAGAGTACAGGAAGGGCTACTGTTGGAAATGGCCTTTTTTGCAGGTGTACCCCAAACTTTTTGTCTTCCTCCTCCTCTTTTTGTTGGCCTTACGGCTCTGAGCACTTTATCACTGCTGACCAGTGATCCAGCGCTATCAATAACATTTCTTCTCCTATATGCTTTGGACGTCCAGGTACAAATATCCCTTTTCCACAACTATATCCATATGACGGTGGGGCCCATAACACCGCATAAACATTCACTCTCTCATATATTCCCTGGATTTCATCCGTTTTTACTTAGGAGAAAACAGTTAATGACTTGCTGGAAGGAGACGGGATACCTTTTAAAACGTCATAATACTTCTCAAACTTTAAGGTATTCCGCTCATTGGTCGATGGACCAACTAGTAGGAATCAGTTGATGGTGATTAAGACCAGCTCAATCACTATAAACTTTTAAACATTTACATTTATCATTGAGCTAAAGAACCACAGACTCATTGTTTTAAAGAGAATAAAGTTTATCTAATTTTTAGAAGCATGAATAAGTTTCAAATTTATTATTCAGATTATTACATTTATCATCATTATAAGAATAAATTGAAATTGCAATGCATACCCATTAGATGGAAAAACAAAATTCGTCACAGCAATGAATTCAGATCACAGCATAGAACTCCCGAAAAACTGTCTATGTGTCCTGTTAAAACAGGCCTTCTCGACGGACCACCTATATGGTGTTTCCGCCACAATCCCGTTCTTTTCCCCTTTAGTATTTAAGAATAAAAAAGGTCTAATAGTATTAAAATGGAAAATCTATTAAAAGCAAAAAGGTTCTCCAGCAATAGCGTCCCGTGCTCGACAAAAATATAAAAACAGCAGCTTCTTCCCCTCCCTAAGAGTAGGTCTTCTTATACCCTAATACTAGCTTACTAAGTGAAAATGTTACATCTTTGTGGGCGAGATTCTCTCTAATTGGTCCATTTGGGGTCAGTATACATCTCATTATGAATATCCTTGTTCAACCAGTTCTTGTTAATAGTTCATTCTTCTTGTCATTTCTCACGGGTTCATGACATTATCCATGCGCACATTGGTCTCCATCTGTATCCTTTTTCTGATACTTTAAATTGAACAGTTCATTGTTTATTCACGTATTCACTGCAACTTCTCACGCCTTTCGCTAACTCCTTCTTTGGCACACGCTTGTATAATAAGGTCATCGTAGCCTTGACCACGCTTCTGATGCAGCGGATACAATAAAAACTATTTCTCCTAGGTCACTTATCGGTCATCCAGGCGTGACTTATTTTTTCTCACATCCACATGACGATGGGGCCCATGACATTGCCTAACAAACACACACACACACACACACCTGGATTTCCTCTACACCTTTACGAATCTATACTCCTAGGAGAAAGAGAAACTAAATGAAAATCATCATGATGTACCGCTGGAAGGAGCCGGAAATACCTTATTTACCTTAACCTATCGCTTTCTTAGTTATTTCTTAAGATATTCCTGCTCATTGTTTTGTCGATGGATCATCTAGTAAAAATCAGTTGATAGTGATCAAGACCAGCTAAATCACAATAACTAATTACTAATTTCACAACCATTTAGTAAATAATCACTGAGTCGTTTGATTTAAGAATCTCAAAATTTATATAATTTTAAAGGCATGGAAAAGAATTTAGACTTCATTATTCAATTATTCATACATTATTAAATCAATTATTTATTAAGCAAAAATCAATTTTATTGCAGAAAGGAAATTTTGTCATGAGGAAAATCCTAATTAACCTGCCTATCTTCCTAATTTAGCCTAAAGATTTCTAACCTAAGTTTAAAGTTGAAAAATAACCTGATTCTCATACTCAACTGGAAAAATAAGACAGCAACAGAAACTTCAGCTCGTCAGCATCAGCTACCGCTCCCCTTCTCATCTAACAGTCTTTCAGCATCTCCCGCTCAGTAAATGGATCGATCTGGAACACCAAGCACTGGAAGCCACCAACTCTACCACCAACTCCAACACCAACTCCAACACCAACTACCCCTCCCACTAAGAGTAGGCCTTCTTATACCCTAATTCTAACTTTGCTAACTAAATTGTTGCAACATTAATAACGCGCTTTTCTTTCATTGGTCCACTCATTTCATTTATTCAGTTTTAATCAAGTTCTCCCGGATCCAGCTTGTTCTTCTGGAATGCATATGTTCATTTCCTTTCTCACAGTTCAAGACATGTTTCCATCCGCTTCGATCAGTACATTTGTAACTTCTTTCGATACATTCGAGAACTCTGCAGGCATTGTCCTTTCTCTTAAAACTGTTTCCCACGATTCTTTGCTGATCACCACGGCACACTATCAGTTCAAATAGGTCACATCAGCCTTGACCATTCTTGCATCCTAGCCTTTCAGCACCATCACGTGGTCAGTCTTTCTCCAACTTTGTCTCCCTTGTCATGTGTTTTCTCAGCGCATGCGTACTCTAATAAACGGCAGCCATTTTATATCGCCACTCGATTAGACTTAGAAGCACTATTTAGAAATAAACAAAACATAATTAAAATAGAGAAACATAACCTTTTCGTTTCCCTCCCGTCATCTACGTACCCCAATTAGTTATTACCTAGCAGAAAGCAACATTTAAGCTGTTCCTTACTTACCGTCACTATTGTTTTTGCAACGTCACGTTTTATATTCTATGAAGCACGAATCATGCATTTATTATTTATTTAGTACGCAATTATTTTATGTTATAATTAGACACACAGACATTTGTAAATAGATTATTCAGCACATATACTTGTGTGTTACCCTTCCCTCACGTACATTGTTGATTAATACATTTAAACGAACATATTTATTAATTATTTATAAAATTTGTTAGGGGTTACATTTTTTTATTTACTCTGCTCCATCAACTCCCCCCTTTGGTGATTTTTAAATCACCACATAAAACCCAAGTTATACTACTTTTTCAGGCAGCATATGTCTTTCATCCTTTTGCTTTTTGTTAGTTATACATCTGTTTCCATTTCATCTTGTCTTCTTGTCTCTTTAAACATACTTTCTTTCATTTTCTCTAACTCAATTTCACCCATTTCTCTCTCTCTCTCTTTCATTATTCTGTTATTTCTTTTTATCTTATTTTGTCTTATTTTTCTTTTTATACACGTTATTACAATTTTCAACACCATGGCTAACAATATTGCTACAGTTTCTATTATTATAACTTTCCCTATCATTAGTCTACTCATTCTTGTTAACCAATTTGCTACTGAAGAAAACCCTCTACCAAGTTTTCCCAGGACACTTTCAACCTCCAGTGGAACTAGTTCTTTGTGCAAATTTGTAATATTTGTAATATACTTTTGTATATTTTCACTTTTATCAGGAATGTAAGTGCAACAATGTTGGACTTTCAGCATTCCACAAACTCTACCCTCTTTTGCCAAAAGAATATCAAGGGCAAGCCGATTTTGCATCACCATAGCTCTCATGGCAACCATTTCGGTATTTACCATCAAGAACCCTCCCGCAGTATCTGTAGACAAACGATCTACTACTGTGGATAATTTCCGAATTTTAAATGCATTCAAAGATATTCCCACTGCTGGTATTAATGCTCCAAAAATATCACCTACAATTTCTGAAAAACTTTCCCTCTTTCTACGTGTTCTCTTTTATTGCTTCTCTTTGAAATTTCATTCTTCTTTCTTCAACCATTTCTAAAAATACCTTTTCTTCTTTCTTTAACTCACAGGTAAGGTTGTTTTTAGCTATTTCTTCCAATGTTAAAATTCTATGCTCTAAAAGAATTCTCCTAAAACTTTTGCTTGTTTTACTTTGTTAAGTTCTGGAACTACAGGAACATTTGCAAAAATCTTATCTATATCAGTGTAATAAAACTCTAATCTACCTGTTTTATAAAATAAACTTGCTATGACACTACATGTTATTCCATAAGTTAGAGGTAGGTGATGATAAGTCACACCTTCTGACACTGATGCAGGCAACTGCATACAAACATAACAATCTCTCACATCCATTGTCTCTACATATTCGTACAATTTTGTAAAAACATTTTTAGAAAAGTCTGTTACTGACTTATCCTTATGTAATTCTGCACTACTTCTTAAAATAACTGGTTCTTTAATATTAGTTTCTTTTTCTGGTTTAGTATCATTCTTTGCTTCTACTACAGCTATACTAATAGGAATTGTGATTGCTAAAACTATCCATACTGTCATTAATAATCCTGTACAAAAGCAGCACATTTTACACCATCTTTTTACAAACTCACATTTATCTCTTCTATCTCTAGTATTCTCCATTTTTGTTTTTATCTTTTGTTAAATCTCAGAAAATTGTGTCACTACACCTCAGAAATGACTTAGATGCCACTCTGCATTCAAAAGTCTTTGCTTGGTACTCTCTTTTAATTCTTTTCAGAATTCTTTCGTTGTCACATCCGGTGATTTGTCATATCCAGTAAAATTGTCACATCCGGCAGAAGCACTTTAAATCTTCACTTCAGGTTTGTTGCACCTCACCTTTACCCATTCGGTTTCTCAGTCTCGGGTTCTCGTGAGTGTTTCTTTCTTCTTTGTAATCAGTTAGAGCGATGTACAACCACTCAGGTGACTTGTATTTCGAATTCACTTTTAGACTTTTGCAATCGTTTTCCACTTGGCTTTTCTTGTTCCTTTTGACTTGTTATTTCATTCACCTGTTCAGCACTTTTTTCTCCTGTTCTGATTATTCTGTATCTCAATTTTCTTATATAGTTGCTGGGCCAATTGTCTCCTTTTCTTGGCCTTTTGGCTTCACCTTCTTTTTCTCCTCTTTCTGATTTCCAGTTTCTTTTTCTTGATTCAGTTCTTGTTTTCTCTTCTTCTCCGCTTTCTTCAGATTCTGTTTCAATTTTCTCACAATTGTCTCTTATTTTGAAACTTATGATCTCATTTTCTTTTACTGGTGGATCTATTTTCTCCTTCTTTTGTTCTCCTATTACTGTCCCTCCTCGATGTTCTTCCGAATTGGTATTTATCTCACTCTCTGCTTCTAATTTTCCCTGTTCTTTGGTTTCACTATCTGTCCCTATTGCTCCTCGGGGTTCTTCTCGATTTTCTAGCTTTTTAATTGTCTCTTTCCCTTCTCTATTAATATTACTTTTGAAGGATTTCCACCATAACTTGTACTTGGTTGCTCATTTAGATCATTTTCTTGTTCATTCTCTTCTCTAATTGGTTTAAATCCCCAAGTTCTCCTTCGAAATTCTTCACAGTTTTCAACTGAATCATCAGATCCTGAACTCGTGTCAGATATTTCCAGATGTCGACTTACAGGTCGATCTTCAAGTTCTGGAATTTCTGTAATTTTTTCTTTTTCTTCTTCTTCTTCCTCTTCCTCTATAGCGGTGCTTGCAGTTGGGGTTTCCAGATGTCGACTTTCAGGTCGATCTTCAAGATCTGGCACCCTTTCTCTTATTCTTTCGGTCTCAGTCGCTGAACTCTCATCCCACACTACCAGACGTCGACTCACATGTCGATCTCCAGGTTCTGGAACTCTGATTGTGTGGCTGGCATGGACCCAGTTTTTCACTCCTGCACACTTGACTGCAGTCGTTGTCACTAGGATTACCTGTTGTGGCTCGTCCCAGCGAGGAACTAGACAGTTTCTTCTCCTGTGGACTTTTATGCGGACCCAGTCTCCTGGATTCAAGTCGTGGGCTGGTTTTCTTTCAAGAGTGGTCGCATCCGGTCCAACCTGATGAAACACAGAACGCACCACATCAGCCAGTCCTTTGTAATATTCCAGTACTAGATCATCAGTTATAGTCAGTAACTTGTTGACAGGTACTTGTGCTTGTCTCATTGCTCGTCCCATGATCACTTCATGAGGACTAAGTCCAGTTTTCTTTTCAGGAATACTTCTGATGGTCATCAGGACAAGGGGCAGTGCATCGGGCCATTTGAGTCCTGTAGCTTGACACATTTTTCCTAACCTGTTCTTAATTGTTCCATTTATTTGCTCTACTACCCCAGAAGCCTCTGGTCTGTATGCACAATTCAGTTTTTGTTTAATACTTAATGCTTCACAAATTAATTGAATCAACTCATTTTGAAAATGTGTTCCTCTATCTGTCTCAACCGTGACTGGAAAACCATACCTTGGAATGAACTCTCGCAGCATAAGTTTTGCTACCGTTATTCCATCATTCCTTCTAGTCGGGTATGCCTCCACCCAACGAGAAAACAAACAGACGACCACTAGAACATATTTTAGTCTGTTACAAGGGGGCATTTCAATGAAGTCTAATTGCATTCTAGTGAACGGACCTCCTTCTCATCCTATTGTTCCTAGACTCACTATTGTCTTTCTTCCTGGATTAAACTGCTGACAAATAAGACATCTTTGACAAAGACTTTCAGCTATGGCTCTGAATTTTGGGTTATACCATGTTTGTCTAAAAAGTCTGATCATTGCATCTCTCCCAATATGAGCTTGTCCATGGTACATCCGTGCCATGTCTGCAATCATGCTATCAGGCATAACTGGTCTTTCATCTCTGTAAACCCACACACCATTGTTTTCTTGTCTTCTACATCCTGCTTTTATCCAGTAATCTTTTTCCTCATCGTTTGCAACTTCCTGTAACTGTCTCACCTCATCCCATGTCTCAACAGTGTTAGTAAAAAGCAAAGGAGAAGAGATATGCTCCCTTTCGTGATTCTTATTCAGGGATACCATGTTTTCTGCACAATATTTGGCTATCTCGTCAGCGTAATTATTTCTGACAGTCATGTAATCTTCATTTTTCTTATGTGCTTTGCATTTCACTACAGCTATCTGCCTAGGCAGCTGTATCGCCTCAAGCAGTTTCTTTACAAAATCTCCATTTCTGATAGGTGTTCCTGCAGACGTCAAGAAACCTCTTTGTGACCAAATCTGACCGAAATCATGCACTATACCGAAACCGTACTGGCTATCGGTCACAATCGTAACTCGTACATTTCTTCCCAACTTACATGCTTGAATCAAAGCAATCAGTTCTGCAACTTGGGCAGACCTTATTCCTTTCAGACAAGACGCTTCCATCACAGTTGCTACTGTGCACACTGCGTAAGCTGCGCTTAAAACTCCTTCTTTCGTTCTCAAGCATGAGCCATCCACAAACATGACATAATCTGATTCTTTTAAAGGCTCATCCTTTATGTCAGCTCTTGGTTTTGTGCAATATTCCAGCACATTCAGACAATCATGATCTACTTCATCTTGTTCAATTATACTCTCTTCATCTGGCAATGATGTCGAAGGATTCACATTCATACATCTATCTATGGTCACATTTTCTGCACTCAAGATTACCTTTTCGTACTTAGTCAGCCGACTATGTGTCATGTACTGTGTTTTTGTTCTTGTCAAAAGAATCTCTACTGAATGGGGAACATATACTCTCAGTGGATACCCCATCACTATACCTTCACTTTGTTCCAGACTTACACAAGTAGCAGCAACAGCTTTCAGATATCCAGGCAACGCTTTTGCTATAGGATCTAAAACAGCTGAAAAATAAGCAATTGGTCTCTTCATTGTTCCATGTTTTTGTACAAGTACTGAAAATGCACATCCATCTCTTTCACTGCAGTACAATTCAAAATCCTTTTCATAGTCAGGCATTCCTAAAGCAGGGGCCTCACACAATTTCTTTTTCAACTCTTTGAAAGATTTCATTTCTTCGCCATTCAATTCAAAAGGATCTCTTACATCCTTCTTGGTCAATTTTTGTAATGGCTTAGCAATCATGGAAAAACCACTTATCCATTGTCGGCAATATCCAACCATTCCCAGAAACATTCTTATCTCTCTTTGCGTCATTGGTGCTCTCATTCCTTGAATCATTTTTATTCTTTCAGTCGTTATCTTTCGCACTCCTTTCTCAATTTTATGCCCTAAATATTGGACTTCTTTTTGACAAAACTGCAATTTCGAAGGGGACACTTT
The DNA here is from genome assembly GCA_963921515.1 of Calotriton arnoldi. NCBI lineage: Eukaryota > Metazoa > Chordata > Amphibia > Caudata > Salamandridae > Calotriton > Calotriton arnoldi. The sequence continues at coordinate 90,260 of CAWUFW010008477.1, read as the reverse complement.
ATGTCCTCTTTTCTCTAGATGGTTCAGTAAAGCAATTGTATCGCTTACACATGCTTCTTTTGTTTTCGATGCCACCAATAGGTCATCGATATACTGCACCATCAATGACTTTTCTGGCATTTTCAAATCTTCCAGGGACTTCTTTAAAATCTGATTAAAGATTGAGGGGCTTTCTGTATACCCCTGAGGAATTCGGCACCATGCCAAAATACGCTCTCCGAACCGGAACGCAAATAATGGCTGGCTATCTGGATGTAAAGGAACAGAGAAAAATACGTGACACAAATCTATCACGGTGTACCACTCAGCTTCATGTGGAATTTGGTATAGAATTACTGCAGGGTTTGGCACTATTGGACAACAAGGCACAACTATTTTATTGACCTTTCTCAAATCTTGTACTATTCTATATGTTCCGTTTGGCTTTTTCAGTCCCATTATAGGTGAATTACATGGACTGATCATTATTTCTTTTAGAATTCCCTGTTCAATCATTTTATTTATTACAGGAGTTATTCCTTCAATTATTTCTGGAGTCAATTTATACTGTGGCGTATTTGGGTACGTTGTTCCTTCTTTTACTGTTACTTTTACGGGATCTACTTCTTTCATCAATCCAATATCTTCTCCTGTAAAATCCCACACATTCTCTTTCACTGCATTTTTCAGTTCTTTTGGAAGTTTTTCTGCATCAAATGCAGGAAACAAACCATTCATTTCAGGTTCCTGATTCATCAATGTTACTTTATACAATACATCTTCATCTGGGGTCTGAAATCCAATTCCATCTGGCGTACAATAAATTGTGCAATTCATCTTGCACAAAAGGTCACGACCTAAAATATTTACGGGACTACAATCGCACACTACAAATCTATGCATTTTGCTAAAAGAACCAATTTTTAATTCCACTAATTCAGTAAGTGGTGTTTTAATCTGCTGATTCGCTACTCCAACTACTTGGATATGTTCTCCTGAGAGAGGAAGGTTTGGAATTTCCACTGATCTAACAGTAGAACGGGTATCTCCAGTATCGACAAGGAATGTTACATTTGCACCATTCACTTCTCCATCCACAAAGGGACCAGACTGATCTACCTCTAGAGTTGCGCCAAGTACGCACTCTTTTCCCTCTCCTAGGCACCGTCAGAAACTTTCATCCGACTCATCCTCACTCTGACGCAACCAGTACTGAGAAATGTTAGCTGCTCGCGGCAACTGTGTTACCTGCTCTCCTCCGTAGAATCCTGTTTCTGTACTGTATCTTTGCTGGTTAACATTGTTGGGAAGTGGTGGTTGTGGCACCTGACCTTGTTGAACAACTACCTCATTCTGCACCTGTGGATTTAATGATTGATTTTCCGGATTAGGTTTAGGTGGGAACTAACACTCGTTTCTCCAATGCCCTAATTTTCCGCAATTATGACATGGCCATTTTTTCTTTGCCTCTTCTAGACTCATTTGACCTTTCCCTTTACCTATGTTAGGTCGGGATTTATTCTGTCCTGTTTCATTCCCACTATTATTATCCAATTGAGCTTCTTGTTTCTCCGCCACTTTCACCTGTGCCCACATTGCCTTCTCTTTCAATTTACGCTGTCTACTCTCAATATCATCACTACAATACTTAGCATACCTCAGTACCTCATCTACCGTGCCATTTTGCCAGTTAATCATATGTTGTTTGATCATTTCACTAATCTCTGGTCTCAGTCCAAACACAAATCTATATACAAAATGACTCATATCCTTCTCACTCAACTCCTCATATCCACTATACTGCTTGAAAACCAACAACAATCTTTCGTAATAGGCATGTACGGACTCCTTACTTTCCTGTGTAGTTCTGTCTATTTTTACCCAATCAGTTTCCTTAGGAGGAATCTTATTTTTCAAAAAGGTAATCACCTTATCATATTTCCTCATCACCTCAGGACCTGGAGCTCCTGTCTTAGGATCTCTTGGATATTCTGTAGTTGGCCAGTCAACTGTAATTTTACATTCAGACCACAAATCATTTGGCACCACTATGTCAAACAATCCATCTAAATCTATCCACAACACTTTTGAAACCTTCACAAACCTCTCCACTTGTCGGTACCATTCAACTGGTTTCTCTCTCAGCTTCGGGAATTCGTTTGTAAATGACAGTATATCCTGTCTAGTCCAGGGAACATGCACATAACTACCACCTGGAGTTTCTCTCATAGGGTATTCTCTTGCAACAAGTTCTTTTTCAGTTATCATAAAAGCCAAAGAAGCTTTGTGTGCAGTTTTCTCATACTTTTTCGTCCATCTGACTTTCCATCTGTCCACATCACCCCATTTTCTCAGTAAAACAATTAACTCTTTTATCTGTGTCAGCCTTCCTGCTGTGTTCAAATTTTCAATATCTTTCTCACAAAAGTCTACTCTGTACGGTTTCTGCAATGTTTTCACTTTCGCAAAATCTACTCCAATTTCACTTGCTATCTCTTCCAGTTTGTCATGTAAATTTTTAGCTCTCCATGTAATACTTTTGCACAGAAACATAATCTCATCATCTTGGTAATTTTTCAGATTTTCTGTACCAATCGTCCCTAAAATTAATTCTTCCATGTCAATCTTTAACCTAATTACATCTAATGGTTTTTCTTCTGGTTCTTTTATTTTAAATGCCTTCATCCACTCATTTAACTCATCAGGAGTCGGACCTATAGGCGTATTATTTAGTTCTATCCAATTACTACTCTTTTCAGGGGTCACTGTTGCAGATTCTGTTATTATAGGCATTTTCCTACCATTACACTCATTCACTGTCAAATTTGTAGGTGGACTTGGTCTGTAGGTACTAGCCAAATTACTTGTACTTGCACTTGGTTCCATCCTTTCTTTTTCTCTCTGAAATTGTGAATTCATAGGAATCACTAAAGATCGTTCATCAATTTTCTGATTCACAAAAATTGGTATTACTGGACCTATTGTTACGGGTACAGTTACAGCTTCCATGTTTTTCGTTAATTCCCTAATTTTCTCAGTCAGCTCTTTTGTTGTTCTTGCTAATTCAGTTGCATTGTCACTTTCTACTCCTTCATTTTGTGAAGTTCTTATTTCATCTTGTGACCTATTTATTTCAATTCTTTTTACAGGACCTTTATTTCGCTCAGTCTCTATCTGCGGCGCATTAGGTGTCACCATTGTAGAACTCCGCTAATGCGGAGGGGGATTTCTATTTAAAATTTCTTCCAGCAATTCATCATCCGTTTCACTCTCATGCATATATTTTTCCCTCTCCATATGTTTCTTTTTCTCAGTACGTTTTCTCTTAGTCTCTTCCTCAACTGTAAAAGCCGGAAACAAACCTCCTGTCATGTTAGCACATCTCCATCGTTTTATTCTATCCTCATGATTTATTCCCCACATTCTTCCAAGCATAAACTCATGATCCCTTAAACCTCTGAATCTCTCTCGCTCATACATCTCATCTTCCCATTCCGTCAACGCTTCAAACTGTGTCGGTCTAGGTTCTAAATTTGTCATCTTTTCTCTCAAATTCCGCAAAACCGCTACATTAAATGAACCATTCTCAGGGAAAGCTAATGCTCCATCATTCTTCGTATACTTTGCCCAATTTTCTAACCATATGCATGTATGATATCCATATTTCAGCATCATATGTGAAGCCGCTGATTTCGGCGGAGGAATTACTTGTCCCTCTCTAGTCACAACCTTTTTGTCTCTCTTAAAGAAATTCTTAATTTTTGTCGTCCATGACGTTCTTTCCCTTTCATACTCATAATACGGCATGTTTTTGATTGGTTTTTCTCTTCAAAACCAGCACTGTTCCGTGTACGGAACTTCAACCAATCACAGCGCGATTCACACTAACACACCAATCAGAACGATTTCCTTCTTCCACGCACCCACCAATCCTAGCGCGGCACTTTTCTACGTCACTCCTGTCTTTGCATTCACGTGACTAGCGCACTATCCAATCCTAGCGCGACACTGTCTATGTCACTCTTGCTCTTTTACCCCTCCTTTACAAAAATTATCGGCAATTTTTCTTTTCAATGTTTCTTCGTTAGTTACAACATTTAAAACAATTCCATAGTCTGATTCGCTAAACAAAAGTGACAGCTTTGTCCTTTTACACAAGAATCCTGTATTTCCAGTAGGCAGCGCTTACCTCTACCCTACCACAGAATTATTAACTTTCGCCGATAAAGTAGCACTTCCCTCTACCTTACCCTTCTTTCAAGCAAACAGTAAACCCGTTTCTCTGGGGATAAGACACATGTGGAGACTATGCTCCTGAGAATTAAGGCCAGAGTTTCACAAGAAAACATGATTTGCTATCTCAGTTACACACCTTTCGTACAGAAAATCCCTAACATAACACAACCTGCGTTATTACCAAAAATGAATTCAGACCATGTACCAAATTCCATGTGACTTCTCTTGCCACACGTGTTCCACTTCCTACATCCCAGAAGCGTGAAAACTCACATATAACATAACGCGACTCAACATATAGTATTAGCCATCAAAATAATCAATAATCAATAATCACCAAACTAATCTATAGAAACCATAACTCTGCTACCAAGAAATCTGATGCAGCGGATACAATAAAAACTATTTCTCCTAGGTCACTTATCGGTCATCCAGGCGTGACTTATTTTTTCTCACATCCACATGACGATGGGGCCCATGACATCGCCTAACAAACACACACACCTGGATTTCCTCTACACCTTTATGAATCTATACTCCTAGGAGAAAGAGAAACTAAATGAAAATCATCATGATGTACCGCTGGAAGGAGCCGGAAATCCCTTATTTACCTTAACCTATCGCTTTCTTAGTTATTTCTTAAGATATTCCTGCTCATTGTTTTGTCGATGGATCATCTAGTAAAAATCAGTTGATAGTGATCGTTTGATTTAAGAATCGTTTGATTTAAGAATCTCAAAATTTATATAATTTTAAAGGCATGGAAAAGAATTTAGACTTCATTATTCAATTATTCATACATTATTAAATCAATTATTTATTAAGCAAAAATCAATTTTATTGCAGAAAGGAAATTTTGTCATGAGGAAAATCCTAATTAACCTGCCTATCTTCCTAATTTAGCCTAAAGATTTCTAACCTAAGTTTAAAGTTGAAAAATAACCTGATTCTCATACTCAACTGGAAAAATAAGACAGCAACAGAAACTTCAGCTCGTCAGCATCAGCTACCGCTACCCGTCTCATCTAACAGTCTTTCAGCATCTCCCGCTCAGTAAATGGATCGATCTGGAACACCAAGCACTGGAAGCCACCAACTCTACCACCAACTCCAACACCAACTCCAACACCAACTACCCCTCCCACTAAGAGTAGGCCTTCTTATACCCTAATTCTAACTTTGCTAACTAAATTGTTGCAACATTAATAACGCGCTTTTCTTTCATTGGTCCACTCATTCCATTTATTCAGTTTTAATCAAGTTCTCCCGGATCCAGCTTGTTCTTCTGGAATGCATATGTTCATTTCCTTTCTCACAGTTCAAGACATGTTTCCATCCGCTTCGATCAGTACATTTGTAACTTCTTTCGATACATTCGAGAACTCTGCAGGCATTGTCCTTTCTCTTAAAACTGTTTCCCACGATTCTTTGCTGATCACCACGGCACACTATCAGTTCAAATAGGTCACATCAGCCTTGACCATTCTTGCATCCTAGCCTTTCAGCACCATCACGTGGTCAGTCTTTCTCCAACTTTGTCTCCCTTGTCATGTGTTTTCTCAGCGCATGCGTACTCTAATAAACGGCAGCCATTTTATATCGCCACTCGATTAGACTTAGAAGCACTATTTAGAAATAAACAAAACATAATTAAAATAGAGAAACATAGCCTTTTCGTTTCCCTCCCGTCATCTACGTACCCCAATTAGTTATTACCTAGCAGAAAGCAACATTTAAGCTGTTCCTTACTTACCGTCACTATTGTTTTTGCAACGTCACGTTTTATATTCTATGAAGCACGAATCATGCATTTATTATTTATTTAGTACGCAATTATTTTATGTTATAATTAGACACACAGACATTTGTAAATAGATTATTCAGCACATATACTTGCGTGTTACCCTTCCCTCACGTACATTGTTGATTAATACATTTAAACGAACATATTTATTAATTATTTATAACATTTGTTAGGGGTTAAATTTTTTTATTTACTCTGCTCCATCACTTCCATCCTAGGCTTTGGGACAGTCACATGATCTCTTTATTCACAGCTTTTCTCACTCTTGGAAGCCATCTTGCGCCTGCGTACTCTAGCTTGTTTGTCTCAGCAGCCATTTTTACATCGCGGCACAACAGGTCTAAGCGAACTATTATAAGGATAAATAGAACATAGTTAAGAATAAAGAATATAAGCCTTTTCGTTTCCCTCCCATCATTCTACGTACCCCAATTAATTGTTACCTAGCAAAAGCGACATATAAAGCTATTTCTTACTTACCAACCGCTTTACTTTGCCACCACACAGTTTATTTCCAAGCACAAATCATGCAATTACTATTCTAATTAGTATGCAAATCATTAGGTTTACGTTATCCACGTTAACAATTGTAAGTAAATTAGTTTGCACGGATATGGCGTGTTACCCATAACCCTTATCATGACACATACATGGTTGGTTATTCACTGAGACGAACCTGTGTGTTAATTATTCAATATAAATATTAGGAGGTTAAAAAAAAATTCATTTACCCTGCTCCATCAACTCCCCCCTTTGGTGATTTTTAATATCACCACAAAGACCCATGTTACACAATTTCGTCAGATAGCATATTTCTTGTCCGTTTTATTTTTGTTAGTTTTACACAACTGTATCCCTTTCATCTTGTCTCTTTGTTTTCTTATACATGTTTTCTTTTATTTCTTCCAGCTTTATTTCACCCATCTCTCTTTCCCTTTCTTTATTTTTCTTATTTTCTTTTTCTATTTTATTCTGTCTTTTTCTTCTCTTTATACATATAATAATTAGTTTCAGTACTAGAACTATTAGGATTATTATGGTCGCTATTATTATGATTTTCCCTATTATTAATCTACTCATTCTAGTAAACCAATTTATTACTGAGGAAAAACTCTTACCAAGTTTTCCCAATGCATTTTCAACCTCCAGTGGAACAAGTTCTTTGTGCAAATTTGTAATATTCTTTATATACTTCTGTATATTTTCACTTTTATCTGGAATGTAAGTGCAACAATGTTGGACTTTCAGCATTCCACAAACTCCACCCTCTTTTGCCAATAAAATGTCAAGGGCAAGTCGATTTTGCATCACTATAGCTCTTATGGCAACCATTTCGGTATTTACTATCAAGAACCCTCCAGCAGTATCTGTAGATAAACGATCTACTACTGTGGATAACTTCCGAATTTTAAATGCATTCAAAGATATTCCCACTGCTGGTATCAATGCTCCAAAAATATCACCTACTATTTCTGAAAAACTTTCCCTTTTTCTACGTGTAAATGTCTTTACTATTTCGTGTGTTCCCTTTTCTTCTCTATCTACATGAAAAATCTTTGGAAAGACCAGGCCTAAGTAGCATGATCCATACCAATGGTCCGGCAACCTGTAATAAGCTCTGTTACCGCAAATATAATAGATCCCAGGAAATATTGGATCTTTTCCCCCTTTGAATCCCCAACCTCCTAAAATGTTATAATTGTCTTGGCAATCACTGGAACCTACGAAATAATTATCATATCTTGTCCTATTTCTTCTAATACACAACCTTCCCTGTTGGGGCCAATCCAGAGTCATAGCTCCATTTGTCTTTTTCTTGTCCTTATTTTCTTCCTCAAACGCCCAAAATGGTGTTTTTGTCTCTTCTATCACCTTTCTTTGAAATTTTATTCTTCTGTTTTCAACCATTTCTAAAAACACCTTTTCTTCCTTCCTTAACTCACAGGTAAGGTTGTGTTTAACTATATCATCTGACGTTAGAATTTTATTTTCTATGAAAAATTCACCAAACGTTCTTGCCTCTTTCACCTTGTTTAGTTCAGAAACTATAGGAATCTTTGCAAAAATCTCATCTATGTCAGTATAATAATATTCTAATCTCCCTGTTCTATAAAATAAACTAGCTAAAACAGTACATGTTATTCCATACGTCAAAGGAAGGTGATGATAGGTCATACCTTCTGCAACAGACGCAGGCAATTGCATACAAACATAGCAATCTCTCACATCCATTGTTTCTACATACTCATACAATAATTTAGTGAATTTTTTTTTTGAAAAATCTGTTATTGATTTGTCTTTATGTAACTCTGCACTACTTTTTAATATAGCTGTTTCCTGCATGTTAGCTCCTTTTTCCTTCTCCGTGTTATTCTTTAATATAGACGTTTCTTCTACAGCTAATCTAATTGGAATGGTGATTGCTAAAATAATCCATACGGTCATTAATAATCCTGTACAAAAGAAGCACATCTTACACCATCTACGTAAGAACTCACATCTACATGTTCTATTTTTTAGTATCTACCATTTTGTTCTATTACCTATATTTATAATATGTACAGAAAATGTGACACCACACCTCAGAAATGACCTCTTAGCCACCCTACGCTCTCACTTTGTCTTGTTTGGTACTTTCTTTAGTTCTTTTCAGAACTCTTTCTTTGTCAAATCCAGTGTTTTATCCAGTCCGGTAGAAATTTGTTCAAATTTCTTTAAATTTGTTGCACTTCACCTTCACCCATTAGGTTGTAGCTTTGTTCCGGGTTCTCGTGAGTGATCTCTTCTTCTTTGATATCAGTCAACGCAATGTATAGCCATTCAGGCGATTTATACTTCAGTTTAGCTTTCTTTACTCTTTTTGTTCTCTGCAAGTGTTTTCCACCTTGTTTTTCTTGTTCCTTTTGACTTATTTCATTTACTTGTTCTGCATTCTTTCCATCTATCCTTATGATCTTGTATCTCAATCTTTTAACTTCGTGGGGCCAATTGTCTCCCTTTCTTGGCCTTTTCGGTTCACTTTCTCTTTCCTCTCTTTCTGTTCTCCAAGTTCTCTTTCTTGACTCTAGTTTCTGATTCCTTTCTTCTCCACTTTCTTCTGACTCTGTTTCAGTCCTTTCTTTGTTGTCTCTTATTTTAAATTTTATGATTTCTCTTCCTTCATCTGGTTTTGATCTTCCCTGTGTTTTTCTTTGATCACCTACTTCTGTCCCTCCTCGAGGTTCTTCCGAATTTATCTCAATCTCTCTATCTGTTTCTGAATTTTCCTGTTCCGTTGTTTGCCGATCTGTCCCTACTGCTCCTCGGGGGTCTTCCGATTCTTCTACCTTTCTATCTGAAACTATCCCTTCTTCGTCTATTAATATAATTTCTGAAGGATCTTTACCATAACTTGTACTTGGTTGCTCACTGTTACTGTCTTTTTGCTCAGTTTCTTCTTTTATGATATAAAATTTCCAATTTCTTTTCAGATTTTCATCACAATCCGAATGCTCTGTATCAGATGTTGAACTGGTGTCTGATATTTCCAGATGTCGACTCACATGTCGATCTTCAGATTCTGGAATTTTTTCTATTTCCTCCTCTCCTCCTGTCGTTGCACTTGTACTTGGGTCTTCCAGATGTCGACTTACAGGTCGATCTTCAATTTCTGGAGCCCTGTTCGTCTCTTCCTCTGCATCAGATGCTGAACTGGTATCCAATATTTCCAGATGTCGATTCACAGGTCGAGCTTCAGGATCTGGAACTCTGATGGTATGGCTGGCATGTACCCAGTGTTTTATTCCTGCACATTTGACTGCAGTTGTTGTCACCAGGATCACTTGTCGTGGTTGGTCCCAGCGAGGAACCAAACAGTTTCTTCTTCGGTGGACTTTTATGCGGACCCAATCTCCTGGATTCAAATCATGAGCTGGTTTTCTTTCAAGAGTGGTTGCATCCGGTCCAACCTGATGAAACACAGAACGTACCACATCAGCCAATCCTTTGCAATAATCCAACACGAGATCATCAGTTATAGTCAGTAGTTTGTTGACAGGTACATGTGCTTGTCTCATTGCTCGTCCCATAATTATTTCGTGGGGACTGAGTCCTGTCTTTCTTTCCGGTATGCTTCTGATAGTCATTAAGACCAATGGCAAGGCATCTGGCCATTTGAGTCCTGTGGCTTGACACATTTTCCCTAACCTATTCTTTATTGTTCCATTCACTTGCTCTACTATTCCAGAAGCCTCTGGTCTGTATGCACAATGCAGTTTCTGTTTAATACTAAGCGCTTCACAAATCAGTTGAATTAATTCATTTTGAAAATGTGTTCCTCTATCTGTTTCAATCGTTACCAGAAAACCATACCTTGGAATGAATTCTCGCAGCATAAGTTTTGCTACTGTAATTCCATCATTCCTTCTGGTCGGGTATGCTTCCACCCAACGGGAAAAGAAACAGACGACTACAAGGACATACCTTAGTCTATTGCTTGGGGGCATTTCTATAAAATCCATTTGCATTCTCGTGAAAGGACCTCCCTCTTGTCCTATGGTTCCTAGACTCACTACTGTCTTTCTTCCTGGATTTAGCTGTTGACAGATAAGACATCTTTGACAAAGACTCTCAGCTATGGCTCTGAATTTTGGGTTATACCATGTTTGTCTAAAAAGTCTGATCATTGCATCCCTTCCAATATGTGCCTGTCCATGGTACATCCGTGCCATGTCAGAAATCATACTATCAGGCATAACTGGTCTTTCATCTCTGTAAACCCAAACATCATTTTCCTCCCGTTTTCTGCAACCTGCTTTTATCCAGCTATCTTTTTCCTCATCATCTGCTGCTTCCTGTAATTGTCTCACCTCATCCCACGTCTCGACAGGATTAGTAAAAAGCAAAGGACATGAAATATGCTCTCTTTCTCTGTTTCTGTTTAGTGAGACTACATTTTTGGCACAGTACTGAGCTATTTCATCAGCAAACTTATTACCAACAGTTATGTAGTCTTCCCCATTTTTATGTGCATTGCACTTTACCACCGCAATCTGTTTAGGCAGCTGTATCGCCTCAAGCAACTTTTTCACAAATTCACCATTTCTTATTGGGGTTCCTGCAGACGTCAAGAAACCTCTCTGGGACCAGATCTGCCCGAAGTCATGAACCACTCCAAAACCATATTGGCTATCCGTGATTATTGTGACTCGAACATTCTTTCCCAATTTGCATGCTTGAATTAGAGCAACCAGCTCCGCTACTTGAGCAGAACGTATCCCTCTCAAACAAGATGCTTCCATTACAGCAGCTACTGTGCATACGGCATATGCTGCACTCAGAACTCCATCATTCGTTCTCAAACATGAGCCATCCACGAACAGTATATAATCTGATTCTTTTAAAGGCTCATCCTGTATATCGGGTCTCGGTTTTGTACAATACTCAAGTACATTCAGACAATCATGATCAACTTCATCCATTTCAATCACACTCTCTTCATCTGGCAACGATGTTGAAGGATTCACATTTGTGCATCTGTCAATGGTGACATTGTCTGCACTCAAAATTACTTTTTCATACCTAGTCAGCCGACTATGTGTCATATATTGGGTCTTGGTTCTTGTCAAAAGAATCTCCACAGAATGAGGGACATATACTCTCAGTGGATATCCCATCACTATGCCTTCACTCTGCTCCAGACTTACACAAGTAGCAGCAACTGCTTTCAAACATCCAGGCAACACTTTTGCTACTGGGTCTAAGGCAGCTGAAAAATATGCAATGGGTCTTTTCATGTTTCCGTGTCTCTGCACTAGGACTGAAAACGCACACCCATCTCTTTCACTACAATACAACTCGAAATCTTTTTCATAGTCAGGCATTCCCAACGCCGGGGCTTCACACAGTTTTGTTTTTAATTCTCTGAATGCTTTCATTTCCTCATCATTCATTTCAAAAGGATCTTTAACATCCTTCTTTGTCAACCTCTGTAATGGTCTTGCAATTAATGAAAATCCACTTATCCATTGACGACAATATCCAACCATTCCTAGGAACATTCTTACTTCTCTCTGTGTCATTGGAGCTCTCATTCCTTGAATTATTTTTATCCTTTCAGTCGTTACCTTTCGCACTCCCTTTTCAATCTTATGTCCTAAATATTGGACCTCTTGTTGACAAAACTGCAATTTTGATGGGGATACCTTATGTCCTCTTTTTGCTAAATGATTCAGCAAAGCAATTGTATCGTTAACACATGCTTCCTTTGTTTTTGATGCCACCAGTAGGTCATCAATATACTGAACCATTACAGATTTCTGTGGCATCCTTAAATCTTCCAATGATTTCTTTAGAATCTGATAAAAGATTGAGGGTCTTTCTGTAAACCCCTGAGGAATTCAGCACCATGCCAAAATACGCTCTCCGAACCTGAACGCAAATAATGGCTGGCTATCTGGATGTAATGGGATAGAGAAAAATGCATGGCACAAATCAATAACTGTGTACCATTCTGCTTCGTGTGGAATCTGGTATAGAATTACAGCAGGGTTTGGTACTATTGGGCAGCAAGGTACAACAATTTTGTTTACCTTTCTCAAATCCTGTACAATTCTATATGTTCCATTCGGCTTTTTCAGTCCCATTATTGGTGAATTGCATGGACTGCTCATTATTTCTCTCAGAATCCCTTGTTCAATCATTTTATTTATTACAGGTGTTATTCCTTCAATTATTTCTGGTGTCAATTTATACTGTGGCGTATTTGGGTAACTTGTTCCTTCTTTAACAGAAATTTTAACAGGGTCTACTCCTATCATTAACCCTATATCTTCACCCGTAAAATCCCACACTTCCTGTTTCACTGTTTCTTTCAGTTCAATTGGGATTTTCTCTACATCAAACATAGGGAATAAATCATTCACTTCTGACTCTAAATTTACCATTGTCATTTTATATAATACGTCTTCATCCGGGGTCTGAAATGCAATCCCATCTGGAGTACAATAGATGGTGCAATTCATTTTGCAAAGTAGATCGCGTCCTAATAGGTTCACAGGACTGCAATCACACACCACAAATCGTGCATTTCACTGAATGGTCCAATATTTACCTCCACTAATTTGGTAAGAGGCGCCCTAATTTGCTGATTCGAAACACCCACGACTTGGATATGCTCACCTGAGAGAGGAAGGTTTGGAATTTCCACTGATCTAACAGTAGAACGGGTAGCTCCAGTGTCCACAAGGAATGTTACATTTGCACCATTCACTTCTCCATCCACAAATGGACCTGCTTGATCTACCTCTAGAGTTGCGCCAAGCACGCACTCTTCTTCCTCTCCTAGGCACCGTCATAAACTTTCATCCGACTCATTCCCATCCTGTCGTAACCAGTATTGAGATATGGCAGCTGCGCACGGCAATTGTGTTACCTGCTCTCCTCCGTAGAATCCTGTTTCTGCACTGTATTTCTGTGGATTAACACTCTTGGGAAGTGGTGGTTGAGGCACCTGACTTTGCTGGGTAACTAGCTGTGGTTGTTGTAGCTGTTGGTAACTCACCTCACTCTGCACCTGTGGATTTAATGATTGATTTTCCGCATTAGTTTTTGGAGGGAATTTACACTTGTTTCTCCAATGTCCTAACTTTCCGCAGTTGTGGCATAGCCACTTCTTCTTTGACTCTTCTATACTCATTTGACCTTTTCCTTTACCTATATTTGGTCTGGATTTAGTCTGTCCCGCCTCATTAACATGATTATTCAATTGAGCTTCTTGTTTTTCTGCTACTTTCACCTGTGCCCACATTGCTTTCTCTTTCAATTTACGCTGTCTACACTCAATGTCATCACTGCAGTATTTTGCATATCTCAAAACCTCATCTACCGTGCTGTTTTGCCAACAAATCATATGTTGCTTAATCATTTCACTTATTTCTGGTTTCAACCCATAAACAAATCTATATACGAAATGACTCATGTCCTTCTCATTTAGTGTCTCATAGCCACTATACTTTTAAAAACTAACAGTAGTCTTTCATAATACGCGTGTACAGATTCTTTACTTTCCTGTGTGGTTCTGTCGATTTTTACCCAATCCGTTTCTTTGGGTGGGATTTTATTTTTCAAAAAGGTAATAACTTGGTCATATTTCCTCATCACTTCTAGTCCTGGCGCTCCTGTTTTAGCATCTCTTGGATATTCTACAGTTGGCCAATCAATAGTAATCTTACATTCTGTCCACAAATCAGCTGGTACTACTATGTCAAATAATCCATCCAAATCTATCCATAACACCTTCGAAACCTTAACAAACCTCTCTACTTGTCTGTACCATTCTACTGGTTTTTCTCTCAATTTTGGGAAGTCATTTGTAAATGACAGTATATCTTGTCTAGACCAGGGGACATGCACATAACTACCTCCTGGAGTTTCTCTCATCGGGTACTCCCTTACAATTGATTCCTTGTCTGTCACCGCAAAAGCCAAAGACACTTTATCTGTCGTTTTCTCATTCCTTTTAGTCCACCTGCTTCTCCATCTATCCACATCACCCCATTTTCTCAGCAAAACAATTAATTCTTTTATTTGGGTTAACCGTCCTGATGTGTTCAAATTTTCTATATCTTTCTCGCAAAAATCTACTCTATATGGTTTCTGCAAACTTCTCACCTTTACAAATTCTACTCCTAGTTCATTTGCTGTTTCTTCTAATTTGTCATGTAAATTTCTAGCTCTCCATGTAATGCTCTTACATAAGAACATTATCTCATCATCCTGATAAGTTTTCAATTTTTCTGTACCAATTGTCCCTAAGATTAATTCCTCCATATCTATTTTTAACCTAATTACATCTAATGGTTTTGATTCTGTCTCTTTCGTTTTCAGGGTTTTCATCCATTCATTCAATTCATCCGGAGTCGGACCTACAGGTGTACTATTTAATTCTATCCAATTTTTACTTCTTTCTGGTGTCTCCGACGCAGACTCAGTTCCCATAGGAATCCTCCTAAACTCATTCTCATTTACCGTCAAATTAGTAGGTGGGCTTGGTCTACATGAACTGACCAGATTTCTTGCACCTTCATTGTCTAGTTCCATCCCTTCTTTCCTTCTTTGCAAGTTTGAATTCATAGGAATGACCAAAGAATGTTCTTCTATCTTTTGATTCTCAAAAACGGGTATTACTGGACCTATTGTTACTGGTACAGTTACAGCTTCCATATTCATTGTTAATTCTCTTATCTTTTCAGTCAGTTCTCTCGTGGTTTTTGCTAATTCAGTTGTATTGTCACTTTCAACTTTCTCACTTTGTGGGGTTTTCAATTGATCTTGTGACCTATTTATTTCGTATCCCTGTTCGGGATTTTTATTCCTCCCAGTTTCCATTGGCGGTGCATTAGGTGTCACCACCGCAGAATTCTGTTGGTATGGAGGTGGGTTTCTGTTTAAAATATCTTCCAGCAATTCATCTTCCGTCTCACTACCACCATACCTGTACCTTTCAGTAACTAAATGCTTCTTTTTCTCTGTACCTTTTCTCCTTGCTTCTTCCTCAACTGTAAAAGCTGGAAACAAACCTCCTGTCATACTAGCATATCTCCAACGCTTTATTCTGTCCTCATGATTCACTCCCCATAACCTTCCGGGTACAAACTCATGATTTTTTAATCCTCTGAATCTTTCTCGTTCATACATCTCATCTTCCCATTCACTTAAAGCTTCAAACTGTGTTGGTCTAGGTTTAGGCTCAAGCATTGTCATCTTCTCCCTCAAATTCCGAAGTACAGCTACCCTAAATGAACCATTCTCAGGAAATGCTAATACTCCATCATTTTGAGTATATTTAGTCCAATTTTCTAACCATATGCAGGGATGATATCCGTATTTCAGCATCATATGCGAAGCTGGTGATTTCGGCAGAGGAATTACTTGTCCCTCTCTAGTCACTACCTTTTTGTCTTTCTTAAAAAAATTCTTAATTTTCGCCATCCACGACGTTTTCTCTCTACCATACTCATAATAAGCCATAATTCACGATCTCTTTCCTTTTCAAAGTCCGCAATTCAACACTGTTCTCTATGCGTTATTCGGACCTATCACAGCGCGACTCACACCAACGCTCCAATCCTAAGCTTCTACGTCACTGCTTATCCAACCACTCCTAGCGCGTCTCACACCAACGCACCAATCAGAGCGTCTTCTGTATAACCAGTGCACTGTCCAATCCCAGCGCGGCTTTTGTCAACGTCAGTTCTGCTCCTGACCCCTCCTTTACAAAATTTATCGGCAATTTATTTTTCGACTGTTCTTGGTTAGTTACGACATTAAAAACACATTTCCATTGTCTGATTTCGCTAACAAAGTGACAGTTTTATTCTATTTCGCAAGAATACAGTTTTGTTCGATAAGTGTAGCACTTCCCTCTACCTTACCCTTCTTTCAAGCAAGGGGTAAACCCGTTTCTCTGGGGATAAAACACATGTGGAGACTACACTGCTCCTGAGAATTAAGGCCAGAGTTTCACAAGAAAACCGGTTGCTATTTCACTCACACACCTTTTATACGGAAAATGTCCCTATCATAACACAACCTGTGTTATCACCAATATGAACTCAGACAATGCACTATTCCATGTGACTTCTCTTGTCACACGTGTCCACTTCCTACTTCCCGGAAGCTTCAAAACCTTTGACTTACATATAACGTAATACCATACAACATGAAGTGTTATACATAAAAATAACAAATAATCAATAATCAATAATCACCAAACTATCTATAGTAACCATAACTCTGCTACCAAGAAATCTGATCCAGCGCTATCAATAAAATTTCTTCTCCTATATGCTTTGGACGTCCAGGTACAAATATCCCTTTTCCACAACTATATCCATATGATGGTGGGGCCCATAACACCGCATAAACATTCACTCTCTCATATATTCCCTGGATTTCATCCGTTTTTACTTAGGAGAAAACAGTTAATGACTTGCTGGAAGGAGACGGGATACCTTTTAAAACGTCATAATACTTCTCAAACTTTAAGGTATTCCGCTCATTGGTCGATGGACCAACTAGTAGGAATCAGTTGATGGTGATTAAGACCACCTCAATCACTATAAACTTTTAAACATTTACATTTATCATTGAGCTAAAGAACCACAGACTCATTGTTTTAAAGATAATAAAGTTTATCTAATTTTTAGAAGCATGAATACATTTCAAATTTATTATTCAGATTATTACATTTATCATCATTATAAGAATAAATTGAAATTGCAATGCATACCTATTAGATGGAAAAACAAAATTCGTCACAGCAATGAATTCAGATCACAGCATAGAACTCCCGAAAAACTGTCTATGTGTCCCGTTAAAACAGGCCTTCTCGACGGACCACCTATATGGTGTTTCCGCCACAATCCCGTTCTTTTCCCATTTAGTATTTAAGAATAAAAAAGGTCTAATAGTATTAAAATGGAAAATCTATTAAAAGCAAAAAGGTTCTCCAGCAATAGCGTCCCGTGCTCGACAAAAATATAAAAACAGCAGCTTCTTCCCCTCCCTGAGAGTAGGTCTTCTTATACCCTAATACTAGCTTACTAAGTGAAAATGTTACATCTTTGTGGGCGAGATTCTCTCTAATTGGTCCATTTGGGGTCAGTATACATCTCATTATGAATATCCTTGTTCAACCAGTTCTTGTTATTGGTAACCCTGGGCAAAGCACTACGCTACGCTCGCGTAGTTTGCGAAGTTTGCGCTACTTTGCACTACGCGAATTGCACGTAGCACAGTGCAAACACGCATAGCGTAGTGCAGCGGTCATTTTTTGCTTGCTCGCGGTCCTCAACGTCAAGTTGGCGACCGCGAGCAAGCAAAATGACATCCCGGCGAGCCTTTTTCCTCGTTCGCGATCAGCAACATCAAGTTGCCGATCGCGAGCGTGGAAAAAAAACCTCCCGGCGAGATTCTCAACGCGGGGAGGTCAGGTTTCTCATTGCGAGTGGTTGCGCATGCTCGCGACCGCTCGCGATGAGAAACTACCAGTCCGCGTTGAGAAAGCTGCCGCTCGAGTAAAAATCTACTCGAGCGGCAGTAAAAGACAGCTCACACTGTGCAAGATGCCGTTTTCAATGATTGCACAGTGCGCACAAGCATCCGGCACTGTGCAATCATCGCGAACAGCGCACTACGCAGTTCGCGTAGTGCTACGCGTAGCTCTCGTAGTGCGAAGTGCACTTTGCGTAGCTTCGCGTAGCGCTACTTCGCGAACTACGCCCAGGGTTAGTTAATAGTTCATTCTTCTTGTCATTTCTCACGGGTTCTCACGGCGTTTTTGCTCTACCTCTACATCTTATACTGGTCATTTATTTATGCCCAGTTCAATCTGCTGCCTAACTATTAATCGCGTTGTGTGTGTATATATATATACATCTTTTATTTATTTACCTTGGTTGTGAAATTTTGTATGGCCAATCTGTATTTCAAACTTATGCATGCCAGGTAGTACGTGCTTTTTTATAATAGGATTTCATGACTCATAGTTCTACTGTTGGACATATGTGGATTTTTAATTTGGATGGCAGTAATTTAGTTGCGTGTAGTGAGGTTTTGTTCTTTGGATAACCTCTGTTATAGATACTCCAGTAGAGTGATTATCTTCTGCCTTTTCTTTAGGGAATTTGGATTATTGCGACTTTACCTGATTTTAAGATTATAGTTTCTATGATACATTTTCTTAGTGGTAAGTGTATGGAGATTTCGTTATGAGCACTAAAGTGGTGTGGTGGTTTTGATCTTGATTACTTCTCTTCACAATATCTATTCACAATGTTGTCCAGTATAGCAGCACGTATGCACGGTATGGGTGAGGGTTTTCTGATTCCTATTGTCTATCCTTGCACCCCTTAATGATTGGTACTTAATAAGAAACATGCCTCTTTTTTGGTCAGATTTATGTTTCTTCTATGCTGTATATTACAACGCATGTTTATCTATGGTTAAGACAATATGGCTGAGGGACTTGTTGTATCATCTATACAAGTGCTGGGTGTTACATAATGTAATATGGCTACTTTGTATTTGTTTTAGCCCTGATGAAGTCAATGGCTTATTGCCGTATAGACGAAACACGTGTTGGCATGGTTTGTGGCTTGGACAACAAATGTTAAGAAGATTGGAATATGGATGCTTTGATCTTGGAATAAAACAAGAAGAAACTATTACGGATTAAGACTTGAATCTTTATATGTGCTCTTACTTCAGTGTTTTTGCTCAGGCTACCAATTGTTAAATTTACGGTGTGCATCTGACTTACCATGACTAGAGCGGTGGTCCCTATTTTATAGGTCTAAACGTACAATGAGAAGTTGAAACTATAAACAGCATGCTTACTGGCATTGACTGGAAAACATGACTGGCGTAATGCATGCCCATTCCCATTTGCATCAGGTCTCCTGCCTTGGAATGATGTTGACCCTCCGAACACATCAAACGCTTTCCATAGACTTCATATGGGTCACCATCTCAGCACCTTCCTTGCAGTTTGGAAATGTGTTCACCTCTATTTAGTTCAATGAGATCACCCACCACAAAGGAATGACTGCACTCTCCTTTAAAGCTTTTTAGATTGAGGGGTATGTTTAAATCACCCTTAGGAGATGGGGGCCAGCCCAGTCCTTTGATGGCTGTAACACGATCTGTGAGTGCCTCAGGGCTCCTTAAAAGGTAACCAGGGAAAGCATTCATTTCAGTTGCTGGGTTACCCACTAAAGTTTTGCTCTTTTTCTCACAAGGGGATAAGTAGAAAATATGATTCTAACCAATTGATACAAGGAAAACGGCACATTAACACACTAAATAAATGCCACTTTGCAATGAGTCTTTGAACAGATACAAGACATTCTGAACGTGGGAGGGACCAAAACCAGTCTTTCCGTGGTGAAAAAATATCCATACATCTGCGCCTTTCAGTTATATGGTACTTCGCAGTTTTGTCCTGCGCCTTTCAGTTATATGGTACTTCGCAGTTTTTTCCTGTGCCGAAATTTCCACATAGATCCTGTTTTCCTCTCGCAAAATGACTGATAAGGTGTGGAATCGGCTATCTGAATTCCACACATTTTCTCTCCAACCAGTTTTCCCGTTCAGCTTTCGCCTTGTATTACCTGGCGAAATAAAATCACGGTTGAATGTTATTAACACAAAACGCAATATTCTAGTTGGGGAAAACACTTTTTACGCCCAAGTCCAGCATTTCCGGCCCTCAGGCAAGCTTAATAACAAACGCAGTATCCTGTTTTTTTTACATTCAATATCACCAGATTGCAAAATGTAGGTGCGTCATAATCGCATGACTGAACATCACGCTGCCAGCTCTGTGAAAGGTTGACAGTTACTTGTTAAAACAAAAACTCGTGCCAACGTCCATACTTACCTAGAGAACACGAGGAAGGCAGTTGAATTTCCACGGCTGTTTTAATTGATGCGCTCATCTCAACTCACCCTCATTTGAAGTGTGTCATCGGGCTCGTAAAAACAAGCATTAAAACCCAATTAGACGCCAAAGTGATCTCCCATCCTGAAAAACTTCCCTAATCTCCCCAAATATTTTGTAATCCATTGATTACAGTGGGATCACCCTATTTGGAGAGTCAAAATGTCGAGGAGTCTATTTATGTGTGACCATGTGTATGGCTGGGTCAAACACAGCGAAAGACTCGACAATGACTCGTAGATACTAATAATTAACAAAATCCTCGCGTCATTAAGCCGCTTGAGCAAAACAAACACGCCGATATAAAAAAAAATAGGTTAACTCCCGGATTAACCACATTTAATTGTTCTCCTGAGATTTAATTTTCAAAGACGTGCTGTGAGATCCCTAATGAATTTATTGTGGGTTCAAACCTGAAAGAGAAAAACCGGTTTTCAACCTTCTAGCCTTGCTTGTCGCCCCAAGCAGTTTCCAATGCACTGGTGTTTATCACAACTGCTTTATCGCCGAACTAGTTCTGTCTGGCCAGGTAGTAAAAGGATTACTATTATTTTCCTCCCCTCTTGCTCTCTCGCTGACCTTTATTCACCTTTGCCCTCTGACCCGACTTCAGTCTTTCACCTTATCCTTGGTCAACAGCTATGTTTTTTTCAGATAGGATTGCACAACACTGAAACGTTCAGACGAAAAGCTGAATTCTTATACACTAACGTTCTAAATTACCAGTAAATATTCCAAAACAAGCATTGGTAAAGGCAGTGGGTCTCGCCTTCCGGAGCTATTACCTTTGCCAACTGTTTTAGCAATGATGTATCCGCCGTACCGTGCAGCACAGCTCAAGAAGAATAAAACAAGCATTGGCATAGCCAATAGGTCTCGCCTTTGGGGCCTTATAAGAGTTTAGCCAGAGCTATTGACTTTGCCAATGTCTTCAAGCTGTGCTGTAGAGAAGTGTGGCTGCTGTGCAGCATGCTGAAAAGTTATAATAAAAAAGTGTCAGAAGCATTTTTGTTACTTTATATATGACCAAGAAGGCATTATGTAAAACTGAACGACCATATTAAAAAAAGTCTTTACAATAAAAAATTTCCTCAGTTTTCTTTTGTTCTTGCAATGCTGGCAACTTGTTTCTTCCTATTGCAATGGTTGTTTGTTAAAGCTTTTTTTTTGAGGGGGCATAAACAATCGGAGGGTGAAGGTTAGGAACTAGTACCTGTATTATAACACTAGCAGCGGCCAGACGCTAGGGGAGAATCAACAGATGCCAGATTCCGAGAGCAGGCTGAGATGGTGCTGAGTGATGCTGAGGTGGTAGTGGTGGTGGTGGTGACTGTTGCGGAGACGATGCTGAGGTGATGCTGAATGATACTCAGGTCTTGCTGAGTGATACTGCTGTGGTGCTGAGTGATGCTGTGGTGGTGCTGAGTGATATTGTCTTGGCGCTGAGTGATGCTGTGGTGGTGCTGAGTGATATTGTGGTGGGGCTGAGTGAAGCTGTGGTGGCCCTGAGTGATGCTGTTGTGGCCCTGAGTGATGCTGTGGTGGCCCTGAGTGATGCTGTGGTGGCCCTGAGTGATGCTGTGGTGGCCCTGAGTGATGCAGTGGTGGCGCTGAATGATGCTGTGGTGGTGCTGAATGATGCTGTGGTGCTGCTGAGCGATGCTGTGGTGGTGCTGAGCGAAGCTGTGGCGGTGCTGAGCGATGCTGTGGCGGCGCTGAGTGATGCTGTGGCAGCGCTGAGTGATGCTGTGGTGGCGCTGAGTGATGCTGTGGCGGCACTGAGTGATGCTGTGGCGGCACTGAATGATGCTGTGGCGGCGCTGAGTGATGCTGTGGCGGCGCTGAGTGATGCTGTGGTGGCGCTGAGTGATGCTGTGGTGGCGCCGAGTGATGCTGTGGTGGCGCTGAGCGATGCTGTGGTGGTGCTGAGTGATGCTGTTGTGATGCTGAGTGATATTGTTGTGGCACTGAGTGATGCTGTGGTAGTTCTGAGTGATGCTGTGGTGGTGCTGAGTGATGCTGTGGTGATGCTGAGTGATATTGTTGTGGCACTGAGTGATGCTGTGGTAGTTCTGAGTGATGCTGTGGTGGTGCTGAGTGATGCTGTTGTGGCGCTGAGTGATGCTGTGGTGGCGCTGAGTGATGCTGTGGTGGCGCCGAGTGATGCTGTGGTGGCGCCGAGTGATTCTGTGGTGGCGCCGAGTGATGCTGTGGTGGCACCGAGTGATGCTGTGGTGGCGCCGAGTGATGCTGTGGTGGCGCCGAGTGATGCTGTGGTGGCGCCGAGTGATGCTGTGGTGGCGCCTAGTGATGCTGTGGTGACCCTGAGTGATGCTGTGGTGGCCCTGAGTGATGCTGTGGTGGCCCTGAGTGATGCTGTGGTGGCCCTGAGTGATGCAGTGGTGGCGCTGAATGATGCTGTGGTGGTGCTGAATGATGCTGTGGTGCTGCTGAGCGATGCTGTGGTGGTGCTGAGCGAAGCTGTGGCGGTGCTGAGCGATGCTGTGGCGGCGCTGAGTGATGCTGTGGCGGCGCTGAGTGATGCTGTGGTGGCGCTGAGTGATGCTGTGGCGGCGCTGAGTGATGCTGTGGCGGCACTGAATGATGCAGTGGCGGTGCTGAGTGATGCTGTGGTGGCGCTGAGTGATGCTGTGGTGGCGCCGAGTGATGCTGTGGTGGTGCTGAGCGATGCTGTGGTGGTGCTGAGTGATGCTGTTGTGATGCTGAGTGATATTGTTGTGGCACTGAGTGATGCTGTGGTAGTTCTGAGTGATGCTGTGGTGGCCCTGAGTGATGCTGTGGTGGCGCTGAATGATGCTGTGGTGGTGCTGAATGATGCTGTGGTGCTGCTGAGCGATGCTGTGGTGGTGCTGAGCGAAGCTGTAGCGGCTCTGAGTGATGCTGTGGCGGCGCTGAGTGATGCTGTGGTGGCGCTGAGTGATGCTGTGGTGGCGCTGAGTGATGCTGTGGTGGCGCTGAGTGATGCTGTGGTGGCGCTGAGTGATGCTGTGGTGGCGCTGAGGGATGCTGTGGTGGCGCCGAGTGATGCTGTGGTGGCGCTGAGCGATGCTGTGGTGGTGCTGAGTGATGCTGTGGTGATGCTGAGTGATATTGTTGTGGCACTGAGTGATGCTGTGGTAGTTCTGAGTGATGCTGTGGTGATGCTGAGTGATGCTGTGGTGGCGCTGAGTGATGCTGTGGTAGCGCTGAGTGATGCTGTGGTGGCGCCGAGTGATGCTGTGGTGGCGCCGAGTGATGCTGTGGTTGCACCGAGTGATGCTGTGGTGGCACCGAGTGATGCTGTGGTGGCGCCGAGTGATGCTGTGGTGGCGCCGAGTGATGCTGTGGTGGCGCCTAGTGATGCTGTGGTATCGCCTAGTGATGCTCTGGTGACCCTGAGTGATGCTGTGGTGGTGCTGAGTGATGCTCTGGTGGCCCTGAGTGATGCTGTGGTGGCCCTGAGTGATGCTGTGGTGGCGCAGAGTGATGCTGTGGTGGCGCAGAGTGATGCTGTCGTGGCGCAGAGTGATGCTGTGGTTGCGCTGAGTGATGCTGTTGTGGTGCCGAGTGATGCTATGGTGGCGCTGAGTGATGCTGTGGTGGCACCGAGTGATATTGTTGTGGCGCCTAGTGATGCTGTGGTGGCCCTGAGTGATGCTGTGGTGGCCCTGAGTTATGCTGTGGTGGCGCAGAGTGATGCTGTGGTGGCGCAGAGTGATGCTGTCGTGGCGCAGAGTGATGCTGTGGTTGCGCTGAGTGATGCTGTTGTGGTGCCGAGTGATGCTATGGTGGCGCTGAGTGATGCTGTGGTGTCACCGAGTGATATTGTTGTGGCGCCTAGTGATGCTGTGGTGACCCTGAGTGATGCTGTGGTGGTGCTGAGTGATGCTGTGGTGGGGCTGAGTGATGCTGTGGTGGCGCAAAGTGATGCTGTGGTGGCGCCGAGTGATGCTGTGGTGGCGCCGAGTGATGCTGTGGTGGCGCCGAGTGATGCTGTGGTGGCACCGAGTGATGCTGTGGTGGTGCCGAGTGATGCTGTGGTGGCGCCGAGTGATGCTGTGGTGGCGCCGAGTGATGCTGTGGTGGCACTGATTGATGCTGTGGTGGCGCCGAGTGATGCTGTGGTGGCGCCGAGTGATATTGTTGTGGCCCCTGAGTGATGCTGTCGCGCCCCTGAGTGATGCTGTGGTGCCCCTGAGTGATGCTGTGGTGACCCTGAGTGATGCTGTGGTGGCGCTGAGTGATGCTCTGGTGGCCCTGAGTGATGCTGTGGTGGCCCTGAGTGATGCTGTGGGGACGCTGAGTGATGCTGTGGTGAAGCTGAGTGATGCTGTGGTGGCGCTGAGTGATGCTGTGGTGGCGCTGAGTGATGCTGTGGTGGCGCTGAGTGATGCTGTGGTGGCGCTGAGTCATCCTGTGGTGGTGCTGAGTCATCCTGTGGTGGTGCTGAGTCATCCTGTGGTGGTGCTGAGTCATCCTGTGGTGGTGCTGAGTCATCATGTTGTGGTGCTGAGTGATCCTGTGGTGGTGCTGAGTGATGCAGTGTTGGCCCTGAGTGATGATGTGGTGTCGCTGAGTGAAGCTATGGTGGTGCTGAGTGATGCTGTGGTGGCGCGGAGTGATGTTGTGGTGCTGCTGAGAAATGCTGTGGTGGCGCTAAGTGATGCTGTGGTTGCACTGAGTGATGCTGTGGTTACACTGAGTGATGCTGTGGTGACGGTTGAGTGATGCTGTGGTGGCGCTGAGTGATGCTGTGGTGGCGCTGAGTGATGCTGTCGTGGCGCTGAGTCATCCTGTGGTGGTGCTGAGTCATCCTGTGGTGGTGCTGAGTCATCCTGTGGTGGTGCTGAGTCATCCTGTGGTGGTGCTGAGTGATCCTGTGGTGGTGCTGAGTGATGCAGTGTTGGCCCTGAGTGATGATGTGGTGTCGCTGAGTGAAGCTATGGTGGTGCTGAGTGATGCTGTGGTGGCGCGGAGTGATGTTGTGGTGCTGCTGAGAAATGCTGTTGTAGCGCTGAGTGATGCTGTTGTGGCGCTAAGTGATGCTGTGGTTGTGCTGAGTAATGCTGTGGTTGCACTGAGTGATGCTGTGGTTGCACTGAGTGATGCTGTGGTGGCGTTGAGTGATGCTGTGATGGCGTTGAGAGATGTTGTGTTGGTGCTGAGTGATGCTGTGCTGGCTCTGATTGATGCTGTGGTTGCGCTGAGTGATGCTGTGGTTGCGCTGAGTGATGCTGTGGTGATGCTGAGTGATGCTGTGGTGTTGCTGAGTGAGAGATAGAGTGAAGATATAATGCCCAATTAGAGAGGGTGGTGAGAGAGAAAGAGAGAGAAAGGGTGTACATAGAATAAAGAGTGGAGCGGGATAGAGAGAGAGAAAGAAGGGGAGAGAGAGTGAATGAAGGAGTTTGAAAGAGAAACAGATAAAGGGGTGAGAGTGAATGAAAGGCTAAAAAAGATAGAGAGGGGAGAGTTAATGAAGTAGAGAGAGAGAATTCGAGAGGGGAGAGAGAGAGAAGGAGAGAGACAATAAGAGTGGGGGGTGTGGAGTTTAAATAGAGTGAAGAAGTGACGCGAAAAAAGTAACCTTAAATATAGCTTTGTGCTTTGCGCGAATAAATATAAAAAAAAAAAACAGAGTGAGACAAAAATACTGGTAATTAGGCTGTGACTCCCAATATAAAACAAATAGCGATATAAGGTGAAATCAACCCACCGAAGCAATATTTCTAACTAGACAAAAAAAAGCTTGCATTTCAATGCTAATCGCTGTTGTTTTTCATGTGACTGTAGTCCAGGGCCGTCAGTTGGTAATGTGAGCTGCTGCTGCGATTGAAACATCAGAGTCCAGAGAGTTAATGAGCCATGACGAGGAAATGAGGAAGAGATAGGAAACCCAGATGGCAGCTGCGCGCGTGCACACCATCGTGAACGCAAGCTGGTCGCCAGCCGAAAGCCAGTGGGTTTGCACTTCCAAAACCCGCTTACTAAAACTCTCGGCCAGACCAGCACAAGCGCTGGTGCAGGCCGAGACCTAAAAAGGATAAAGAAAGTTATGCCGCAGCCACCAGCGTCATTTTCTAGGCACGTAGGTCAAGCATGGATGCGCCTACAAAATGAAGCAGGCACTTTTTAAAATTTTTATTTATCAATCGAGTGGGATTGGTAAATAAAAATGCAAAAAATGCAAATGTATTTTTTATGAAAAAAAGTGGGTGAGGGAAGCAACAAGGGGGGGGCGGAAGCAACACGGGGTGGAAGTGACAGGGGGCGCAGTTGGAGGTAACCAACACATGGCTGCGGTTAGAGGGAAGCAACACGTAGGGTACCAGTAGGGTGCTGAGAAAAGCAAATGAGTGAGAGAGGGAGCAATGTGGAGCGCGGAGGGGGAAAAGCAAACTGGCAATAGAGAGCAACGTGGAGCTGGGGGGAGAGGCACACGGGGGAGAAAGCAATATGGGGTAGCAGCACACGAGGGCAAGTGCATCACAGAGAGGTGAGGGGGGAGAATCACAAGGGCAGGAGAGAGCAGGTTGGAGGGGGGAAGAAAAGTAAATCAGGAGACAAGTACACTCCTGTGGCATGCTTAAGACAAAATCAAAAAGTATTTCCCTAAAAGTGAGCAGTGGAAGGGCCGGGCGTACATAAATTGGTATTGTTCCAAGGAAGGGACAGACACAAGATGGACAAGGCAAGACATCGAATAGGAAATAAGCAAATCAGACTGACTGTGAAGCTACCCAGTGGTAAGCAATGTGCAGGCTGCAAGCCCATCTACGTCCTTGGTAAGTCCATAATGTTTTTTTCACAACGAGGCAGCTGCACTGTCTGGTGGGCTTGACCTAAGGAAATTTACAGTGACCTACCACTGCATAAAGCTTTTAACATTTCGAATGAGCACAGTTAATGTATCAGATAACATCCTCCCTAAAGGCTTGCTCCAGACGGTTCCACTAAAAGTAGACCAGGGAAGAATGTATTAACAAGCTATATATTTGCATGAGAGAATTATACCATAGAAATTCTGAGAGGTAACCACCAGAAAGAAGAAGAGGGAAATACAATGGGTCTGTTTTTAATGTGTGAAGGCAGGTTGAGCGAGGCACATTTAGGGAGCCAGCAGGAATGGTCAAAGGGGGCTATAATTGTAAAGTAGTCCCTCATGCAGTTTATATCGAAGGATATACCTAAACAGCCAATAATATTAGGTATGAAGTGAATTTTCTACTGGACTAAGCAAAGAGGTGATTGGAAATTAGAGGCCAATGGCTGAAAAAGGGTGGTTGAAAAAGCTGTTGCTTAAAGGGGGCAGACCGAAAGCAATAGGTCTGTTTGACAGATGTGCTGGAAAACGCCAGACCTAATGAGGCTCATAGTAACAAAATCCAAATCAGGTTCCAATGAGGTAACATTGTACACATTAATCCTCATCTATACATACAAGAGCCCTGAATCCAGAGGTCATACTATGTGCTAACGTTAGGACCACATCGTAGTACTACCCTTAGATTTAATGTAGGACTCCATAAGAGCTTGCCCATACTTTACTCTTTACCTCGACATTCCACCATAACTCCCTGCATTCTTGTTTAAAACTTTGCACTCCACTGTCAGTCATCTTCGAATATGTGTGTGTGGAGGTGACCAGTCAACCATACTTTGCACACACTCAGGCTTAGAAAACTATCTACACAACAGATATTTGTGCTCAACACACTGATGCTAATCACTTAAAAAACATACCAATTGACGTGTCGATGAACGTTAAGCATGGTAGAAATGTGCAGCAACCATATTGCCCTCATTTCTAACATTACAGCATAATTTATATTTTCCAGGTGATCCAGTTAGCGTGGGGCCTGCTGTCCAGAATATTTCTTCTAAAATCACATATAAAATGGTGCCACTTGACACAGACCTGGTTTCTGATGGTTCTAGGGTCTAGCTCCTGCTTTTCCTCATTTGCGAAATCAAGTTATATCCCTCTCAATGCATACAGTGTTCAATTGCATTTTTCATTGTGGCCCCACACTTGCAAAAAACCATTAGAGGAGGCTGAGCTGTCTCCAAGTTAGAAGTCCCTTGTGGAATTTCTCTCACTTTGCCACTGAGTCAACACCTACACATTGCCACCTTCACAGCAAGAAATCTAGTTTAACAGTCATGCTCCCTTAACACCAGATGATGTCCATTGATCTCCTACAACAACTGTTCTGTTGGCATTCAAGGGATGGTACATCTGCATGACATTTTTAGATTTTGCTTGACAGTGCAGCTCTCTCCAGACCTTATGTGATAATCAGAAAAAAAGCTTCATGAAGCACTGCTAAGAGATGAGCTTTGCTCCACCCAAAGCTGATTAGCTTTAGTACAAAATTTGATTGGACATAAGGTGTGCCAGTCTGCTCATAAAATAGCTCGATTGTGTCTGCTCTGCCATCGGGCCATGTGCGATATGCTGCTCTGGCAACAGATCCACTGGTTACTGAAGCAAAGGGTATATAATTTTATGACGGTGATATAGTGTGTTAGAAGCGGTTATGTTTGTTTAAGTAAAAGGAACGTGTAAGTCTTTAGCTTGGCCTTCTCTGCCAGTTCACCTCCAAACTGTTTTCTGAACTCGTTTAGGACTCTGCACACTTTACTACTGCTAACCAGTGGTCAAGTGCTTGTGCTCTCTCCTTTAAACATGGTAAAATTGGCCTACACCTCATTGGCACATTCAATCTACTTACAAGTCCCTAGTAAAGTGGTACAACATGTACCCAGGGCTTGTAAATTAAATGCTACTAGTGGGCCTGCAGCACCTATTGTGCCACCCACTTAAGTGAACATTTAAAACATGCCTCAGGCCTGCCATTGCAGCCTGTGTACAGTTCTAAACTGCCAATTCGACTTGTCAAAATAAACCTTTTGCCAAGCTTAAAACCCCCATTTTAATATATTTAAGTCACCCCTAGAGCAGGATGCATTGTATTTAAAAGGTTGGACACATACATTTAGGTTTTGAAATATCCTGGTAGTGAAAAACTCACTGTTTGGCCTGATTTAGCGGTACGTCCCATTATGTTCTTCTCTGCAGCCGCAAATTCTGTTCAGCGGCTCCTCTCTGGAAGGCTATTCAGACCTCTGAAGCCCTCGTTGGATACAACCTGCAGCTTTGTCCCGCTGGAAATCATCGACTTCCAAAAAAGAGACTAAGAACAAAGAAATCATCCCAGCGATTTCATCCAGCGGCTCCCCAAAGATGATGCCTCCTCTTCAGACACCGCTGGCTGCCTTGCCCAGCTGAACTTTACCTTCTCAGACATTTTTCTTCAAACATTCTTTTAAGTCTGAAGGTAAACGGAGGCTGGGCCCAATATTCCTTGTATATCCGAACCGCGCTCCATCACGGTTAGCCATAACTTTCGACTTTGCCCCGGTCTCGCGTGAGTAGATATCTGCGACTGGCGCTTTGATCTTGTAGGCGCTAGTTTTTACTAAAAACTTTGAAAATTCATAACCGGTTCTACTGATTGGATTATTATCATTTTGGTGTCAAATAATTTTTTTAATTCTGCTCTAATTTTCCAAACTGGTGTGGGATTTTGTGCTGTGTTTTCACTTTACTACTGTTTGAGTGCTGCATTAATACTTTACATACTGCCTCTAAGTCAAACCTGACTGCTTTTGTGCCAATCCACCAGAGGGATAAATACAGGTTAATTGAGTGCCTTTTGTGATTCACCTTGATAAAGAGTGTGGCTGTTGATTGAGAAAGGCTCACACCGCCCTAAACCAACAACCCAATTTCTCACAGTAAGGAATTTCTTGAAAATGGAGAAAGAAGAGCATGCTTTATCTAGACTTGTTGGGGTGTCCCTCTGCCATCTCCACGCGGTCTCACAAATCAAAGTGAAGATGAAGAAAAAAACACAATGCTTTTTCAGAAAACAAAACAAAACTAACGGGCTCCAGATGAAGCCTTCTCTGCACAGTCCTCCTCCCTGTCTCATCTCTGATTCCATTGACATGAAACTTGAAGAGGAAACTCCACACATGCTGTGAAGCTGTAGAAAAACGTGCATGTGTATTCCCTGGGCATCAATGCACTGTGAGTTGCCTTCCTCTGTGGCGGTGAGGAAACAAAGAAAATGTGTATCGTGCACAAGCATTCCTCATTCATCTCACTTCTCCTATGCTCTGTGCCTTGGCCAGTATGTCGCCATGTTAACAAGATTTATTTAGCATGTATGTCTGACTCCATGCTGAAATACCTGTACCACAAAAAGCAGCATTATCACCAGTACCACCATTATCAAGAGTACCATCTCCACCAGTGCAGTACGACCACCACTACCACCAACTCTACT
Organism: Calotriton arnoldi; assembly: GCA_963921515.1. Lineage (NCBI taxonomy): Eukaryota > Metazoa > Chordata > Amphibia > Caudata > Salamandridae > Calotriton > Calotriton arnoldi. The sequence continues at coordinate 59,407 of CAWUFW010008477.1, read as the reverse complement.
TTCACCAGCACCATCAAGACCAGTACCACCATTACCACCACAATCAGAATCACCAGTACCACCACCACAGTAATACCACAACCACCATTACACCACCACCAGTAACACAAACAGTAATATCACCAAAAGTCAATTGGCTCCGTGACCAAGACGCAAGGCTCACATTGCACCCCCTTTTATATCTGCCATTTACAGCCTAACCAAGGAACATGGTGAACCATTTTTCTTGCTCGAATTAGGGCTGCTTGCACCTTTGTAGTGGCACTGATGGCTATTAAAACAAGCATTTGCAAAGTAATAGATCTTACATTTGGGACAGTTTAAGCTATTGGCATTGTAAATGACAATGCCTTTTATTTATATGTTTTGATAATTAACACATAAATAAAAGGCATTGTCATGTACAATGCCAATAGCTCAAACTCTTGTAAATGCCAGACCTATGCAAAGAAGCTTCTGCCTTTGTCCTGGGCTGCTCAGAAAGTGAAAGAGCGGCATGCTGAATGTTGCAGGAAAGCATGTCGTGCCTGCAGTAGGAGAAACTACTTAAAGAAAATAATGCTTACAGACTAAAAAAGACTCACCATGTAACAACCGAAGTAAAAGGGCCAATCCTCATGGGAGGTTACGAATGAAGGCAGGGCGGTACTAAAAAGGGACTAACAAGCCTATTAACGAATCAGAAGCCAACACTTACAGGGATGATGACACAAGCCGATGACAAATATAGGCAGAGAGTGGGCGGGGCTTCAATTCCATACTCCAATGCAGCATGGCTCGCAGAGCAGCGCATGCGCTGCCCAGGCTCAACCTAAAAATCTTCCTATGCAAATAGCCCCAAGCCAGCACCAGTGGTAGCATTGTTTAAAAATGTTATAGTATTTTACTTCCAGGGTTGGACTGGTCTATAGGGCATTCTTTCAATGCCTGAAGAGCTGGCCTGACGGGTCAGTGTGTGGGCCAGTTTTTTGGCTGTTGTGCGTTTGCTTAACCTCCTGTGTCTGACAAAGGCATGCACTACTGATGCTATATGTCTGCTCTTTACCTACTGTCTTTGACTGTGACTTGCACTACTGCTGCTATCCATGCTTTGCCTGTTGTGCATGATGGAGGCTTGCACTATTGCTGCTACCAGTGCCTGACCTGCTGTGTGTGATAGAGGCTTACACTGCTGGTGCTCCCCCGGCTCTACCTGCTGTGTCTGATAGAGGTTTGCACTACTGCTGCTTGTGCTGTGCCTGTTCTGCATGGCCGGTGCTTATAATTCTGTTGCTCTCGCTGTGCCTGTTGTGTCTGACGGAGGTTTGCACTACTCCTGCTCGTGATGCATTTGTTGTGTCTGACAGAGACTTGCATTACTGCTGCTCGTTCTGCACTTGTGGTATCTGACAGAGACTTGCACTACTGCTGCTCGTTCTACACCTGTGGTACCTGACAGAGACTTGAGCTACTGCTGCTATCCGTGTTCTCCTTGCTGTGTCTGACAGAGGATTGAACTATTGCTTCCACCCATGCTCAACCTGTTGTGCTTGATGAAGGATTGCACTACTGCTGCTACTCATGCTGTACGAATATAGCCTTCTACATCGCATGCATTTACAACGCATGCGATTACAATGCAGTCTTTACAACGACCGCGTTGTTACATCGCAGTACCATTACAACGCAAGTCGTTACAACGACTTGCTCTAGGGGGCACGCTGGACTTAGGAATAGTATAATTTACTATTCCAAGTCCAGTGTGTGCAACAGTAGGGAAGGTGTTGGAAAAGTAAATTATACTATTCCTTAGTTTAGAGCGCCCCCTATAGCAAATCGTTGTAATTACTTGTGTTGTAATGGTACTGCGATGTAACAACGCGGTCGTTGTAACAACCGCGTTGTAATCGCATGCGTTGTAATGCATGCGATGTGATGGCTGTTTCCCTGCTGTACCTGCTGTGTGTGGCAGAGGCTTGTACAACTGCTATTCATGCTGTACCTGCTATCTTTGTCAGAGGCTTGCACTACTGTTGGCCATGCTCTACCTCTTGCTTGACATACTCTTGCATCACTTCCTGTTTCTGCCTGTTCTCTGTGAGTGACGCTTCCACTACAGTTGCTGATGTTGCAGAGGCTTGCATTACTGCTCATCATGCTGCATCTGCTGTGTCTAACAGACTTGCACTACTGACAGTGCTCTACCTGTTGTGTGTGATAGAGACTTGCACTACTGCTGCACATGCTGCACTTGTATCTGACAGATGCTTACACTGCTGCAATCCATGCTCTATCTGCTAAGTGACAGATTCTACTGCCTGTCATCTGCATGTTCTGTGCAGGTGACACATTTGCTACTACAGTCAGTGCTCTTCTTGTTGCATTTGATGAAGGCTTGCACTACTCTTGCTGCCTATGTTCTACCTTTTGTATGTGACAGAGGTTTGTACTACTGCTGCTCATGCTGCACTTATTATACCCGAAGGAGGCTTACAGTTTACTAGTCATGCACTACCTGTTGCCTGACAGACACTTCTACTGTTGCCTGTGATCTGCCATTTCTGTACGGGTGACGGTTGCACTACTGCTGACGCATCTCTTCTCCCATCTTGTGCCATGCCGCAACCAGGGCATCCAAAATGGATCCCACTTTGATTTTGTTATGAATAGTCAGAGACAAATTTTTAAGGGTGAACATCAGAAAACATGAAATTCCATCATTTGCAGAACCTCCTTTTCTATGTCAGCATTATATACAGGGCTGGACTGGCTGAAGTGGGCACCAGGCGTTTCACTGATTTTGGATCCCTGGGGGGCCGTTTTTGTTACCGGGATCCGATTTTTCAGCAATATCGGCCTCCTGTAATAAAAGCGGCAGCAGTGAGATGGGAGTGGTGCTTCCAACTAGCATCTCCCCTCCCCCGGGGGCCGGCTGAGCTGTTTGCCAGGGCAGGTTTCGGTTCCCAGTCCATACGCGATTATATACCCTGTATAGTGTATACTCTCTCACGCTTCTGTGATCATGAGGTTACAGCTGCCTTTGAGTGTGGTCTAAACCTCTCCATATTTCCCTGTACATGCTGTCAGCCTTGAAGCTGATCAGTTGTTCTTGCTAAAGTGGTGGTCTAGTGGTAGCCCTTCATGGAATAGAATGTTTTAAAGAATCTACTGCTTATCAAACGTACCTTAGATAGCACTGTCTCACATGCAAATAATGTTTTCTCTTACAGTTTTTGCATTCCTCCAATTGCTTGCAATCTCAAAAAGCCTCATCTGTATTCACAGTAAATTTGACCTTGCCATATAACTTTAAATTGTTGCCTGTTCTTTTCAATCAAATGACCATCTACTTACTTCCTTCTTCTACATGCCTCCTCTGTCTGGGCACATATTACTCTAAATTATATGCATGACTGCGTTAATCCCTATTATTGAATTACTTCAAAGCACCCACCGCTCATTTCAAAGATTACAACCTCCTTTAAAAAGTCATACCCATGCAACCTAACAATAATTAATCTCCTGTTGCTTAATTATTAATCTCATTAACCACGTGCATGAATTGACATACCCTCTTCTCCCTCTAAAGATCACAACTAACTCCGATTAATTTAATATACCACATAGAAACTGTAGTAAATGAATGGAATGGATTCCTTAAGATCACAAGACTAATCCGAATAGCCACAATAATCACTGGGAAAAAAACTAACCTTGGGTTCTGGAGCAGGGTGCTACCTGGCGTAAAGTGCTTTAATGCCTCGTCAAGGGTATAAGCGCTATATAAATGCAACTACATTACAATACAACGATTGAATTGGATTTAATTACATTTAATATTGATAGATCACAAGCAAACACTCTTCTTAAAAGCATTTTGGTGCTAACTGAGTATAAAACAAATCTTAGAACAAAGAACAACTAAAAACATTGAGTACTGAAGATACATGCATCGAAGATTTACTGTATAAAGATTCAGTAGAACATGAAAGTCTTATGGGCTTTCCTAAAAGCTAGGTCATTTTGGAAGCACTAAATTTGAGTCAGTGTTATTCCACATCTAATGGCCTAAGTTTTCTAGTGAACGACCATCTATGACAGAATGTTTTATATGAGGTACTTGTATTCACTGAAGTGAACTTGAGCCCCGTGGTCTCTGATACCTATATATAGAAAAAACACTCACATAGGCAGGAGCAGGTCTACCTTGTACATATGCAAAGGATCTTAAAATTTACCCTTTTTCTAACCGAGAGTCTGTGCTCTTTTTTACATGGTTGAATTTTTTCAAATGTCTGATCTTCCAGACTGCCAAACTTTGGTCGGCTGCTACTTCTCAACTGCAGACCCCGGAAGACCTAGATAAACACTATTGCAGAAGCTGATGTGCTGAGAACACAAGCAGCTGCAACCTAGGAGTGAAGTCAATTGAGTAGAAAAGGCAGAATTTGTCCCAGCAGGAGTGTGTGAAAACCACATAAGTATGCTGAATTATTTTGGGGTTCGAAGGAGAGATCCTCATCTAGACTAATCCTCATGAATTTGACCTTAACTACTGTTTTCAGTTGGTTCTTTGGTAAAAAACGGCAGAGGATCTCATGCTAAGAGTGTTTTTGCTTCCTAACTAGCAGGAGTCTCTTTTTGTTGGCATTTAGCTTCAGAAAATTACAGCTCACCCACTATTAGATGCCTATCAAGCTGCACTCAGCTAGGATGTAGAGAATGGAGCTTGTTGACCCAAACAGATAATCAACTGTTTGCCATCTTTATAAGTCAGAGGCAATCAGCTATAGAAGAGCACAGGGGATAATGAAGAACCTTGAGGGACTCTCACTAAATAAAATAGTTTATGAGCAAAACAATGACAAGTTTAATGATTGGGATACATTAGAATAGACCTTCAAGGAAACAAGTGAACCATGCATCATTAATTCTGGAAATTCTGAATCCTTTGAATCTGGCCATCATGGGCCATATTAGGGATAAGAAGCACTGAGCAAACACAAGGAGATGATGGATGGAGCACTGAAACTTTTCAGACACTCGCCCCCAGTCACACATCTGGGTTAAATCCATCATCGTTCTTTAGCTCACTTTGCCAGTTCAGACCCAGCTATATGCAAATCAGTCTTGTCCCTGTGCCACATGGGAACAGTCCAGCCCGAACTGCCAAGCCAGGTCTTCCCTGGACCAGAAACAAGCATTCTGGGACCGGTTTCGGGTAACACCCCTCATCCGCCAGGCTAGCTTGAATCCAGTGGCAAAGTGAGCAAGGGACCCACATCTGGGCATACCCTGCCAACTTAGGGCAAACAAAGCAAACACAAGGAGATGATGGACGGAGCGCCGAAACTTTTCAGACACTCACCCCCAGTCACAGATCTGGGTTGAATCCATCATCGTTCTTTAGCTCACTTTGCCACCCCAGTTCAGACCCAGCTATATGCAAATCAGTCTTGACCCTGTGCCTCATGGGTACAGTCGAGCCCGAAGTGCCAAGCCAGGTCTTCCCTGGACCGGAAACAAGCATCCTGGGGCCGGTTTCGGGGTAACACCCCTCATCACAGTGTCCTACTCTGCATCAGTGTACATCCTTAATTGGGTGCTCCAGGTGCTTAAATGGGTGCGCTAGGTGCAGATGGGACAGTGCACCCTATTACAATCAATACACTGCCCAGAATGCAGCTACAAACTCAGATTAAATTTGAACCTGTCATTGATTTGGTCATCCAATTTAAGGATATGGGAGTTATGTAAACATCCTCATAGTGGAAGTCTGTTCTCTCTTCATTCACCAGGCTGAGTGGCCAGTTTAACCGGGCTTGACCATGTGGTCGACAAAGGAAAGGTAGTCATAACGCATGATGGAAACACTGAGAAAAAGCTATGAGGTCTGAAGATAGTATGAGATTTAATATGGTTAAAGGAAGGCAATGAAGTCAAAGAGCTGCTGGAAAACAGAGTAGAAAGAGGGCAGGGTCATCAGGCCAATGAAAGGTGGTTGAGTCATTTAGGGGCGAGGGTTGTATAGTTGTGATCATGCATTCAGATGGATGTAGGGCATGTTTAGCTTGTAGTACATTGGAGCGGAGATTGTTGTTTGTGAGCCTGATGTTCTTCCAGTAATTGCAACTTTTCACAAACAGAATTTATTTCAGCTTTGTGTGCTCTGCCCACTGTGGAATACCCATGTGGGAGCACAGTAGAGTTGCCTCCTGCTCCTCCAATATGTTTATTGGGGCAAATAGGAGAGGTACAAAGTGACAAGCTGGGTATTCTCCACTCATGCTGATTGACTATCGACAATTACGTGGATGACTCTGCTACTGCATGCCGCAATGTAAAACCTCAACTTAGCCTCTTTCCTGGCTTTGCTGCAAGGTGTAGGCCACCTTCTTTCTGTTGGCTCAGAATTTGACTGTGGATCATAATTTCTGAGGGCATTCCTGTAAATGGTTGCATTATTTAGAGTTATGCCTCAATGGGCTTAGGCCCATATGTACTAACACATTTTCCCATAGACACAGAATGGGAAAACCTTTTGATACAATAGGCAATTATTTCTGGGAGAACATTTGAGATTAACGGAATGGAACTCGCTAACAGGGTTTAATTTAATCTACCTACAGTCACACATGCGTAGTGTTCACTCCTGCTCAGATTCACTCCCTTCTGCTAGAAATATTTCTATTTAATGACCTAACACTGGCATCAACATGCAATGAGACTTTTTTCTTAAATTAGGCCCTGTTGAGGAGTAGGGAGGCGCAGGTTTCATGGGGAGGGTAATTTGGGATGATACATCAGGCAAGGCAGGTGCAGTCAGCACAGTCAAGATGAGACCTAATCAGAACACTGATGGAAAGATGGTTTTGAGACTTTACACAGAATATGAGTTCAACGAGTTTAAAAGGAAGAGAGGGAATTCCAAAGGGTTCTGGAAGGGTGAGTAGAGGGGTTATGAGCCCAAAAAATGTAAAATGAGTTACAAGACTCATCACTCTGCAGTGGAAAGCTAAAGAAGATCCACAAATAGCACAATTGAGGAGGGGCCAAATAAAATGGAAGAGCATATGTAATGGGGGAGGCAGAAAACTTGACTTTGGCAACGTGCAGTGCCTGGAGGAATAGATCAAATGTACTCACTGGTTGAGGCACAATGCTCCTTAAGTTGACCAGTAGTAATGACGACAAGCCATGGAGAATGCGGAAGACTGAGCATAGCTTATCTGGAGTTTCCTCAGCATACACTAGGCACAACAGGTAACAATAGCCTACAATTGGTTTTGGTATTGCAAATTGGAGGTAGGTGCATGATGTAAAAGTTAAAACTAAGGGTCATATTTACAAGGAAATGTCAAAGAGCGGACCTGCGCCAAATTTGGCAGCGCTGTGCTTCGACATTTCCAAAACACAGGTATGCACAGTATTTACAACAATACAGCGCATCCCTGTATCTTCCCTAGCGCAAAAATTTGCTGCCTAGCGTAAACGCAGGGACCGTTGCACCATGGTGCAAGGGTGCCTACGTTGCCGGGAATGATTGTTTAGGTGCAGGAAGGTGTTCTTTCCTGCACCTAAACAATCAATAATGGTTATTTGTTACTTCTATGTGTGCAGCATTCTGCAGCACACATAGAAGTAGCAAATCATCATTATTTAATGATTGTTTATGTGCAGGAAGGAACACCTTCCTGCACATAAACAATCATTAATGGTGTTTTGCTCTTTCTATGTGTGCTGCAGAATGCAGCACACATGGAAAAAGCAAAAACTAGGAGAAAGAAAAGTATTTCTCCTTGTTGCGCCATTCTAACTCCTGCTATTGCATGGCGTTAGTTTTTGGCGCTGCCTCAGATTTACACATCCCTGTAAACCTGGGGCAGCGTCAAAAAGCAATGGGTGTTGCAGTGCAACGCACACAGCAACATCTATTGCACGCCCCTTTCACGCAAATTGATGTATGTATGGGGCCGTATGTACCAGGCGGCGTTAAGCCACTCAAAGTGGCTTAGGACCGTTTTTTTTAATTATGGAGTAGGGCATAGCGCCACCAGGGTTTCACTAAAAGTGATGTTTTGGTGGCCCTATCCCCTTGTAAATTTGCCCCTAGGAGTTATGGTCCATGCACTTTTGGTGAAACTGGGCGGCTGCATGGCCTTGGAAGACAGGCTCCACCCCACTGGTTATAACTTTGCTGACACCAATGTATTATACCTCTATTTGTATTTTGTATCTTATGTATCATGCACACTTGTCACTTTTTCCTCTTGTAACGTATACCTCTTTTTGTATCTTGTTTGTTTTTGTTATTTGCACAATTGTCACTATTTCTCATGTAATGTAACGCTTGCTTTTGTATTATGCTCACTTGTAATTTTCTCCTCATGTAATGTTACTGTTCCTATTGTGAAGCGCTCTGAAACCTTCGGGTAAAGTCCGCGCTATATAAAAACGCATAAAATAAATAAATAAATAAAAAATATACTGTCCGTCGCATATGCCAAAATAATATATCTGACCTTTCAATTCATTGACGGACTAAATTGTGGAAATTGTCATAAGGGATAAGTCTCATATGTTGTAAATGTTGCTGCGAGCTTTGCGGTAGCATGCCCGATGTCTGTAAATGATACTTATCTATAAAGGTGAACATGCTTACTGCTTTCAATGTTTCTAAAATTAATAAGAATATTAAAAAAAGGGTGAAATGAGTAGGGGGTTATGATATGAGTTTGAAAGATTGGCAAATTCTAATAAATAAAAACGTTTCATAGACCGATGTCAAACGAAAACAGGAAGCTAACCATCCACCACAAGTACTTCTTTTTGTGGTTTCCGGGGTCACATATTTAATTATACAACTTGCTGCATACACTTTCTGTAAAAACACCTTCAGCGTTGAGAACTAGTCTTACAAGATTAGCAACTGATCGTATGGTTTCTATATGACACTCCAAACAAATATTTACACCGCTGCAAACTTGTTTCAACTGCTCTTAACTACCTCCAGGGCGCTTTAAAGTAAAGCTTTGAACAGCATTGCCTTGTTTTCTGGACACAAAAGATTGAATAAAATTCCTGTTGATTCCACAAAATGAGTCAGCTGTTCATGTGTCAGAACAATTTTACAAGTAAATCTACAATTTTGGAAGGAAGAGACTACAATGTTGAAAGGAAGTGTGCCTGTCAGGAGCAAAACTCACACTTGTTCAGCTCTTAACCTGAAACTTGTTTACTCTGTAGGGAAGGGGCGTCAGAGGGCTAATACTGGCCTTTAAACGAAAACCTCAGGAATGCATTACACTGTGAGTTTCTGAAAATCGAGCAAAGCAGAAGGTGAACTTTGACCTCACAGAAAACAATCCCAAAGAACTTCAGCTGTAAGTTAACCGGCCTCAGGGGAAATTAACTGCACTTTAATGGAGTTAAAGTGCAGCTCAGTATACAAAACGAGAATGAAAACATTTTACCAACTAAAAAAGCAGTGGGCTGCAGAATGGAAGGGTGAGATGACCAAAGTTCAGGATGGATTGTTCCAATGGGGAACAGGGTCAGTACTGATTTGCATTAGGTGGGCCTCTGTCTAATGTGGCATAGTGGGTGATAAACGATGGATTGGAAAGCTACCTCGAGTGATTGCCACTGGCTAGACTATTTGCAAGCATTCACCCCAACAGCTTTTGGGTGATTGATTGCCAGTAGTATGCCTGGAAATCTGAGTCTGGAGCAGCATTCCAAGCCTACCTCTGTAAATTTTTATGAATTCCAAAAAGTTGTAAATTTGCGCATATTCAAAGAGTACTTCTATGGGGGCAGATTTACTATTTATTTGGTATACCAGTCACTATATAGCTTTTAGTTTCTGCTTCAAAACATGAATAAGATAAAAGCTCTTAGCAAAATGAAAATATTGAGAAAAACTAACACAGATATAGGAAACCCAACTCAGAGCCCCAGACCCATCTACCAAGCCAAGAATGCATTTAGGGGATATCACACCCCAAACAACCCCTCTGAAGCTACGCCCTTCCAATCCCAACAGGGCTTAGTAGGTCTCTCCGGGAACTCATGACTACAGTCACGAACAACACTACAACCCGGAGTCCTTGCCCTAGAAGCACTTATTTTAAATGTATTTTCAATGAAAGCACTCTTCTTTGCACTGCTTTGCATTATATTGAGGCAACCTTCCTGTGCAAAACAAGTTTTACACTGGAAAGTAATTCCACAGGGGCAAGATGGCGTCCGTGCTGGACGTGTGAGTGAGGAGCTCCGGAGCTGTTCCCCCGTCCAACGCAACTTCGGCCGAGAGGATGTGGAGATTCAACAGAGGAAAACGGGGGATGAAAGGAAATTGATCGCAGATTCGAGCATAGAATCGGTAACACACGAGAACAAAATTGAACATTCACGTGGCTTCATCTATACGGCGTCCCGGCGGCTTGACGGCTTGGCGGCTCAGCAGTGTCGGCGGTTTGCAGTGATTGCCAATACACACCTGTGGAGGCTGAGAAGTCACGGCAGTGAACGCGCTGGTTGTGACGGCAGCCGCAGTTTGGAGTATGGAATGGTGTGAGTCGTGGGCAGGAGAGATTTCGTCCGCTTGAGAAGACCAGAAAACACCCGGTAAGAACGGATAAAAGTGAATGAGGCGGCATATATTTGGCCAAAACTGAAACAGCGATAAATTGCGGGAGTACGGAAGCAAAGTATTGTGGCTTGGCGTGCACGCTGTGAATGAGTAGCAAGTGAGCTGATTGCTACATTGTGTCGCCCGGACTGCCAGAGACTTTTCGAGACTTTTGTTACATTGTATATAAACTACATATTTGTTGGCTTTCTAATTTTGGAAAAGGCTTGGTCATGCCTCGAAAACCCGGTCGTGGAGGGAAAACTAAGACAGTCAGTGAGGCAGTGAGTAGGGCTGCTATGTCTGCTAGTAATGTAAAAGCTGGGGTCGAGGGAGCTGGCTCAGAGACGGTGAAACAAGGGTCTGGTAGTAAGAAGACACCCCAGATACCCCAGTTATTTTTGTAAAAAAAAAACAACAACCAATATTGGTAACTCGGAGCATGGCTAAGGAAATAGATGAAGGTGAAGTCATGCAAATATCCGTGTATTCTGATTGCGCGTAGCAAAAGGTGCATCCGAAAGACCAAATAAGTCAAGAAGGTGTAGATCTGGAGGAAGCAACTAGAGATATAGAAGGGGCAATGACATTGATCGAATCTACGGGGATGCAAGAGGAGGCGACTACGCTGGGCACAGTAACTGATATGTGTATCGAAGGTGCTAATAGGGAGAGCGATTCAGGGGAAGGAAACTTTTTTTCTATGTCAGATCAGTCAGATCACTCAGAATTCTCATGTGACGACGAGGATGAACTAGGGCTTAAATCATTTCTTCTGGAGAGATCTGCAATTAGCTCTGGCAGTGAGTTAAATACCTCAAACCCTGATGAAGACAATCCAGAAACCACTATGATACACAAATAAAGGGCAGACAAAAAGATTGAAGAGACTGAAGAGGCAGCGCAGGCAGTGCAGAATAGGATGCGTGGTCCTTCTAGCTCCACTGCAACTGAGTCAGCTTTAGAGATGGCCAAGTCTGACGAAATTATGGACGGAGCTCAAGTAGTGAACTTGACTGGTGAGATTTCATTGGAGTCAATATATCAATGTATCTCAGAGCATAGGGCTGAGACACGTACGGAAAGCGCAAAAACACACGCGGCCTGTTGAAAATTGCAGAATGCTGTTAGGCGGATAGCGAAAACGTGCACTGAATTTACGGAAAGACTGAATGAGGCGGAAGCAAGAATATCCACGTTAGAAGATGACATGGTGACACAAAAGGCAGTGGCAGAAGATTCGCGGCAATACAGGGAAGATGTGCAAGCTAAACTTGTGGACTTGGAGAATCGTATTCGGAGGAATAATCTGCGGATTTTAGGAATTCCTGAGGGGATTGAGGGACAGGACGTCCGCAAATTTGTGGTGGAGTTATTCACAGAGGCCTTTCCTGAACTTACAGATTGGAATTGGTCTAACAAAGTGCAGAGGGCACACAGGTTTCCATTTAAACAGAGGCCTACGCAACCTGGTGATAAGGATGTCAGACCTAGAGCAATCTTGATAAGTTTGAATAACTTCTTGGCGCGCCAGGCGATATATGATCTTGCACGGCCAGAGAAAAAGCGGGCTGCGAAAGGAACACAATTTTTCGTTAGGCCGGATATTTGTCATCAAACTGTGGAGAAAAGGTGGCAGCTGCGTCAGTTGATAACTCCCCTTCAGGGGAAAGGGGCGCAAGTGTTTTTGTTAAATCCCGCCACTCTTAAAGTGACTTTAAAGGGCCAAACACACTTTTTTACCTCAGAGATGTCAGCAAAAGAATACTTGGCCTCTATATTAATGTTTATATAAGTTCGTCTACAAATATCCTCTTGGCAGTATATAGTTGGGATTGTATTTTGACAGTTGTTATAATCTGGCTGTGTTAGTATAATGTCGGGGGTACATGTTAGGTTGTGGGATTAAGAGAATGGTAGCGAGTCAAGTACACTTGTAATTTATTTAATTTAGTTTCTTGGTAGCCAGATAGGTGTGGATAGGATGGGGGAACACAAGGGGGGGAACTCACTCGGCATCACTGGGCCATGGGCCCAATTGCCTGCAAACAGGGGAGAGGGATTGGGGAGCGGGGGGGGGCAGGGTGGGCCAAGGGGTTGGGGGCACAGGGGGGGGTTTGTGGGTAAGGTGGGCTAGATGTAAGGGGATAGTGGGAGGTGATAATTCACAAAAATCAATCCATGTGCAAGCAGTTTTGTTTCTTTTAATGTGGTCAATAAGCATTGGACAAAGATTAGGAATGAGTCAGGTAATATCGGACGATTATGTTGGAAATGGCTGTTAATGGAATTCGTATAGGTTCATTTAATATCTGCGGCCTTAATAATAGAAATAAAAGGCTTAGGATAGCAGCAGAATTATGTATTATGAAACCTGATATCCTGTGTATTCAGGAAACACATATACCTTGGTCTAAGCGGAAATTGTTGGAAGAATTAGGATATACACTTCTTGCTGCAACTCGACAGACTAGCACTAATAGGGGCGTAGATATTTTGATACGCGATGGTATCAGGGGGACAGGAAGGGTAATGGTGGATAATTATGGAAGATGGGCAATTGCAGAATGCTTTATTGGAGCGACCAAGTGTACTATTTGCTCAGTCTATGGGTCAAATGCCGACGAAGCGGATATATTAGAAGTGTTAAATGTCGAATTGGCATTATGGTCTACCCCGCTGATTCTATGCGGAGATTTTAACATCCATTTGGAGGGGCAAATTCTAAGTCCAAAATATAAATATGTGGGCCGTAAGCCCAAAGTTTTCAAGGCCTTAGTTCAAGTACTGAGGGATCATGGGTTAGTGGACACATGGAGTATTATAAACCAGTCAGATCCCTGATACACGTTTTATTCGCATCCGCACCAAAAATTGGTACGATTAGACTATATATTTATGCCCAGTGCATTTATAGTCGGAGCAAAATTGCAGGTTTGGCCTCGGATTACGGCTGATCATGGTCCCTTACTGCTAGATTTGAATGTGTTAAGACAGAGAAAGGTTGGAAGGACATTTACTTTTAATAGGAAAATATCGAATGACAAGGTATTTATAGATCATATGTCTAGGTGGGCCGGGAAATTTCTTGAGATAAATAGGGGAGCAGCTTCTAGTCCTATCGTATGGGACACTCTTAAAGCAGGAATACGGGGAGAGGTATTAAGTTTTGGGTTAGCTAAACAAAAACAAAAACAAATAGCAATGCAGCTTTTACTGGATAAGCTTCGGGGTGCGGAATTTGAATTGCTAAATATTCTTAGACAGGGATTAGACTGTAAAGCTGCATATAGCAAGATAGCATGTGTTAAAGCTAAAGTAAATGCGATTTGGTGCAAGGATAATGCTCTTCAATATTAAACTTATAAACAAAACAGATATGAATATGGAGAGTCGACTGGTCGGTGTCTCGCACTGCGACTTAGAGTTAGACAATCTTCCCAGAGAATATCGGCTATGACTGATGCGGCGGGTAAAACGCTGGAAACAGAAGAGGGCATTATGGTTTTTTTTTATGAGTTTTATCAAGAGCTATATAAGCAACACGACTTAGACGAATCAGATATAGAGAATTTCTGTCAAAAAATTAAATTGAACAAAATAAGCGTTGAGGAACAAATATTATTAGATGAATTGATAACAATGGAGGAACTGGAGGAAGCATTAAGACAGTTAGCGCGGGGGAAAGCTGCAGGACCAGATAAACTACCATTAGAGATTTATCAGCTGCTTTTCCAGGTGTTGAAAATTGATATGCTGGGTGTTTTTCAGGAAGCCCAGCTGGGGAATGCGCCCCCATCTTGGGATGAGGCTAACATAGTCGTGTTTAAAAAAAAGGATAAGCCTCCTAATATACCAGGGTCATATAGACCTATATCTTTGTTGAACGCCGATGGGAAAATCTATGCTAAGATTTTAGCCAATAGGTTAGTGCGAGTTATTACACCTTTAGTTTCTATGTCCCAACATGGATTCATTCCAGGTAGAAGTACCATTAATCATATTCATAGAGTTATTACTCTCATAGATTACACTAATGTGTATCATAAAAAGTTTGGTTTAATATTTTTAGACGACGAAAAGGCGTTTGATCGTGTATCTTGGGTTTTTATGTGGGGCATTATGCGGGGGATGGGGTTTGGGCCGGAATTTATTAAGGCGATTCAGAGTATGTATAAGTCACCTAGAGCTAGAATTTGTGTTATGGACAGGGAATCTCAGCAAGTATGCATTAATAGGGGAACTAGACAGGGATGTCCCTGCTCTCCATTATTGTTTGCGCTATATATTGCCCCTTTTGTGCAGATGCTAGAAGAAAGTGTTAGTATAAGGTCAATGGAATGTGGGCTCTATCAGGTACGTGTTCTAGCATATGCGGACGATATTGTTGTAGCTTCTGCAGATCCAGCATAGGCAATCCGGGAGAGAGAAAAGCTTGCTGAAGAATTTGGGGTGGTGTCTGGATATAAACTCAATGCGGCCAAAACCCAGATAGTATGTACAGATCAGGCCTGTCCGGGGGAGAATCGGGTAACGGATGAAGCTCGATATCTTGGTATAAAAATTAGAATGTCTTTACAAGAATTAATCGAGGTCAACTGGGGCAATATAGTTTCAGGGGTGAAGCAGCAGCTGGATCGGCTAGAGTGTCTGCATCTGACTTTAGTGGGGAGACGAAATGTTCTAAAAATGACTGTTCTTCCCAAAGTACTTTATTATTTTCGAGCAGTACCATTGGAGTTAACGAGAAAACAGTTGCAAGGGATTCAATGTATATGCGATAGATTTATGTGGGGTCAACGAAAAGCGAGAAGAGCCCTTAAATTTATGATGTTACCGCTGGGTAGGGGAGGATGGTCTGTTCCGAATTTCTGTTTTTACTATTACGTTTGTCTACTGCAAAACATGCGCATTTTGCTGACAGGGGAAGATGTGATAGATGCAGAAGCTCCATCGATATATCAATTATTGCTGGGGGAGGAAGCTAGAAATGTGTTAGTGAAATTCTCTGAGCCAAGTTACTATAAAAAGACAAGGTTTAAGGTCATGATTACAGCTTATAAGGTATGGAAAAGGATATGTAAGTGGTTGACCATTCCACAGCTGAACTATTATACTCCTCTCAATTCAACTGTCAGGTTCCCAGAAATATTTTGGGATTATAAGATGCTGTGCTGGAAGATGAAGGGGATTAGATATCTGGGGGATTTATTTCAGGGGGGGGGTGCTATGCTCATTTCTGGAATTAGCTGAAAGTCATGAATTACAACATCAGGAATTTTTTAAGTATTTGCAATTGCGTGACTACCTTGTTAGACATCAGTAACATGAGGGTATTATGGTATTACCAATAGTGGAGGCAATTAGGAAGAGGGCTAAGATAGGGATTTTATATTCTATGTTAATTGAGTCTCAAAAGGATGATCTGGCTGCTCATGATCTTAAATGGTCTGCACGATTAGGGGTTGATGGAGAGCTGATGCAGATTTCTATCGATACCGCAGGGAAAATACTGGTATCATCGAATTAACAAACACAACACTATAAGACCATCTTTGATCTATATCACACTCCAGAGCGTATGATGAAGTGGGGTGGAAACAATGATGGAAAATGCTTTAGGTGCGGCACCGATAGAGCTGATATCGTGCATGTTTTTTTTTATTGTAAGGCTCTGACACAATTAAAGCAACAAATAGAGCGGTTTCTGGAAGAGGTTACAGGCATTTCCATATCAATAACGAAGGAAATGATGTTATTAGGGATATGGGCTAATGTCTTAAGTGAGCAGCTAGTATACAAATTTAGATATATAACATTTATCGCCGCAGCAGTGGCGTGCTTATGTATTGCCTCATGTTGGCTTCAAAGTGAGGCTCCCACATTCGAGATGTGGAGGGCTAAATTTTATAACGTTTTTAATATGGAATATAGTTTATATTCTCTGAAGTCAACCAGACGGCAAAAACTTGGGATGCAGATATGGGAATCTATGATACAATATATGAATTAACTGGCTGATTTTGGCTGTATAATGATATCATGACTGAAATATGTTTCTTGTTTCTCTTTTTTTTTTTATTTTTTTTATTGGAAATCATATTGGAAATTCTACTGAAATAATTTGTTTGTATTGACCACACTTGATATGATATGTATTTGTGACATGGATTGTGAAGAAGAAAAAAAAAAAAAAAAAGGAAAGTAACTCCACAAAAAGATTTTGTGTAGGTTTGTGTCAATTTTGTGACTAAAACCCAGCGCAAAGATTTGTAAATCTGGGCTTAAGAGTCCATGCACAAGCCAAGACATGAAAACGTTTGGCATTTATATTGTGCAATAAACGTAATAATATAATACAGTCTCTTCAAAATTCTAAAAAGTGTATTCCTTTAACATGTGGAAGCGTTTCACCTTAGTACATCAGATTACACTACTACATATACAGACATTTATTAAAAGCAATAGTTGTTAAACATGAACTTAGAAACATTAATGGCCTTGGGAGGGCGTGGCCAGGTTGGCCAAGATGGCGGACATCCCTCAGTGAGTTTTCTGCTCACCAGTAGAGCCTCCACATCCATACATCTGCTAGCTCTCATTCTCATCTCCTTGAAGAGATGAATTTGTGTGTCCTGGGGTCCCAGACCCCGATGGTGCTGCCTGTTTCCCGCAGGGCCGCGATGCGGAAGAGGAGAAGCTAGGCCTCACGCCACAGTGCAGCGTGCGAGGATGGAAGAGGAGAAGCTAGGCCTCATGCCACCGTGCAGCATGCGAGGACGCCGGTCCCAGGCCGTGGGCGCCGGGGCATGACTCTTGCTGCATTCCCCGCCAATGAACGAGTGCAGGGCCCAGAGACACTGCTGGACTTGAAGCGCAGTGTCGAGTGGGCCCCCTCTGTGGATTTCCGGCGGATGTCAGGCTGTGCGTCGCCCCCACCAGAAATGGCACAGGTGTGGCCAGACACACCTTAAGTGTCCCTGCTAGGGCCTCGGGCGGCCGTGGGATCCTTCTTTTGGTGGGGCTGGCTCGGAGTGGTGCCAGCGCCACAGGACATGCTGCTTTTTGCGGACTTGATGGATGGGAGCTGGCGAGGCCATGGACTGTCGATTCAGTCTGGACCTTCCCTCTACCTTCAAGGATCATCTCTCCCTAGGACGCGGTGGCCCGGCCGGGGCCTATCAGGTGAGTCGGCCTACAGCCTCCCAGATAAGTGGGGCCGGGGGCATCACATAATTTTCTTTCCTCCCCCGTGTTTGGGCCTGAGGGGTCATCTGGCATGACGGCTCATGCCTCTGACATTGGACAGTGTGGTGAGGCCTGACTGCTTGTGCTGCTGGGCCGGTGGTCAGAGCCTCATGCAAGCAGGTCAGTGACCCACTTCCACCACCTCCCCTCGCTTCATTCCCCCCCTCCATTTGACTATCCTACTGGGCCATACACATCCTGCTGGTGCACTGGATGCTTCTCTTTGTGCTTGAACATCGTCTTTCTGGGGAGGTAGCCTAGCAGCCTTTTTTCCCCCTTTCCTCTCCACCTTATCTGATTGAGCTTGCACTGCACACTGGTCTCCACTATGGGGCATGGGGGACCTACCCCCTCTCAGGCACAAACAAAAATTGACAAATATATAACCCCTCGGGCCCTTGTTTCGAAACAGGCTACTGCTGACTCTCCCCCCTCATCGTTGGTAGGCCAGCCTAATCCTGCACACATCCTTCTTCAGCAATGGAGACCAGGATTTCAGAGGTTGGAGTGGATGTTGCATTCCTGCGCCAGGAACCCCACAATGTCACGGAACACATGGCTGGAACAGAAGGATGCATTTCGGACTGAGAGGACTAGGTGTCTACCCTAAAGGCGGAGGTGACTCATCTGACTACGGCATCCCATAGCCTGGCGATCGGGCCAAGGATGCGGAGCACCGGGCCCGTGGAACAATCTACACTTCATGGGCTTGGGAAGAGTCGCCCTGTTTAAAATGTTGGTGCTGCCACTTTTTCTATATGTCCTGCAAACGTCCGCTATACCCTCTCCAAATCTTGGTTCCACACCGTTCAGGTACTAGTGTGCCCCTTTTTGTGGGCCAATTGGGTTCCATGTATTGCCTTTGGCAAATGTGTACAGTTCAACTTTGATGGCGGCCTAGTAACGGCAGACCTGCAGTTCTATTATTGGGCTTCGTTTTATGAGATAAGGGGTGAAAAGGTCCCGATCCCTTACTGGCCGTATATTGAGCAAAATTTCTCGTTATGATACTTGCCCTTGACAGGGGGAAAACCCCTAACCCCCTAATATAAACAAGGTTCAATAGGGTTGTCAGGGCAAGATTCGTTTTCTGTATTCTTTAGGGAAATATTCCAATCAAACAATGGTTCATTTTGTTAGGTATTTATAATGGTGTTGTCACTCTATCCGTGAGAGTGAGTGAAAGAACAGCCAACACATGTTTCACCCCTTTACACGGCCATCCGGCCTGGGGCTTCCTCAGGGCGTATTAAAGGTATAATTTCGATAAATCCGTCTCGGTCAAATTAGGGTTCCTGATACTTCTCTTAATATCGGGCGTAAGAAAGAGCCATTCAGAAACGGCATTACGCCCTATATTAAGAGAAGTATCAGGAACCCTAATTTGACCGAGACGGATTCATCGAAATTATACCTTTAATACGCCCTGAGGAAGCCCCAGGCCGGATGGCCGTGTAAAGGGGTGAAACACGTGTTGGCTGTTCTTTCACTCACTCTCACGGATAGAGTGACAACACCATTATAAATACCTAACAAAATGAACCATTGTTTGATTGGAATTTTTCCCTAAAGAATACAGAAAACGAATCTTGCCCTGACAACCCTGTTGAACCTATTATTGGGCTTCCCAACTCATGATTTTGAACAATTGGCACCATGGCGACCGGGATGACCCAACGTACCATCTAGAACTGTTGCTTATGTCATGGACACGGTTGTAGACCGCATGTATGTGTCACCAATCCCCCGCTCTCCCTGACCTAAATAGAATAGTATTCGGGGTGCAGCGGTCATCCTGTGAGATGGACTGGTGGGGTGCAGGGTTACTCTCCAGACTCCCCTTTGGAGGGGTACACTGCTCTGCCAGGTGGTCAGCTTGGTGGGGTTCGGGAGGTGGGACTGGATTGGTATTTCACGTTTGGGTGATGTGTGGCAAGGATCACAAATGCGGTCCTCAGACTTACAAGCCAACTTCCAGTTACACCGCTCTTGATTTTCAAATTCCTGCCGGTCCGCCTTGCCCTATGGTTCCACCAGTCCTCCCTCCTGTAAGTTCCTGAATTTAGTCCCATGGACGCCAAGCTTCTTATGAACCCTCTGAGGCAGGGAGGGGTCTCCCAAATTTCCCAGTTCTTTGTCATTAATTCTCTGGATTTACTCACTACCCTTCGTACCCGATGGTAGTCCTGGGTGGGCATTCTCGAAGAGGGTGAATGAAGGGAGGCGCTCATGGCCCTGAGAGAACTGGCCATATCCTCTCAGCTCTGGTTGATACAAGTGAATGTCTTACATACTAAGTACTTGACACCGCTGCGGCTTTGGAAGACGAGCCAACTTTCAATGTCCGCCTGCCACCACTGAGGAACTGACACTGCAGATTTCTATCACATATTTATTTTATTTATTTATTTGTTTATATAGCGCTAGAATCGACCCCCAAAGGGGTATCTCTGCGCTTAGAGCAGACTGTGAGGGTGTAAAGCAACTCCAGCAAAATTTAACACGTGCAGAAAAGATTGGTCTTAAGCAACTTCCTGAATTGCAAGTGATCCAGACACTGTCTTAGGACATAGTCTGGTTGTGCCGTTATACATGGGTACTAGTCCCTAATCATGGCAGTTCTGTCTGGCTTGTCGGAAAGGCCTGTGGACTGTTCACTTCGGATTGCTCTCCTGGGATTACTGGAGGACCTGGGTGGGAGGCGCTCTGAGAGGTATCATGTGTGTCTGGGGACTCTGCTCACTAAGCCCTGGATCTCAGCTGCCGTACCGAATTTGCAAGCGTGGCAGCAGGCTATGGACTAGTGTGCTAAAATGGAAGAACCAGTATATGCAGCACAAGGGTGCCCGCACAAACATTGCTAGATATGGGGCCTGTAGTGGGATTACTTTGGGCTCCAGGGATTGATTTGACCTGTGGACACAGGGTTGTGGTTGGTCGTTTGTCTTTGTCTATCATGTTTCTTATGTTCATGTTATGTTTGAAAACCCAATAAAAATAACTTATCAAAAAATAGAAGAAACATTAAAGACCCCAAAGACAAGCCATTAGTGCACTAAGAGGAAAGTCAGTAGTCATGTAGAGCCAAAACGGGGCCTACATTCTTATTACAGATGAAGCAACATTATAGTCTATTAAATCAAACATAAGAGGTGCTTGTTCAGCACACACCCAGAACTCAAGTATTTAAAAGTGCTCTCATATGTGATAATAAAGAAAAAGGAGGCTCTGTGAATATAAATGTTCACCTAGGATCACACAATTTGGAAAAGCAGGGAAGCTGGTATCAATTCCAGGTTATCTGGTTTCACAATTTGAAATTCAGCCACTAGAGGTATCTCTCTATCTCTCTCCCTCTCCTGTCTCTCTACCTCTCCATGTCTCCCTCTCTCCCTCTCTCTCTCTTTTTTCTCACATCAAGGTCACTGTTTTGTCCTTTATACCTGGTGCATGACAAATAAACGAGCTAGACATAGCAGACCCGACTCAGGGCCCACAGACCCAACTACCAAGCCAATAATGCACTTATTTGAGGATGTCACACCCCAAACACCCCCCCGCAAAGCTACGCCCCTGCACACAAACAACAGAGAGTGGGCGGGAGGGGATGAGAGAAAGCAGATGGACAAGGGAGGTGGACGAGCACACAGACAACGGAGAGTAAGCAGGAGGAGCTGGGCCAAGCAGATGGACAACTGAGGTAGTCGGGAGGGGCTGGGGTAAGTAGATGGACAATTTGGATCTGGTGGCAAGCACACAGGAAACAGAGAGTGGGATCGAGGGGCGTAGCAACTACACAGACAATTGAGGGTGGGTAGAAAGGAAAGGGGGCAAGTAGATCAACAATGGACTGTAGGTGGGATGAGCTGTGGACAAGCACATCGACAACAGAGAGTGGGTGGAAGGACTGGGGAAACACATGGCAATGGAAGGTTGGGGGCTGGGCCCAGCACATGCACACTGAGGGATGGTGGGCGGTAGGGACTGGGGGAAGAACACAGAGGGGGAGAAATACACAAGGGAGATAGCTGGAAAACACACACACTCTCGTAAAGTGCTTAAACAAAAAGAAAAAAGTAGCTCCTGAGAAAGTGAGCAGTGAAAGGACACAGTAATGCATCTGTGCTCCAAGTGACAAACAAACATGCATAAAGGAACGACGCCTAGGGAAGCTGATGAATAAGAAATGAGCAAATGAGAGCGACAAGGAAGGCCACCAATGGTAAAGGAGGATTGTCTTCTAAGCCTTCTGTAAGGGAGCAAACGGTTGCAAAAGAGACAGCGCATTGCTGTCTTAGGCGAGGCTTAAAAAATATGTTGTTTTTTGTCTGTGGGCACAACCCATACCTCAATCCCTGACATCTGTGGGGAGGTAGTGCAGGCTCCGTTATAGGATGGTGAAGGTGCACTCCTAATTCTCCTCCTTTACCTTTATACCGCTAACGCTGAAGACTCGCGGTTGAGGCAGACGAACTTCAAACTCTCGGGACCTCCATTTGTTAATAGTGACCTCTGGTGAACATGGGATACTTTCCACAGAGGTGACAGCGTTGGCCCCATATGGTTATTACAACTAGTGGACCTCCTAAGAAATGCCCCTGAGAAAGGGACACTGATGTCCCGAAATGCATCGGGCATGAAATTGAACATAATTAAGATACTGTAAACTATGTTATTCATTGATGTCTTTTCAATGTTTAATCATGTGACGGAATTTTTCCTTCAAATTCAGTTAGTATGTGTTAGACTCATATGTGGTATCTATTGTCACAATATATCTAAAATACCAATGAATACTGACTGAATAAAAAGAAGAATTCAAATGGATAAATAAGCAAAATAAGTGTTTTTGTGTAAACAAATAAGTTTGTTTTAACTTTTTGTTTGTGAACAGTGCGCACCGCACCCAAGTCTGTGTACTTGTTATAATTTGTGAGGTAGTGCAGGCTACCATAATCAGCAGTGTCAGTCAGAATCATCTGTTCTTCTGCAAACAGTTCTGGCTCCTTAAAAGAGCCCCAGTGCTGAGCGGCAGCAAACACAGGCTCAAATGAAGCATTGCCAAAATAGTAAAGGCATGGACGTAGCTTCAGGGGAAGAGTTTGGAGTGTGATACCCCCCAAATAAATGCATTCTTAGCTTGGTAGGTGGGTCTGGGGGCCTAGAACCGGGTCTGCTACGCCTATGTTGGTTTTCCCACTTACTTGATTTGGGAAATATGAGACTCACACCCCCTGAATCTCACTCACTAACTAAGCTATGCCCCCGAGTAGAGGTACTCTTCCCCCCCCTAAACATCACTGGGCTGAATTGTCCCACTATTTGCTCTTTAGTAGCCTCCTGTTTGCTCGTGCTGCCTTCATAACCCTCGCGACGGAGGAAGGGTCAGGAAGGGCATTGTCTGGGGAGTCGAAGGACAAGCCAAGGGTAGCAGTGAGTTCCGTGTATACAAATAATCCTTAAAAAACCGAGGGGCAGATTTACAAGGAACTTGCGCCACTTTTGCGTCATTTTTCCCATGTTAAAAGTGACACAAAAGTGGCGCAAGGGCCTTGTAAATAAGCCCCCGAGTATATACTGATGAATTCGTGCAACACTAATATAAATCTATTGTTTATTTGAAGGGCGAATTTTGACGATTTTGTTTATTTGTAACCCCCCTTCTAGAAACCAGAACAGTTCGATTTAGCATTGATGATTAGGCTCACTATTGAGGCTGAACTTTCGCCTCAGGCCTTCCGGCCCAGGTGCTGAGCACAGAGACAAAGGTCTGATTGAGTTTTGGTTTCAAAGGTTTCGTGTCAGGAGCCTGCTGCACGCTGCTTCTAAAGAAAGCCCCCATGACATGATCGCACATTCAGCAAAGCGGATTAAAAGAAGACAATTAAAGTTCTATGGTGTTTCTAGCAGCCTGAGTAAGAGCGGAAATGATAGGCAAGGTACACTGCACTTAAGAGACCGCATGAGAAATCAAACATTAAACTATCTTCTAGAACCCAAATTAAACAATTCAGAAAGGCAGCTGTGGCTTACACAAACGGAAGCTCTGACATTTTGTTACTGGGCAGTTTTTTTATTACCTTAAAATCGGACTACGAGGGAGTTAAATCTGCCGTTTGGGTTTGGTTAATGAATTGACATGCATTACAATATTAAGAGCTGCGTGAAAGGTTGAACGTAGACAGATGACATTTTTTTCTAAGAGAAGAAAGAATTTGAGTACTGCACCTTTTATTTTGCAAAAGCTCAATTTTGCCATCATTTTTCCTACAAAGCACTGGCAATGGCAATCGTTTTTTTGTATATTGACAAGATGGTTGTGAGCTGGAATAAAATACAGGAAAGGTATCACATGGCTGAACTACACACACGCCGATAGACAAAGACATAAATATACACTCATATATAACATATATCGTGGTACTAAATCAATCTCACATGACAGTAGAGACACAGGGGCAGATTTACAAGCCCCTTGCAACACTTTTGGTACGCACCAGTCGTGTAAACAATGCAACTAATTTACAACGTGACCATCAAGGGAGATGCATCACGTTGTAAAGCCCTGCTTCGCATTATACCTGCGTCAAGTATAATGTATGCAGGGTGGGCGTTCCCACGCAGGAAAGCCTTGTAGAAGTGACGCCGTGAAATCTACAAGATTTCACTTTGCCACTTCTAGGACGCCACTGCGTCAAAACCTTATGCCTGCTTGAAGCAGGCGTAGGGAGGGACGCAGTACAATGAGTATAGGCCTCCCCATGCATTGCTGGAGTTGCGTCGTGCTTGCGACACGACTCCAGCAATGTGTGACTTTTGGACCAGCAGATGCGTCAGAATTTCTGACGCATCTGTCAATCCTTGCGCTGTGGTGCGCCGTATTGTAAATACGGCGCATCCATGGTGGCGCAAGGATATCGCAGGCTGGCGCAGGGAAACTGACGCATCTCTACAGATGCGTCAGTTTCTTGTAAATCTGCCCCACAATGTGGCAGCATATATGTTTTGAGAAAGGTACTCCCAAAGCAGTATATCAAGTATGGACAGGGTCACATGTACTCTGCAACCATGAGCAGTAGAAAACTAACTGGAACAACACTGTGGTGTACACAGCCTCCTCTCTGTTTCCACCACAAATGCTGCATGTGCCACTGTTGCCATAATCCGGCCACAGACACCATTGCATTCGTGGCCTCTGTGTCTGGTCCCACCAATCAGCTCAAAAGTCTACAATTCTTATTTTTAAGGCAGGTGATGGAGAGAAGGGAGCAATTCAGGAGGGTGGGTAAGACTCCCAACATGTATCACTTCATGAGGCCTCAGCAGAATATAAGGCATGGGACACATACTTGCTCTTGAATCGCTCTATTCTGTCGGCAGCATGGAAAGGGAATTAGAATGAACTGGGGGCCCAACTGGTGCCTTACTGGGTAAATCTGGGACCAATATAGTTGTGAAAGCACTGCCAGAAATCCTTGACAGCACTGGTGACATGGCAGAGATATAGCATTAAGAGGCCAGATCAGCACTTAGGCACACACTACAGAAGAGCCTGAGCATTAGAGCTGCAGAGTGCCACAGAACACAGATTGCTCAAGAGAGCTTGTCATGACAAATGCCCTGCACTTGTGGTGGGGAAGCTTGAGGTACAGATGTTGCCTAGAGACAAACTCACCATTACCTGGACCAGAGCAGAGCACTGCCGCCACTTCCTCGCTTTCACATCTACCAGCATGTCTCATTCGTCAAGCCTCACAGGAACTGTTTTGATTTCTGGTGCCCATCCAAGACGGCCAGAAATAATTCTTCACTGTTGTTAGATGGCGTAGGGTGGCAATTAGGAATGAACTAGTTAGGGGTATAGATCACTTCCTTCTAAATTTCTTTCCTTTAGTTGACTGGAGTTTAGGTAGAGGTAGGATGGTGTTGTCTTGACACAGATATAATAAGAGTCAGGGTGGGAGGTAGAATGTGGCTGCAAGGGCGTTGTAATCATTAGTTTTGTTTCCTGGGCTAGCTGATGAAAGTGTTTTTTTCCTAAATATATCACTGTATGTTCACACATTTCTTATCAAGAGAATGTTTCACATCTAGGATAAATTGAATGAGGGCTCGTGAGTGATGTTCTCACCAAGTTAGAATATTGAGTTTGTGATTGAACTTCACTAGCATTATTGCACCACATGGGCAAGAGTAGTGCACCTTGTTGTATGTGACAGGATCTATACACATCCATTTGTAGATGTTCTCACCAAGTTGCCATCATCTGTGGGAATGTTCTTTCTACACTGTGGATGTATGACGAAACCACGCATGCATTACATCGCATGCCATTAGATCGCGGTTTTTAACAACGCAAGTCGTTACAACGACTTGCGTTGGAGGGCGCTGGACTTAGGAGTAGTTTAATTTACTATTCCAACTCCAGCCTACGTACAGTAGGGAAGGTGTTGGATAGTAATTTAAACTACTCCTTGTCCTATAGCGCCCTCCAGTGCAAGTCGTTGTAACGACTTTCGTTGTAAAAACCGCAATCTAATGGCATGCGATGTAATGCATGCGTTCTAAAGGTTGTTTCCCCTACACTGTAGATGGAATCCTGCTTTTCCTGTGGATCATTGGTTACTAAGTGGAACCAGGGAACCGGGCTCTACAATAACTAAAGAAGAGGTCCTCATTGCCCACCCTCTGGAGGTTGATGGTTATAGCATTTCCCATTGTATTAAATTTGCTCAGCATCCATTGGAGGAGCAGTGCACATGGGAACAGTCTAACAGTTCAATGAGATATAGAAATCTCCCAATTGTACAGCACATAGTCTTGACGGCATTTCCTGTCTTAGGGTATTGGGGGAAAACATTGCGCGTTCACACCAACAGGAAAAGGACAGTTAAGACCTGACATTTGGCTGCGTCGTGCTGCATTAATTCCGAAGCACAGGGATGCCTCATATCTACAACAATATGACGGATTCCTTTACTCTCCCCTGCGCTGGCGCACAATTAGCTGCCATGCGCCAAAGCAGGCACCCTTGCACCATGGTGCAAGGATACCTGCATCACGGGATGATTGCTTATGTGCAGGAAGGTGTTCCTTCCTGTACATAAACAATCTGAAATGGCATTTTGAAGCATCTATGTGTGCTCAATTAGCACTCATAGAAGTTGCAAAACGTTATTTAAAAAAAAATATATCTTTTTATTGAACAGTTGTGACAATACATCAAATAGAGAGGTCAAGATCTAGAAATATCAAGACAACACAGTAGGTCAGCAGTAATTAGTTCGAACATACAATTTGGAGCGTAGTTCTCCTTCCCCATCACATCTGGAGAAGGTCAGTTCCCACCCTTTCTCTTCGCAGTTCCTCCACTGGGGAGACACATAAATCACCCCTCGATACATTCCATTTAGCCCATTTTTAATCCCATTTCTTTGGGCAACCCCTGTGCTTAAATACCTCTTTCTCAGCAATCATCGCACTGTCCATATCATTTGCCCATCCTCGGTATGTTGGCAAGTCCCCCGTTCCCCATTTCTGAGCAATGTTTCTTTTGGTAAGGGCGAACCCCAGTGAGACCCACGTACGTTCGGTTTGGGTTAGGTCGGTGGCCTCCCATATGTTTAGTAGGCAGAGTCGAGGGGAATTGGTAATATCTTTCCCACCTACCTCCTTAAGTGTGGAGATAATCCTCTCCCCGTATGGGCGGATACTTGGACAATCCCAGAATACATGGAAAAATGTGCCTTCCTTCGCGCACTTCCTAAGGCACATTTTTTTGATGATTGTTTATGTGCAGGAAGGGACACCTTCCTGCACATAAACAATCACAAGAGGTGGTTTCCTCGTTCTCTGTGTGCTGCAGAATGCAGCAAGCATAGAAAGAGGAAAAAAAACAAGGATTCTCCTCGTTGCGCCTCCCTACGCCTCCCTTGGGGAGGCGTAGCATTCAGACGCATTTCCATGTTTACGATTTTCCACACCCACTGCAACATCCATGGAACGTCTCTTTCATGCAAAGTGTTGTGTGTAAAGGGGCCATATTTACAAGGACATGAAAACCCACGCAGGGTGACTTTGTGTGTCCTTGCAAATATGGGGCAGAGGGTTGTGCCGCCGGTGCGTCACAAAAAGTGACGCACCGGCCGCGCAAGGGGCTTGTAAATAAGCCCCTCAGGCTGAACCTTTGGCCTTCTTACTGGTGACTGAAATTCCCCTACGCCAGGAAAGTGGAGCACAGCCAGTAGTCTCATGAGTGGGGGGGTGGAGGGTGGCTGTCCAAATGTTTAGAATGATTCCCAGAGCAGTCAGCAAGTGCTGGATTCTACCCATGTCCAGTCAATAAGTTGTAAGGACATTGACTTTAAAAAAGGTTAAAGGGTTTATAGGCCTCTCCATGTGAAGCTAGGCCTTCTTGTGCATCTCGAGGCTGGAAGTGCCCCTTGGTGCTGGGCTGCCTACCCCTGTTTCTACCATTCTAGGAGGAGCTGGCTTTTGAATTGGAGTGCATTTAACATGAAGAAATGGTTGATATGTGATTTCTCCTTGGTGGCGATTGCGAGTATGCCTGAGGCGAGGTCTGATCAGAATTCTTATGGTCTTCAGTGGCACCCGTGCATTTGAGGGATCCCTGTTGCCTACTGAAAGCCAATGTATTCTTAAGGCATCGACGATTGCATCCATGAAAACGAATTATTGCAGCTTCCAGATTTCTTCCTCGCATTGTAAATGTGTGTACACTCGACTTTCAAATGTTATTTCTGGGTGCATTTTTGTCAATTGCCAAGATTACCACCAGCTGTCTTCAAGTGACACTTTTCTGGAGTATTTTCTGGTGAGCAGATTCATATGAAATTTGTAATAGTACTTTTAAATCCCGACCCAGTACTACTTGTAATTGAGCTCAGTTGTATCATCATGTGAAACCTTATCGCAATACTGCTCCCCAGAACTTTATTGAGGGCCATAATTTATCTCTATCTTTGTGCCCCAGACTCCTTCTCCTGCTTATTCTTGTACTACAATCTTTTCATGCTGCAGACCCATGTGCTTCATTTTAAAAGGATTTATTCTGTTTTCAATGCATGTGATATTCATTTCATTGCAAATCATATTCTTTCTAGCGCATGTAATATAAAATGTCATCATGTCACATTAATTTCTGAGCATGTCACCATCATTTCAAAGCCTGTCATATTCTTTAAACGTAGGTCATATTTATTTCAACATTTTCCTTAATAATTTCCCTGCATGCCACAGAGTTTTGTATTATTTTCATTGAGCATCATATACATTTTAATGTCCATCATAATCATTTTTACATAGACCAAAACTCGTTGCAACATAGGTCACACTTATTATAATACACGTTATATTCATTTTAACACTTGGCATATTCACTTTAAAATGTCATATTTATTTCAACCACTGTCATTATTTTTTTCCTCATATCAACTTATCTGCAAGATCAGGCTATTTTTAGAATTGCTTTCCAACCCTCGGCCTGCTGCATACTTTTGCTGGCCCTCGCCACGCCAGTCAAAACCAGTTACCCGGTTTCTGGCTGCACCCAGGTGTAATCATACGACCAATCATTGAATTGTTGTCGTGACCCTCATCCCACTCTATCTTTGGAAATCGACCCACATCTTACTTCGATTGGCCCCACCGGGTCTGCAGTCAGTATCCATTCAGCAGTTATGACTTACAGCTTGAAGCCAGTCCACCGCTCTAGGAGGGAACGGATCTGTCCAACGCTTACAGATCTCCCTCCTAGCTAAAAGCATCAAATAAAACAACAGAGCCCTCTGCGTTCTAGTCAGAGGTTGGCTGGAGCCGATTTCCACTCCCATTAAGACCAACGTTAGACTTAGGGGCCGAATCCGATTCGGGCCGGAAATCTCTCCGACCGAGCCGGACCCGGAGAGATTTCCGACCGAATCGGACTCTAGCAGTCCGACCGAACGAGTACGATGCGCACGTATGCTATCGGACTCGATTTGGTCGGACTCCCATTGAAGTCAATGGGAGCCAGTCGTACGACGCGTACACGGGCTCCCATTGACTCAATGGGCACGACGCGAACAAGGGCGCCCCCTACAGCGTGTGCGCGTCGATGCGGGTCGCGCCGTACATGCACGTGTAGGGGGGACTCATGTGTCCCCCCTGTGTGCGACTCGCGCGGCTACGCTTCCAGGGGGGTCCGACACGGACCCCCAAAGTGCGGCTCCGACAGCTCCTTGGAGCCGGACTGCGCGAGTCGGTTGGAGCGGTCGCGATGCGCATCGTACTTACCCGGCCGGGGAACGTCTCCATAGCGCGGTGCGAGTCGTCCCCGTGCGAGTCGGTCGGAGCGGTCGGGTCCTGCGTACGAGTCGGTCGGAGATTTCGCGAGCGCACGCATCGTACTCGCTCGCCCGGACGCACGTACGATTCGGTCGGGAAATAGGGCTCCGAATCGGATCCGGTAAAGCCGAATCCGATTCGGAGCCCTACCGGCCGAGATCGGAATAGGCCCCTTAGAGTTATATTCACCTCAAATATGCCGTTGACCACATTCTCCACATCCTGCCAATAAACCTTTATCTCTGGGCATGTAAAACAAACGTGTTGGCCATCAGCTCTTAGGAGACCACACCTACAACATCTGGGAGTCGGCTCTTGTACAAACCTCACTATCTTTTGAGGGGTCCAATATAATCTATTGATGGTAAAAGAATTGGTTACGCTTAAGATTGGCTGCCTTTACCACAGAGTAGAGTAGTTTTAGTGAGGTTTTCCATAATGTTTGAAGCTCAATCCCTTGAATGACTCCTTCCCAAACAGAGTACGGCGCCTTCAATTTCCAATCCTCAGAATCATGCAACTTCCAGTACCACAGTGCGACCTCTTTATCCCTAGGAGACCCATCCTGCAATTCTGACTCAAATGCCCAAGCACCCCCAATCTCCTGTGAGTTGGCTGCAAACCAAGAAGACAACTGGAGATATTTATTTCTGAAGAGGGAACTACCAGTCTTGGCAGCTAAAACTTCCCAGGGTAAAATATCCTGTGCTGTTAACAATTCCCCCCAAACATCTATCCCAGCTCTCTGTAGTGGAAAGCTCAACCCATCTTTAAGACACTCTGGGGTACCTGGGGAATCCCAAATCGGTGAAAAATCTGAAAAATAACCCATTCCCAAAATCCTCCTGACTCCAAGCCAAAGGGTCAGTGGCATAACAAAACGTGAGGGCCCCCCGCAAGATCTGCTGAAGGAGCCCCTCACACCAGTAGGGGCTGAGGGGGCCCCCTCCAGTATGAGTAAGCCTGGGGGCCTCCCAGCACAGTGGGGGCTGCGGGGGCCTTTGTTACGCCCCTGCAAAGGGTCAATGCTGCCTTTAGAACCTTCAGCCGGATCTTTTTGATGAATTTCATAGCCCCAAACCAGTACAGAAATTGTTCAGAACTCCACTCCCTTACCATCTCTTCCAGCACAGCTCCCCACGTTGAGGCCTCCGGTTTACCCAGGAGCATCCTACAGTTTTTAAACTGGATAGCTATGCATTACAAATTCAAATCTGGGAGAGCTAAGCCGCCCTTTTCAAGCCTACGCCTCGTTTTTTCCATGCGAGCCTAGCTCCTGTAGATGCCCATATAAAACTTACTATTTTCCCATGAATCTCATCTACCACAGATCTTGGGAATGTCGAAGGTATGCAGTTAAAAAGATATGTCAATTTTGGAAGTATCACCATCTTGATCAAATTTACTCGCCCACATATTGTCAGGGGGAGGTTCTTCCATCTGGCAAGCAAAGCATCTACCTCCTTTGCCACCCTCCCCAAGTTATACTGCGGTATTACCTCCAGTGGATTTAAAATAATTTTACTGAGGTACCTGATCTCTGCTTGTACTTCCCCCTTCCAATCTGTTACGTTCCAACTCATAAACCCTAATTTCAAGTTATTTACTAAATATCCCAATAGGGCCCCAAATTCCTACACCAGGATTTCCACACTTGGAATAGTATGAGCAGGATCCCAGGTATAGATTATTAAATCATCTGGTATAACAAGATTTTATTATTAAAAGGAGACAAACTAAAAGGGATAACCTGACCATCGCTTCGTAGAAGCTGGGCAAATGGCTCAATATATATAAATCAACCCCTGTCATATTAATTTCATTTTATGTTATATTCATTTCAGCATGTGTCATATCTATTTAAATGTATGCCATATGCATTTCTACAATTGCAATATTTATTTAATTGAAGATCATATTCATTTTAAGGCATGTCAGATTCCTTATCAAGAAGGGACCTATTATTTTCAAAGCAAACCTTAATTATTCTCAGTGCATTTCTGATTCATATCAGCAGGGAATGTGTCATATTCCTTTGAGGAGAGGTCATATTCATTTCAAAACACATCTTAAGTATTCTAATATATGTCATATTTATTTTAATGTAGGTCATATTAATTTCAACATATTTTATTAATTTAATCATGGATCATAATAATTTCAGAGAATTCTCATATTTATTCAAAAAACTTATGGGGACTTCGACAAACATATTGGCCCTATCGCTTCTAATAGATGCCGTCAAAAACATCAACAAACTGCTTTACGTTTGCTTCATAGACTATACATCTGCCTTTGACAACATCGACAGGAAGAAACTCTGGTCAAAACTTTCTAAAATGAAAAACATTACAAGACTTCTGTCTCAGCTGATTTTACTCCACACTGACACATGGGTACAAATAAAGCTGGGTGCCAGTGATTGCTTATCGAGGAGAATACCAACAACCAAGGAGCTGAAGCAGGGGTGCATTTTGGCACCGACTCTGTTTAATCTATTCATGGCAGATCTCTCGCCTGAACTGGACAATTGCAACCACCACGCCCCTAATCTTGGAAGCTTCACCCTCTCGACTTTGCTCTACGCTCTACGCCGACGACCTCGTACTAATCAGCCGTACGCCAATTGGCCTGCAACATCTGATAAACACCACAACAACTTCTCCACCAAGAACGGAATAAGTATAAACTTAGGCAAAACCAACGTGATGGTTATAAACCAGAAAAAGAAAGTACACCGGTTTCGATGGGAGTTGGAAGGTCTGAGACTCGACATTGTAGAAGAATTCAAATACTTAGGCATAATACTGGACAGCAAAAGCATGTTCCTCCAACAAAAAGCAGCCATAAGAGGCAGAGGAACTACATTAGCTGTCACATTAAAAAACATCAAACAAAAAATAACTGTCCCAAGTCTCACCCCCTTATTACAGGTGATTTTACGAAACTCCTCCCCACTACCACCTACGGAAGTGAGTGCCTAAGAGGAAGAGATGCCGGCGTCCTGGACAGGACGGTGTCAAGGGCAATGAGAACAATATTCAATCTCCCACAGTACACTTCGCCGGCACAAATAAGATTAGAGTTTGGACTACAAAAGCAACAAATAGCACGCAAGGGAGCATATGTCAAATGCTGGCACAAAATATAGGGAGCGGATCCAGGGACACTGAATGCATATTTATGGAACGAGCTAAACCGGAAAAAAGAAAGAGAAGCCATGACTTACTTACAAGATTAAATTGACTGCTTGGCCTTAGAGGTCCCTTGTGTTACCATTGGATCCCATAAAAGCTTTAAAGAACTGGTTAACAAAACAGTAAAAACGCTGTTTCTCGTAGAGGACAAAGCTCCGTTAATAGAAAGGGCACACGGATGGTTCGTTATTCAGAGCTATACTAGATGCTCCCCCCAACCTTACCTAGGCGCTGGTTTTACTAGAGCAAAAAAGGAAAAACACCTGCATCTGAGGCTGGGCATTTTACCATCAATGCTGCATCTGCCCCCATGGAAACGGACCCAGCCAACAACACTGTGCAGATTATGTGGCGAGGCAAAAGAAGACATTCTACACCTACTGCGCATTTGCAAGAGCTTAGATAGGGAACGAAGAATTTTGCTAAAGCCTGCCCTGATAAGAAAACTGATAAGAACATGCATGCAGGCAGTGAAAGCTTGCTTTGAAGGAGGGGATATCAAGCTAGCTTGCAGGCTGGTTCGATTCATGGATGTAGCAGGAACAAAGTTAATTATCAGCACTTAGCCGCATTATCTTTTATAGACAATTAGGTCATTGCAGCTTCATTTAATTAATTAATTAATACAGTTATCTGTAACCTCTGGTTCATGTCTAAGGATTTTAGATAATTTATATTTAACTGTTTTGATACAACAGGGCTTCATTTTATGTCAAATTATGGTTTTATGAATTTGAAGAGACTCTAATATGGTCGTTTTACAGTGTAATTGGTCTTAAACAATCATGCTAATAAGTAAAGCCGATTCGACTATCAAATCATCCAGATGAACTTAAAAGCGTTAATTGGAGCGTTCTCCGGATGTATTCGCACAGGCGATCACGCAACCATGGACTCCGCGTCCCATATGCATGTGACATTGATGATTCAATTTTATTGTTTTCCAAATTTTAGTTCTTTCTATGAGTGGATCTTATGCAATGGTTTTTATTAACTAAGCATATAATAAAATGTACTTACTTACATATTTATAGCAAATATTTTAATATAATTTCAATACACCTCTCATTCATTTCAACATTGCTAATTTCAATGTGTGTCATTTTCCTCTCAATGCATTTCATATAAATTTCAATGCTTTTTACATTTATTTTAGCACAGGTCAGAAACATTTTAGCACTTGTCATAATCATTTTAGGGCATCTCATATTCATATTCATTTGGACATGAATCCTATTTGTTTCAACATGGCATATATTTATTTCAACATGCCTCATTTGTGTCATGTTCATTTCGACACATGTCATGTTTAATTTAATATGGTTCATATTAATTACATCACCAATCATATTAATTTAACTAATGGTGATGGTCACTTGAAAGTGTGTCACTTTATTTTCAACAAATATTACATTCATTTCAAAATACAGTGTATTTATTTTTAACATGTGTTATTTTTATTTCATTGAGGGCTATATTCATTTCAGAGCATCATATTCATTTTAACTTGTGTCACATTCCCCCTAAAGCATGTCAGTCACTTTTGCAAATGACATATTTGGGGCTATTCACAGAGGTAACTTACACTTGTAAGTCATTTACATGTATAATTTACTCTTACACTGTTGAGTAACTTTACTACTTTTAGCTATTAACAAAATACAAGTATAAAGTTACTTAAAACTAAAGAGAATAGAGCCACATTTAATAGTGTAAGTTACTACTGCCAAAAAGAAACAGAAGGAAGTCCAGTACCACACATGGCCAACCACTTATGCAGAAACATTCTCCCATACAAAATAATAGAGGGATTTAAAATAAAACCTATAGGAAATAATGTTACAATAAATTATTTAAAATATAAATAATTATAATTTAATCTTTAAAAATATATGTAAAAAACAACACATATTTATTATTTAATTATAAAATACCTTTTTGTAATTTATAAATTAATGTAGCTAATGTCTATACTTGTAGAGTGCACTGTTACTCCAAGGAGTGTCCTGGCGCTAAAACTGAAAGGTAGCAGCATGGAAGAAGGTTTAGGGGCAGGAGAAAAGCCAGGTTTTCAGTTTTTTTCGGAACAAGGGTGTAGATTCAATGCTTTTCAGTTGGAGGGGCATTTTGTTCCAGTGGAAGGGCCCAAGGACGGAGAGAGCCTTACTTCCCGACCTAGACTTTTTAAAACGGGGGACATTGGCCAACAGCAGATTGGAGGAGCGAAGATTTCTACGAGGGGTGTAGAAAGAAATCCTACGTTTAAGGTAACCTGGTCTTCCCCATATAGGGCTTTCTGCGTGACAAGCAGAGTTTTAAAGATTATTCTTTTCCTTACAGGGAGCCAGTGAAGGCTTCTCAGAAGGTGGGACACACGCGCATTTCGAGGGAGCTCAAAGATGGTCAGGGCTGCTGCATTCTGGACAAGCTGAAGCCTGTCCAGCAAAAAGCTAGGCATGCCGAGATAGAGTCCGTTCCCATAATCCAGCCTGGATATGATCAGAGCTTGAATCAGCTGTTGTCTGGCAGCTCTAGACAGAAAAGACAAACATTTCCGCAGAAGACGCAACAGACCAAACAGGTGCCCACTACTGCATTAACTTGAGCGCGGAATAGCAGCTGGTTATCCAATTTAAACCCCAAATTTTTCACCACCAGGTTGTTCACTGTAGCATTCATTTTATTAAAATATAATTAAAATACTTTTTTAATAATTCTATACATCACTTTTAATAATTATCAATGCATATTAAAATGTTTTTTACTTTATGTCGGAATTAATTGTTTTTAATTCCCACATTAAGTAATATATGTGCGTTAGTTAAAGGTGTAATTCAAAATTAAGTTAATAGTGCTGTAGCATTTTTTTTTGTTCTACATTTTAAACAAATATATAAAATTAATTTAAAATAATACTTAACATAAAAAATGATTTTACAATTTTATTATACAGTTTAATAAACTTTTTAAATTCTCTTTATACTTTACCATAGAGAGAGCTCCACCCCTTCTCTGGCTACCACTAGGGTGTCAGCATATGTAGCTCTTTCAACTGCTTACTCAAGCTGAGTGAGACTGAGGCAAGCAACTAGCTGATAGGAGGGAACTATCAAGAGTGAGAACTTCACATCTTCAGTTACATACATAGCCTATAGGAAATAATGTTACATTAAATTATTTAAAATAGTTTAAAATATAAATAATTATAACTTAATCTTTGAAAATATATGTAAAAAACAACACATATTTATTATTTAATTATAAAATACCTTTTTGTAATCTATAAATTAATGTAGCTAATGTAACATTCATTTTATTAAAATATAATTAAAATACTTTTCAATAATTCTATACATCACTTTTAATAATTATCAATGCATATTAAAATGTTTTTTACTTTATGTCGGAATTAATTGTTTTTAATTCCCACATTAAGTAATATATGTGCGTTAGTTAAAGGTGTAATTCAAAATTAAGTTAATAGTGCTGTAGCATTTTATTCTTTTGTTCAACATTTTAAACAAATATATAAAATTAATTTAAAATAATACTTAACATAAAAAATGATTTTACAATTTTATTATACAGTTTAATACACTTTAAAAAATTCTCTTTACACTTTACTATACGGAGAGCTCCACCCCATCCCTGGCTACCACTAGGGTGTGAGCATATGTAGCTCTTTCAACTGCTTACTCAAGCTGAGTGAGACTGAGGCAACAACTAGCTGATAGGAGGGAACTATCAAGAGGGAGAACTTCACATCTTCAGTTTCATACATAACCCATGAACCAGCAGCAGCACTTGACCACACAACTGGCCAAAGCATAAATGACTCCTTTCAAGCCATTTATTATTATTATTATTTTTTTCCCGCAGGTTTATATAGAACAAACTAGTCCTGAAGTTATCAGGGCGCTTTACACGAGCACCAGTTGCATTACAGACGGACACATTCATTTTTTTAGGCATGGGAAGATTAAGTCATTTGCCCAGAATCACAAGATGTTTGGGCCTCCTGCCAGACTGGAACCTGGTTCTTCAGCTTCAAAGTCGGCCACTCTAGCTCTCGTTTTTATTATTGGCTTATGAACAAGTGTCATGTTTTATAGAATAATTCTACAGTACATTACATGGAAATCCCAACTTAAAAGCAGGTATTCTGTATTTACGTAAATACTTTGGCCTTTGACAGTGCTTCATGTGGATGAGAGGAGGACAGAGAAGTTAAGATGACTGACTGTTGATGTTAAATGTGTCCATCTTCTACGTTTTTCTGGTCTTTACTGTTGTTGAATAATTGTGCATATTATTTTTATTAACTTTGCTTCTGTGAAATGAGAGTTTATTTCATTTAGATTGTTTTTTACATTCTCCTTACACATGTTGAGCGCGGTGTGACTTGTTTTTGGCTGGGCAAACATCTTTTGCTTGCAGTAACATCACAGAAGCATCATCCCCTCCTAGTCCTACTCCAGCTGACCCTGCAGGTAGGGAGAAGGATTTTGATATTTAAAGGCAGGTTAATAAATTAAGGGGCAGATTTACAAGGTCCTTGCGCCACTTTTGCGCCATTTTTAACATGGGAAAAGTGATGCAAAACTGGCGCAAGGGGCTTGTAAATCTGCCCCTAAATTCATACAAAACCATTTCTGATACTCACTGGAATGTTTATGCTAACAACAGTTGGCCCTGCCCTGCAGAGCCCTGCAGGAAGCCAATTAGCTCACGATCATGCAGGATTCCACCTACTCAAACGCACACAACCTTAATGACAAGTGTAGCCACAAGCTAAGCCAGGGCTAGGTCAACAAAACATGGGCAATCACTAGAAAGAAATAAAGCTCTAGAATGAATGGCTCTGTCGTAGTTGCTCAACAGAGAATGGTCCCACACATTTCTTAAAGATTTGGTTAAGATGTGGCTTAACAGCTAGATCGGTCGACTTTGAAACTGCGGAACCAAGTTCGAGTCGAAGGTTGGCTCAAGCATCCTGTGATTCTGGGCAAATCACTCACTCTGCCTGGGGCCTAAAAAAATGAATGTGTCCGCCTGTAACGCAATTGGTGCTCATGTAAAGCGTTCTGATACCTTCCAGTCTAGTTTGCGCTATATAAAAAAAATGCAAAATATATATATATACGTATTCAATATCGCAGCAGCCCGTGATCTTTGCTCGGATTCCACAATGTTTCGAGCAGCGGTTGCAGAGGTACTGTGTTGGAACACTGCCAGCTGTTCACATCATCTGATAATATCAGGAATAAACGACTACTACAGCCTTAGTTTAAAGGTTGGTCGTGAACCAGGTAACGTTTCTATCAATCTACGAAGACCAACAAGTAGTAGAACAGATGAAACATATGTGGATCAATCTATGTTGATACATCACCTCCTGGTTCGTTTTATCTCATCCAGTCCTTACTTCATGAGTAGTATTCTGTCCTTACATATATTGTTTAGTTAGCCCAGCCCAAAATTATACACTGAGGGCCCCATTAGGATGGCGGGCGGACTTCAGTCCGCCCGCCTCCCTAGCGGTGCTGGGACCGGCCGCCAGCGGTGCGGCAGTCCCGCACCACCAATTAGGATGTGACCGCCACCCTGGCGGTCGCATCCCGCATCATTAACATTGCGGCGGGTGCTGCTATGAGCAGCACCCGCCACAATGCCAAAGAGGCATGTCGTGCATTGCCATGCACAACGTGGCATGCACCTTGCGGTGCCTGCCACCTTGTGCATGGCAATGCAGGGGGGTACCATAGGTACCCCCCAAGTGCAGCCCCCCACCCCACCACCCCCACGGGGCCCACAACGGGCCCCCAAAGCAATTCCCGCCAGCCCTTCCATGGCTGCATCGCCGCCATGGAAAGGCCAGAACCGTCAGGCATCATAATATGGATAGCACCGCCACCATATTATGCCCGAGTTCCGCCCGGCCCGGAAAAGCGGCGGACGGACTTTCCGTCCGCCGCGGTACCCCCCGCCATGGTAATATGGCGAGGGGTAAATGTGGTTGTGATGGCGGACAGATCGCCACCGCCGGCCGGGCGGTGGCGATCCGCCCGTCATCATAATCAACCCCTTAGTATGGTGCCCTGTATTCCAAAATACCATAAAACAGGAACCTACCATGACCACATTATGTTGTTTTCCCTCTTTGTAACAGATTTGATACCTTCTCAGTTCCATGTTTTTTTGCATAATTAATACTTTTGTTGAGTTACCTTGGAGGACTACTATAGCAGCCTCTTTGTGTACAGGTATGACTGACTGCTGAGCACCGGGACCCATTTTCCCAAAATTTCGAGACTCTGTGGGTTGCCTCTTTTCTGTATGTTGGGCTGCTTGATATATTCACTAAGACACTTGCCTTGCTCTTTTGGCTGTATTGGAGAAAATTTACTTAAGTAAGCAGTGAGCCAGTCATACGGTCTTCCTCTATGGCCTGGCCCTAAGATGGCAACTTCACGGCTTCGCATAGGGAATGCGATTTTGTTTCCTAGCTAATGAAGATAAGCTGGAAGCGTGTGACTTCACTGCTATTTGCCATAATAGAACAAGAGGATTACTCTAACCTATGCAAGGGCGTCATACTGCAAGAAGGACCGGGTCCTTCTAATGGGATGCCCAGTATGCAGTGCCTGCAATAAATGATTTCTGTTGCTGCGGGCTCAGCGTTTAAGGCCAGAGAGGCCCCCTTACCTCCTACAGTGCCTAGATTGGATCAAGGGGCTCTTTATCCAGGATTCGGATATGCTTGAAATATTGCAGCAATTAACAAACAGTTAGGTTTCTCTCCACAACACCTAAGAAGGACTATTTTGCTAAATACCAGAGGATGGAGTCAGAATCATTGCCATTACATAGTGCTGTGAGGTGAGTGCTATTGCATGAATGGAAGGACTTAAAGAAAAAATCTTTTCCCAGATCATTGACAAAACGATTCCCTCTGGAAAAGTTTGCAGAAGAGTTTCCAGCTAATGTGAAGGTAGATAACTTGATGGCGGATGTTTCTTCCAAGGGCACCGTTGTCTCAGAAGATAACTTTCCACCCAACCCAGTAGATAAAAAGATCAAGACTCCAGTTAAAAGGTCATATTCAGCCTCTAATTCTGCAGTACATGCAAATGCTTATACCGTGGATATAGTCCAGTCCCTCTGGCAGACGAGGTGAATGAAGGAGTGGAGTGTTTGGATATCCTGTCTACAATGGAGCAGCAGATCGATTGTCTCTCAAACATCTCCTTACATAACCTTT
Source organism: Calotriton arnoldi (assembly GCA_963921515.1). Classification (NCBI taxonomy): domain Eukaryota; kingdom Metazoa; phylum Chordata; class Amphibia; order Caudata; family Salamandridae; genus Calotriton; species Calotriton arnoldi. The sequence goes on along the minus strand of CAWUFW010008477.1, from coordinate 18,744 downwards.
GTGCCTCAGTGGCATCTTCTGGAGAAGCAGTTGCAGGTGGTAGAAACATCTGGATGCGTTTATGGAAAACAGACACATCCCAGAAGGCAGTGTTAATGAAGCTCCCCTTCTCAGAATCGAAGATCTTCAGGCAGGAACTTAAGAATTTGCAAAGAAATCGGTAGAAAGCAAGTTGTTGGCTCCCACAAGTTCTTTTCCCCAAAGGGTGTGGCAATAGATATAGACGTGCTTTTGGCCCAAGTTCTTTTAGAAGAGGCAACCAGCCCTTTCGAGTCTGGAGTCGCAGCTGTGGCACCCATGGTATTAATAAATCAGAGTTCCACCAGACTTCTGCATCATCCTACCCTCCCCTGCCCCCCTCAGAAACGTGAATATGCTCCAGCAACACCACTGGGGGGAATACTTCTATTGTTCAAGGACTTTTGGCAGTCCACAATACCAGACGCCTGGGTTCTAGAGAGTGTTGAAGGGCTACCTCACTCTTTTTTTGGACTGTCTGCCTCTTTTCTTTTCGCAGACTCCTCTTCAGCAGTGCCCAGCTCATCGATCAAGTCATCTTCAAAGCAGTGAGGTGAGGGCTACTATTCAGTTAGAGCATTAAACATTACCGTCTTATCCTAAAATAGAATAATGTGGGCCTGATTCACAAAGATAACTTACACTTTTTAGTAAGTTTACACTTTGGAATAAGTTTACTACTTTTCTGGATTCACAAACTCCGAGTGTAAATTTGCTACAAATGTATAAGTTACATAGCTCCATCCCCTGAGTAAATGTCCCTCCTCAAACCCTTCCCTGACCCTCCCTAAACTCCTCTAACTCCTCCCTAATCCCATCCTCTTTTGTAGTGCGTCTGCCCCTTTTCCCACCCACTTCCTCCTGTCACTCCCGCATTTACTACAAAAGCATATACTTATGTGTGCAGAGACTCCGTAGTCAGGACAGAGAACTCCAAACACATAAGTATAGGCAGTGTGGAGGTGTTACATTTTAATTTGTAGCACAAAACAGTCTACAAAGGGCAGCTTGTGAGTCTGGCCCTAAGTGTGTACCTCTTACTAGGTCTTAGGCAACTATTCCCTTTTGTTCGTTAAACACTGCCCGCTTTCCTTGTACTGTGTTATTGCTCAAATGGATGGGAGCAATCCTACAAGACATTGCTCTGCTAATAGGAATTCTTCACATTTACGGCTACCTTTCTGGTCATATTCTTAAAATTCCTTACAGTGGAGCATAATATTCTAACTCTTATGGCTATTGCTTCCCCTTTTTTAACCATGGTGTCATTAAATTGGCCAGAATTCATTCAATTGTGCATTCTTTTTTATATAAAGACTGGCAGCCTACTGCTAAAGCTGATATTATGTTATTGGGCATTTTAAATTACTTGCAGCTTTTTGCAGAGTGATAGGTGGGTTCCTGTACAGACAGTGAATTAGAATGTATTGCATAAGCGGACAAAAATATGACTGTATTCTTCCATCATTGTTCTTGCCACTGTATGCTATGGACTTCCCAACTGTTATGCATACAAATTAATAATTTTCCCAAACGTTGTTCTATCAAGAAATAACTTTACTTATGTTCCTGGATGATCCAGGTTAGAAGATTTAATGGACAACATTAAATGAAAGATCAACACTGGCAAGAGCAACATAAATCTTTTCACTGAGGAAGCAAAGTGAGGCCAGAGAAAATTGAACTGTAGGGGTAACCCGCTAGAAGTGCCTCAAGGCTATTATTAGTGAGGCATTATCCTTTACCATTCCCTATCCTAGCCCTAACAAAGAAAGATTGCAGCACTTTTTAGACTGGAATGGAACTACTCAATTTTGTAGCTAGCTTGGGAAAACATAGGGGCAAATTTACAAGCTCCTATCGCCACATGAACGTCACTTTTAAAGACATTCCTGTGGCGATAGGGGCTTTGTCTAATAACAAGGCGGTGTTAAGCCACTTAACGTGGCATAACACCGCCTTGTAAATAAGGCACCCTTTCACGCTATACTTAGTGTGAAAGGGGTGGGCAATGGGTGTTGCGGTGGATGTTCCGCCGCAACACCCATTGATTTTGACGCTGCCCCATATTTACAAGGGTGGCGTAAATATGGGGCAGCGCCAAAATTAAGACGAGGGAAAACCTGGTCTTAACATGGCGAAATGAGGAGAAATGTTTAATTTCTCCTCGTTTTTGATGTTTCTGTGTGTGCTGCATGCAGCACACATAGAAACAGCAAAACACCATGAAAGATTGTTTATGTGCTGTAAGGTGTCCCTTACTGTACATAAATAATCTTTTAAGGAGTTTCAAAGTGCCATTCTGGATTGTTTATGTGCAGGAAGGGACACTTTCCAACAATCATTATCTCAACGCAGGTACCCTTGCACTATGGTGCAAGGGTGTCTGAGTTGGTGCCAGGCAGCTGAATTTAGCGCCAGCGCAGGGAGAAACACAGGGGTGCACCCTCTTATTGTAAATAGGTGCCTCATTCTGTTTCTAAAGTGACAGAGTGCGGCGTTAGCTATTTTGGAGCTAACCCGCGCTTCGCCACTTTTGTTGTAAATATGCCCCATAATTTCCTCGTTCTAACATTGACGTATGAATCAAAAAAATCCCCACTGTTTTGTTGGTTCTCTGATATGGCACTGAATAATTACCATCTGATGTTTCAACTAGATACAATTGTATAGCTGATAACCTGTGGTAAGTTTATAGTCAGTGATAACTCATCAGTGGAAGCTATCCAGTTGCGGATAAGATTATTGAGCATTATTCTGAAAGGCTATGCACAGATCATTAGAATCTGGCTACACGCAACAACAAATTATTTATGAGCCATACTGTATGAGGCAATATAGAGTGAAAGAGGTTTACTTCGTGAGTTAATTCTTTTCTTGTGGAGGTACCAAGTAAATTGAAACTAACAAACCCATTCATGAATATGGGGATCACATATTCTCAGTTTAAGAGGATATGAAATTATGATAGCCCATCAGACCATTCTGTTGAGCTGCTCATATTGCCTGGCAAAGAAATACTATACCCAGTTTGTAGCATGGGTAAACAATAGGAGATATAGTTTTCTTTAAAGGCAGTTCTAGTTCCACAAAGCTGAAAATTATATTTTAATTTTCAGTCTGAAGGTCCTTTCATTAGTTTAGTCAAACCATGTTTAAAACACGAGGCAGAGAAGTGATTATGGCCCATTTGTTATTAACGGGTCAGGGCTATTCTCATGTTCTTTTTTTGTCAATGATTGAAGGGCCCTCAGAGAAGAGAGACGTATAATAAAACAAATACCTTCATCAATGCTGTGCAAGGGCAGTTTGCCATATTTTTAGTGCTGGGACTGTTAATGCATGTAATCAACCTCAAATCTTTTAGTCATATTTAATTTTGATTGACTATGTTTGTGATGCTGGCATTTACGTCAGTGAAGAAATGTCACTTTAAACAATAAATGTATTCAGTATTTAATAGTAGATAAATAGCAAAGGTCGAAAGAGTTTTCTTTTTTATATTGTAGCTTTGTGGCTCATTCTCAAGTGAGGTTTGTGATGGTGGAGAAAGAAATCAAAGTACAGAATATGACACCACTTCGCCTATTCCTGATATTCTAACACCTTCCCTCAGTGTGCATCTCTGCAGAATACAAGACTCCAACAAAGCATCTTCTGCACAATGAATATAGCGCAATGAGCAGCCCTCTGTGCCAGCTGCCAAAGCAACAGGAGAGCACCCATCAGAGAGGTCAGAACGGTCCCTCAGAAAGGAAGTTATTTTACACAATTCACTAAAGCTTGAATTTTAATTTCCTTTTAAAGTCTCGCAGTGCTTCGGGGTCCCTCCCACCAATTTTTAGACAGAGTCTGGAGCTCACTAGGCGCCCCGTGCCTATGGTCTCATTCTATAGTGAGGAATTTACTGCATTTGGTAAATAACATTAGCCCAAATTGAGGTATTTACATGGTGGAGTAAATACCACCAGTTCAATGTATTGAAGCCTATGTGCCGCAGTGATCGAAGAACCGCTCGGTCCCTAATCGTCGGGAGGCAACTGCACCAGTCTAGCTGCATGAGCGATGAGTGCATAAGCGCACCCGACCGTAAGTCCAGAAGCCTGCCCCAGGCATGTGCCGTTGAATTTAGGGAGTCTGCAACTCCATGTCTACGAATTGGAGGGGTAAATAAGAACTGAGGGAGAGTAAGGTGGGCCGCAGCGTTCCGTTCAAGGAACAGGTGTGGCAAGTCGCTAAGAGCATATAGCCAATAGTATGCATGGAAGGCCTGAGCGACCCTGTAATAAAGTTCTAAATCTGGAGCCCCAAGACTTCCTGTAGCGTACGGGAGAGTCAATGTGTCCCACCGGACCCTAGGCTGCTTCCCCGCCCATGCCAGCTTGATCGTTAATCACAGCAAAGTCACAAAAACAGAACGTTGCAATAATATCAGGATATTAAGGAAGAGGAAGAGAAACCTAGGTAATACCACCATCTTCATTAAGGAGATGCACCCCATCAGGGAGAGAGGCAATTTAATCCACCTGCTAATGTCCTCCTCTAGTTTAGAGATAGCTCTACCATGATTTTCTGCTATCACAACTGTGGGGTCTGTATGAATCTGGATACCGAGATAACGGACCGGATCTAAGGTCCATTGCAAGGGGTAGTCCATTTCAACTGGGGCAGTCACTGGGGCTAATGGAAACACTAGCGACTTGGTCCAATTAATTCGGAGTCCAGACAAACCCCCGAACTGAACCACCTCGGCGAGTACTGGGTTGATGTTACGTTCTTGGTCAAGAACGTACAACAGGGTGTCGTCCGCATATGCAGAGATTATCAGGCGATATCCTGGGAACACCAGTCCCCTATGCCCATGGTATTCCCGCAGTGCGCAGGCAAGCGGTTCGGCAACTATGGCATAGAGCAGTGGGGACAGTGGGCAGCCCTGTCGGGTCCCTCTGGAAATGTCTATTGGGGCAGTGACCTTCCTGCCAAGTCTGACTCGAGCCATGGGTTGAGCGTAAAGGGTCTTCACTAACTGAAGGAAAATATCCCCGACCCAGATTCTTCGCAGCACTCCTTACAAAGGCCCATTCTACAGAGTCGAACGCCTTCTCGGTGTCTAAAAAAATCGCTGCTGCTTTGACCCCAGGGTCGAGCCTCGGAATGGCACCAAATATAGTGCGTAAGTTCAGGGTGAGACTACGCCCAGGAACAAAGCCCGCCTGTCTGGGCGTACCTCCAGAGGCAGCAGTGGTGCTAGTCGGTTAGCTAGAATTTTGGTGTAGATCTTCGTGTCAACATTAATTAATCAAGAATAGAGGCCTGTACAAAGTACAGGACTCCGGTGGTTTCCCAGGCTTCAGCAACATAATTATTAATGCTTCCCTCATAGTGGGGGGCATGCTTCCTGCTTGGGCCATGTGTTCATTCAAGGTCATACGGTGTGGGACCAGGTGGTCCTGAAATGTTTTGTAAAATAAAACTGTAATCCCATCCATGCCATGGGGCACTGCCTGTCGCATTGATTTTAATTGCTGTCTTAACCTCACCTGGAGTAAGAGGGGACATGAGGTACTTTCTATGCGCGTTCGTCAGCCAGGCCATCTGGATGTGATCAAGGTATTTGCTGATAGTGGCGGCGTCTGGGGGAGACTAGGAGGCATATAATTGTGTGTAGTATCTATGAAACCTGCCCGCAATATCCTGACTGCTGCGTAGGAGCCGGCCCTGCTCGTCGAGTATTTCCGAGATAATGTCAACTTCCCGCTTGGGGTGCAGCTGTGCTGCCAAGGTAGCTCCTGGCCGGTCCCCCTCTCCATAGACTCTAGCTGTTGCGTATTTGCCCATATGTTTAACCTCCCTGTCTGCTGTGTCCTGCAAGTCCTCTAGTGCTGCCTTAATGTCGCCCAGTAACTTGGTGTCACCTGACTTCTGGAACGCACGCTCTAGGGTTAGGATGTCTTTTTCTAGTTTGGATAATCTGTCCCTCAGTGATCTGAGCACACCGGAATGTTTGGCTATTACCATACCTCGGATGTAAACCTTGAAGGCCTCCCAGATGGTAGCAAAGTTATCCACCGATCCTATGTTTTTTGCGAAATACAACTCAATGTCGGCTCAGATTTCTGCTGTGAACACTGGGTCCATAAGAGAGAATGGGGGAAATCTCCAGAGGAATGCTGGTGTCTGCATAACAGGAAGCTGTATTGGGGAATGATCAGATAGAGTGCATGAGTGTAGGGTGCTCACCTTGAGTTGCCCAGCCAGGCCTCTGGACATAAGCCAGTAGTCTATCCTCGTGTGAGTATCATGCGGTGCAGAGTAGTGAGTGAACCCTGCGATGTCGGGGAAGAGGTGCCTCCAAACATCTATCAAGTCCAGACTTTCCATAAGATCAAGGATTGATCCCGCGGCCGCGGAGCGACGGCGAGGTGCCCCTTTGGAGCGGTCTTTCTGCGGATCCAAAATGCAGTTAAAATCCCCACCTATAATTATGTGGGCATCCCTGTCCCGGAGCAGAGTGTTCCCAAGGCTATTATAAAATTGTGGGTCATCGTGATTGGGCCCATACACATTAATAACCTTAATGTCAAGTCCTTCTTTCTGGCATTTGATTATAGTGTACCTGCCATTAGGGTCCGTTTCTATGGTCTGTACGGAGATCCCTGAGGCTGGGTTTATCCATGTTATAACCCCCCTGGCATGCGATGTGAACCCCGCGATGCTGACCTTTCCTTGGAGCAGTTTGTGCGCCAATAGGTTACTGTGCGGTGGCAGATGTGATTCCTGCAACAATGCTACATCTATCTGCTGAATGTTTCAAATATGTCACTACCTTCCTAATTTTCCTTTGATCATTGAGCCCCCTGATGTTCCATGTCAGGAAACGAACTGTGCTACCCATGGACCGCGGGTGTAATTGCTGTACTGAATGCTAATACTCCTCCCATGCTGCAGGAGTCAGCCCTGAACCCTACCTTGTAGTACATACAGTGCATTATTTTACAGTTCAAGCGTTTATCTCGTAACTCCAAAAACACCCCCCACTTCCCACGCTATGCATACCCCAACTGTGCATAAACAAATCGCCCCCCCATGCCCTCCAATAAGTATTCATAGTAAACCAAACAAAGTCCGGTAAGGACCAAAACAAGAGCTCCCCTTTGTGGTGCACACTGCAGGGCAGATGTCGCCTAGGTCCGGACCATACATGAATCAACCGGCTAGTATTATAACACATGTGTTCTTTAATCTATCTTAGTTGCTCTCACCTAGTGTGACCCATTAGGCGTCACAACCCATGTGTGAGAGGAGAACTTGTATCAGGCAGTAGTTTAATCAATAGGTGCTAAAGGCACTTCCCACCACCAGGGCCCATAGATGCAAGCATTGCTAACACTCGGCTTCAGTCTGACCCAGTGCAGGTGCCTGAATCTGGATGCACGGGCCCGTACCTGACAGACCCCACTTACAGTGCTGTAGGTCCATCATTATCTATCCACCATTCACGGGGTCTTCTCATTACTGCAATAGGGTTAGGCTCAGCTGGCCCCCGCACACAGGCTATTTGCCACAACTTAGGAGTTCTCGTCGTCTTCGCTGCCAAGCCTGGGAGACTTTTTTGATCCAGTATTACTCCGTCGTTTGATGAACTGCATCACCTGCGAGGGGTCAGTGAAGATGTGCGTCTTGCCGTCAACTGCCACACGGAGTTTGGCCGGGTACAGCATATTGTAGTCTAGTTGTAGTTCGCATAGTTTCCTCTAAGTTGGTGCGAATAGTCTCTGAGCCTCCTGCACCTGAGGTGTGAAATCAGGGTACAGAGACACCGCCGTCCTCTCGTATCTTAACTCCTGCAGTTCTCTGGACTTCCGAAGCACACTGTCGCGGTCTCTGTAGTTAAGCAGCCTTGCAATTATTGGGCGTGGCGGCGCTCCTGGGACCGGCCTGGGGGCCGACGGGCGATGCGCTCTTTCGACCACGAATATTGCAGAGAAGGTGTCAGACCACAGCAGCGTGGTAAGTAGTTGCTCTACAAACAGCTCCATGTTAGGAATATTCGTAGATTCTGCAGTCCCAACAATCCTGACATTATTTCTAGTCGCGTGAGACCAGGGCAAAGTTGAAATTTATGGCTGACCGCGATGGTGAGCGGTTCGGATACACGAAGTGGATGAGGCCCGGTCTCCTCTTACCTTCAAACTTAGAATACGTTTTAAAGAAAAGAGTCTGACAAGGTGAAGTTCAGTGGGGAAAGGCAGCCGGCTGTGTCCGAGGTGGAGTCACTGAATGAAGTCCTGGTGAAGATTCTTTTATGGATGTTGAAAATCTCCAGCAGGCTGAAGCTGAAGGCTTTAGTCGACAAGGGCTCCACGAGTGTTCCACGAGGCCGGATACCCCTTCTTTGAGCAGCCATTGAACAGGATTTGCTGCTGCGGAGAAGAACATAGTGAGAGCTGCTGTGAAGTCAGGCTGACTGGTGATGCACCTTGGGTGGATCGGCAGGCGTGTAGGTCCTAGTCTTTTCTCGGTTCTCATAGCACTTTTTAGCAGAACATTTTCTAAGTCTCAAGTTTTGGATTTGGGCTATCTGGGCATCCTTAGCACTACTTCCAATGGCCCAAGACTAGAAGCACACCACTTGGAGGGTCAGGACTCACCCAGGTGCAGGTCCAGGTGCAGGTCCAGGTGCATGTTAAAGATGGTTGGAGCCTTTTCTGTCCTTGAGGCTCTGATCAGGAGGCCAGCCAACTAGCCCTTAGTGTCACTCTGCAAGTTTTGGGTTCAAGTAGGAAAGCAGGTCGCATCCGGACAGTCCTTTGAGGGTACGGTGCAGTCTTTAGGCAGCAGGGCAGACTATGTGGTGCAGCAGGGCAGTCCTTTGGAGTACACAGCAGGGCAGTCCCCTGAGAGTCTTTCTGCAAGGTCAGAAGTGAACTGAATGGTGGGTCTGAGGGGCCTCTTTTTTACCTGATGCTAGCTTTGAAGTGGAAGAAACCTTTGGAGTTTTCTCCCCAGGGAAGTGTTCAGAACTTTCTACCTCCCAGCCCTGTTCCCAGTCTGTCTGCAGTCACAACAGACAAGTGTTAATTTCTTTGTGTGTGAGCTGAGGCAGTGTCTTTGAAGTGCAAGTAGGGCTGTTCAGATCTCCACCCCCATCCTGCCTTGGATGGCCCACCCTGCTAACAACCAATCCCTATATTCTGTGGCTGTCTTGAAGGAATACATAAAGGTCACTGCCAACTACACCTAGGCATGTGACCCAGAAAACAGGCTGGAGGCACCAAATGGTAGGATAAGAAAATGCCAACTTTCTAAAAGAGGCATTTTCAGAATTCTGACTTAAAATCCGACTTCACCATTAAAGCAGTTATTAAATTACAAGTCCCTAGACACCAAAAAATGACATTTCTTCCAGCTCCTGAACAAAAGTTTGCACTTATTAGATGAAAGGAAACTGAATGCTATCCTATGGGAGAGGTACGCCTCACAGAAGTGAAAACAAACTTGTGAGGTTTTCAATATCAGGACATGTAAAACGTCGAAGTACATGTCCAACTTTTTAAATACAATGTATCCTGCCCTATGAGTTGAATAGGGCTTACTTATATGTAGTAGAAAGGGAGTTTTAGGCCTGCCAAGGGTGTTTAGTTTTTCCAAGTCGTATTGGCAGTTTAAAACGTCATAATGCTGCAGTGGCAGACCTGGGACATGTTTTAAGGTGCTACTTATATGGGTGGCACAAGAAGTGCTGCAGGCCCACTATCAGCATTTAATTTACCAGCCCTGGGTATATGGAATACCACTTTACTAGGGACTTATAAGATAATTAAATATGCCAATCGGGTATAAGCCAGTTTTAACATGTTTTAGGAAGTGAGCACAAGCACTTTAGCACTGGTTAGCAGTGGTAAAGTGCACAGACTCCTAAGGCTAACAAAAATGAATTCAGTAACAAAGGAAAGGGGAAAGCTAAACGTTTGAGGGAAGACAACCCCAAGAATGGCAGGTCTAACATGTAAAAATTCCATTTCATACGCTAGCAGAGAAAAAGTATGTCCATTTGCTATCTATAAACTTTTGACAGTGGACCGAGTGTTGGGACTTTAAGCACCTGATAAAACAACTGCACATTCTTGTGAGGCCTGTCCTCTTCTGCATGATCTTAAAATAAACATGCATTGGAAATGCAAAAGGTCTTGCATTTGCTTGAGTTAAAGTACATAGCGTTGTAAATGATAATGTCTTTTACCCATGTGTTATGGAGTGTATGTATGTGGTGTGTAGTCGATTTATGTGGATTGGATTCAAATTGTTAGTTGTGGAGTTGTCTGGTGTGAAATTGTGTGGTGTGGAAGGGATTTGTGTAGTGGAATTATGTAGCATGGTGTGCAGTGGAATTATGTGGATATTAATTATGTGGTATTGAGTGTACTGGAATTATGTGGAGTGGGATTGTTTGTTATGGAGTGTTATTATGTGTAATTGTATTTTGTGTTGTGGATTAGTATGTAGTGGAGTTTAATTATGTTGTGTGCGGTTGAATATTTTGGTATGATTTGGAATTCTGTGGTGTGGATTGGATGATTGGGATGGGTTGTGTAATTGTGTTGAGTTGAATTATGTGGTTTGGTTTCAAATTATGTGGGGTGTATTGGAAATGTGCGGAGTTGAATTGTGTGGCATAAAACTGTGTGGATAGCTTTGCCTTTTTGGTGATGAAAAAAACAAATAGGTAGAATCTAAGCTTCAGATCTGTGTCTTGGGTGTTAAAAAAATAGAAAAGAACAAGCAATACACTCAAGAAATTACCTAATAAGGGTAGTTTATAACTACAAAAATAAAATACCATGTTCCAAGCGGCAAAGGCCATTCATTATGTGTACATGCAAAGGTACAGGAAGTTTGCTCATGGTGTGAAAGACTGCAGCCCCTCCCCCTTTTCTTTTTTGCAATTTTATGATTGACCGTTAGTTGCATCTTCCTTCTGCTCCTTGTTTAAAAAGCACATGTAGTCTAATGATCTCCCTAGCAAGAGAGAAGAAGCATGTTTCCCAAGCAGTAAGAATTTTACACTACTCTCTTTCTTCTGGAAAATTTTCTTTTCTGATCTTGCTGATTTTCCATAAAATATACCCACATGATTAAAAAACAGGCGAAGGGATAACATCATTGGCGAAGGAAAAGTAAACGGCTGGAGGCTGATGGCAGACGTTGGTGGAAGAGATGCTGTGTGTGATCAATGGGGTGGGAGGGCCTGGATGCTGATAAGGAGGCTGGTCAGTGATTAATTTGAGCCAGGGGTTTCCGGTGCTTGGCACTGGCACTTAATTGCCAGAACCTGCACTTATGACAGCTGCCATATGGTGGCGCTGTTTGTTCAATTTAAAGATGAGCAAAAAAACAGTTGTTTGTTAATTCAATATATAATAAAAACAACTAATACCTGCCACCCAACCCTTTCTTAAAGCTTTGGTGGCCTCAACAGTTTGAATTGTCACACTTGTAGCAGTGCGATGGTTAGTAGTTCTGTAAGCACAGAGGCAATGTGTGGTGCAAACTGTGGTGGCCTCCAGACAAGGCCCCGGCACTTATTTTTTTTACAAATTAAGCACTGGGCCAGGCACTGGGCCATGATGCATTCGCTGCAAGTCTGAGCTCCTACACTCCGAAAGCTGAGGAAATCGGAAAATATTCTGAGAAACAGACAGCTGAAGGGAGCGAGAGGGTTAGAGAGAGAAGGAGAGAGGGAGGGAAGGAGGCTGCACAAGTACAGGCCACACTCGAGAACAGGAAAAAGAGTTGCACAATACACATGAATAAAAACATTATCATGAATGATGACAGTTTCCTGCGTACTTTGGATGACAACCAGCTGCATGTTGAAGAGGTTTGCACAGCAGCCAAAGTTTGTGTGCACACAGTGATAATTGCTGTTTAATAAATAGACATCAATGGGCTGGCTGCCCTGAAAACATTGTCAACAGTTGAAGAGAGAGTGGCATTTACTCTCTCTGCCAGATGCTGCTTTCGTACATCCCAATTAAAGATAAAGTGCCTTTTTTAAATCGCTCCTCGAGAAACTGACGGAAGTTTCAGATGTTTCAAATCAGGAATCCATTGAAACCTCCAAGTGCCGTGTGCGCGCGCAGCATGTTGCATGATACGTTATTAAATTTATTAGATGTTTTTAGGGGTGCATTGTCCGTAATGCTCTCCACCTTTTGGATTTTACCACTTTCCTGTATATAGCTACAATATTACAGTACCATATTACAATACAATTATAATATTATGGGGCTGATTCCGATCTCGGTCGGAGGCGCACCCAACACCATTCGGTCGGGAAAAAAGCCATGCGAAAGCCTGTTTCCCGACCGATCCGTACAGCACACCGAACGAGTAAGTACGATGCGCACAACAGCAAAGAATCCGGCCGAGCCGTACTCACCCAAACCAGGTCCTGTTCCCCGACCGAGGCGAATCCGGAAACGATGAATCGAGTCGCACGGAAGGGAAAATGCAGCTCCGTCCGGCCGAACGAGTACGATGCGCTTTCCGTACGCGCCGAACCCGTCGCTACGCACGGCACGTCAAAGCATCCGGGAGAGGCGCACATAAGCTCCGATTCGCGCCACAACACGATCCACGGCTTCGAGACGAACACGCCAGCGACGAGGACGACGCGAAGCGACGAGGACGAGGCGAAGCGACGAGGACGACGCGAAGCAACGAGAAGGACGAACGACACGAACCAACCATGAATCCCTTCGTCCCGATCATACCAATATTCTACATTTACTACCGGAACAGGCACGGACGCGTACGGCGCAGAAGGTAAGCCAGACACCAACCACAAAACACATACAACACGTACACGACACATCACACACACACAGAGGGATGCAGAATATACTTACACCAGCAACAGCAGCACCATAGGGGCGGGATGCCCATCACCAATGCCACATATGCACACAGGGGCCTGAATGCGCACCACCACCCCTACCCAGGGGGGCTGGATGCCTACCACTACTACCACCCTCACCCAGGGGGCAGGATGCCTACCACTACTACCACCCTTACCCAGGGTGGGCAGGATGCCTACCACCACCACCCAGGGGGGGCAGGATGCCTACCACTACTACCACCCTTACCCAGGGGGCAGGATGCCTACCACTACTACCACCCTTACCCAGGGGGGCAGGATGCCTACCACTACTACCACCCTTACCCAGGGGGGCAGGATGCCTACCACTACTACCACCCTTAGCCAGGGGGGCAGGATGTCTACCACTACTACCACCCTTAGCCAGGGGGGCAGGATGCCTACCACTACTACCACCCTTACCCAGGGGGCAGGATGCCTACCACTACTACCACCCTCACCCAGGGGGGCTGGATGCCTACCACCACCCTTAGCCAGGGGGCTGGATGCCTACCACTACTACCACCCTCACCCAGGGGGGCTGGATGCCTACCACTACTACCACCCTTAGCCAGGGGGGCTGGATGCCTACCACTACTACCACCCTCACCCAGGGGGGCAGGATGCCTACCACTACTACCACCCTTAGCCAGGGGGGCAGGATGCCTACCACTACTACCACCCTTAGCCAGGGGGGCTGGATGCCTACCACTACTACCACCCTCACCCAGGGGGGCTGGATGCCTACCACCACCCTTAGCCAGGGGGCTGGATGCCTACCACTACTACCACCCTTAGCCAGGGGGCTGGATGCCTACCACTACTACCACCCTCACCCAGGGGGGCTGGATGCCTACCACCACCCTTAGCCAGGGGGCTGGATGCCTACCACTACTACCACCCTCACCCAGGGGGCTGGATGCCTACCACCACCCTTAGCCAGGGGGCTGGATGCCTACCACTACTACCACCCTCACCCAGGGGGGCTGGATGCCTACCACTACTACCACCCTCAGCCAGGGGGCTGGATGCCTACCACTACTACCACCCTCACCCAGGGGGGCTGGATGCCTACCACTACTACCACCCTTAGCCAGGGGGGCTGGATGCCTACCACTACTACCACCCTCACCCAGGGGGGCTGGATGCCTACCACAACTACCACCCTTAGCTAGGGGGCTGGATGCCTACCACTACTACCACCCCCACTCATAGGATGGACAATGCATGACACAACCAGCACACCACAACCTAGGGAATGCAAGAAGAAGACATCCCCCAACACCATGACAAGCGTGTGTAGACTGTGTCAAATGCCTACAACACCGAACATGACTTTGAACATACAATGTGACCCCTAGCACATGTGCCACACATATATGTGTGTGGCACCCACAATGCAAGCAGGCCATGACCATTGTGGCAATGGGGTCCAAACCCCCATCATCACAGTGACCAAAATGTAAGTGTGGGGTCCATAGCTGAAGCACACTTTGAACATTGTGGCAATGGGGTCCAAACCCCCATCATCACAGTGACCAAAAGGTAAGTGTGGGGTCCATAGCTGAAGCACACTTTGAGCATTGTGGCAATGGGTTCCAAACCCCCATCATCACAGTGACCAAAATGTAAGTGTGGGGTCCATAGCTGAAGCACACTTTGAACATTGTGGCAATGGGGTCCAAACCCCCATCATCACAGTGACCAAAATGTAAGTGTGGGGTCCATAGCTGAAGCACATTTCGAACATTGTGGCAATGGGGTCCAAACCCCCATCATCACAGTGACCAAAATGTAAGTGTGGGGTCCATAGCTGAAGCACACTTTGAACATTGTGGCAATGGGTTCCAAACCCCCATCATCACAGTGACCAAAAGTTAAGTGTTGACAAAGAAAGAGGTGCAACTGCCAAACTGCATGGATGATTCCTGGTCACAGAACAACAAACACATCAGTGGCAAAGTAGTGTATGTGTCCCATTGCAACATAAATTGGGGGAGCCAAATCCTGCAGTGCAAATAAGACATACCTTTGGCCATGTGCAGACAAACAACACCCATGGGGGCTGACACCGTCAACAATCATCAATGACACAATGACAGAAGTGACCATCAGAATGCAGACCCACATATTTGCACCAATGGGCACACACATGCAGATACCCTGTGGAGACTGCAGATGTGAGGTGAACAGATACCATACCATGGCAGCAATGGGACACACAAACCATGATCATTGTGCTGACCGATGACCTAGGAGTCCCAGGGACAGCAGGGGAAACCCACCAAACTACATACAGCCAATGGCACACCCAAGATATGCCAATGCAGTGGTGCAGATGCACAAACACAAACAGGCAGACCCACACTGCACATCATACACAACAGGTGAGGGGGGGTGCCAGTGTCCCCAGGCAACCACACAACACATGAGGAGACCTGAATACCAATCATACAGATGTGCATACAGTGCCACACAAAGGTAACTCATGGATCCAAATCCCCTATGTGGGCAAGCAGGCATTGTCAGATGAGAGGGAGCACAAATCACACATGTCACACAGGCACGTAGGGACAGCAACTGACATAGCAAGACACAGACACACCACAGCACCACCCCCAGGGCCCCCACAATGTGGTGACCCTGGGCTGCATTACAATCCCACTGTGATGACAAAGCTAAATGTGGTTCACACTGTGAACCACAGTCATGTGTCCTGAGCAACTAACTACCATCACACCTACACAAGCACAAATCAAACAGCATGGCCAGTAAGCCAAGGCCAACATGGAGGCAGGGGCCTAGCCGGGCAACAACTCTCATCTGCACACACTCAACACCACACCCTCGACCTCCAACAATGTGCAGCAGTGAAGCACACATGCACTGGTGACATTGCACATGCACCCATGACTATTCCAGGGTGGTGGGTGGGAACCAAGGTGCAGAAACACATCACACATGGACACTCAACAAGACTCCTGAATGTCTGACACACTGCACACTACGCTGTACATGGACATGACGGCAATACCACACCAACCAATGGGATCCCAGCCACAGTCACACACCAATGAAGAAGCCAAGGTCACCCACAAAGAACACACATAGACAACAACCAACATTGCAGCCCGGACCCTGAGGAGTGCCAGCAGTCACACACACAATGTGTCACAATCACTGAAAGATAACACAAACTGGAAATCACATGACAGGGGCAAACAACAAGTGCCAAGGGGAAACCTGACTGTGACCCATCTGCGTCTGCACACAAACTCAGCCCTGACAGCAAACACACCTATGGGTGACACCCTGATGACCAGTAATGTGCCATGCACCCACATCACAGAGAACCCAGGGAGAAGACTTTGGGGGAACATAGCTCAACTCAGCTAGCATCACAAACAGGTACAACACTAGGGATCACAGCATGCACAGCTAAACGGAAGTGAACACACAGACATGCACATACAACACACACCTTGGGCGCAGGCAATGTCACAGGAGTACACACTGCCATGAGGGGACTCCACTCCTGTGTGAGGAAAGCTGTGCCATATGTTGCCTCAGTAGGGCCCCATCATGTCAGCTGAGCACTTGGTCACACAATCAACAATTAGCACCAAATGAGGGCTCCCGTCACATCAGCCTGGTCATGGAAGTGCCAACGGAATCATCAGCACAGATCCAACACACTTGTATAGCAATGTTGCACTGACAACACAGATGAGTCCTTCCCCATTGATGCCCAAACCTGCATGTCCACTGGAGATGGCCACACGGTCAGGGAAGTAGACAAATTGAACAATGGCAGGCACAACAGATGTGCACGGGTGGAAGCCACAGATGTGAAATTGCCAATCTAAGTAGGAAATCCCATTGCCAAATACTGAACACATGACACCCTCAGATGCTGCTATGGATGACATGGATACACCACAGGATAGGACACATTCCCCCTGGACCACATGGGTGCCTGCACAGTAACACTTCATTATCATGAGACCAAATATCACCATCACTGCAGCAAGGGCATGGTTAGCATCATCAACATCATGTACATCAGAAGCAAAAGCACTAGAGAACAGAAAGTTGCTTTATTCAGCATATGTGGCATTAAAAGTAGAAGTCCGGTAGAACATAAACAAAGGCCAATGGCCAGTCCATCAACAAAGTCACAAGTGGGTGACAGTGGCAGATGCCACCCTACACATGTCTGCACAAAACCAGGGACAATCCACTAGGAGGGGCAACCGGGGGTAGGCCAGGCACCGCAGGGACAGGATCAGGGCTCACCAGGAGGAAGCAGGGAAGGGGTGGTGGGTGCTGGAGAGCCACTGACAACTGCAGTGGAGGTGTCTGACATGGTGTGTGCCGGCACAACTGGGGCGCATGGCTCAGATGTTGTGGGTGCCGGCACGACTGCAGTGGACCCTGCAGATGGAGTGGACAGGACCGCCACTGCAGTGCCCAAGTCAGACAGGGTGGTAGTGGACTCCACTGCAGTGCCTACCACCAGGGGAGGAGAATGGGGAACAGGCAAGGTGGGCTGGACAGAGGGGGAGGACACCCTCACCACATCAGTGGCACAGACAAGCTCAGCGGGGGTGTGGTGCCGGGAGAGCAAGTGGCAGGGGGAGAAGGCCGGAGCCTCTTGGGGATGGTATATCTGTGGGTGGGGGAACCTGGGGCAGGGTGTGGTGGGGGCACCTGTGGAGTGGGGGCCTGAGGGATGGAGGAAGGAGACCTGGTGCTTGAGCTGCAGGGCGGCGGCGGGGTCTTGCTCTTACCACTCCGGGGGGACTTGCGGGTGGGGGCCTCAGTCTGTCTGCGCCTGGGGGAGGGGTGTCCGGGGGCGAGGGGCACTCTGCTCCATGTGGGGGCTTCCTCTTCACCCTGGATGCTGGAGCAGCTGGATCGGAGGGGAAGAGGCCGAGGTCACTGAGGAAGAGGCGCTGGGTCTTTGGGGGTTGCAGGTGAGGCAAGGGAGGGTGCTTTGGAGGGAGAGGCAACTGAGGACTGCGCAGTGCCCGTGGATGTGTGTGTGTGTACCAGGGCCCCATCCCCTGTGAGTCTGGTTTCACTCCCTGACTGTGCGTGCGTGTGCGTTTTGTTTGTGGCGTGTGTGTCTGTGTGCTGGACGTGTGTGTGCTGGTGTGTGCCTGTGCCGGTGTGTGTGTGCTTGGGACGGGTAAGGTGCTGGGGAGTGTGGATGGAGCAGAGGCAGGAGGGGTGAGGGACTGTCTGAGGAGGGACACTGTTGCCGTCAGGGAGGAGTCCATGGACCTATTGCCCCTCTGTAGGTCAGACATGCCCGATGAGATGCCCTCCATGAACGACACCAGCTGAGTCAACAGTGCGGTGTGCGCATGGAGGACACTCAGCATGGCTGTCTGCCCTACATGGAGCTGGCGAAGGAGGTACACAGACTCCTCACTCAGGGCAGCAGGGGACACAGGGGCAGGGGTGCGGTGCCTGGCCCAAAGGAGACACGCTCCCGAACATGGGAGCCTCCACGGACCTGGGGAATGGGAGCCGATGGGAGGGCGGTGGTGGTGCTGGTGGTGGCGGGGACAGCAACACTAGCTGGGGTGTGGTGGCTGCTGACACCCGCCTCCACAAGGGAGTCATCC
Source organism: Calotriton arnoldi (assembly GCA_963921515.1). NCBI lineage: Eukaryota > Metazoa > Chordata > Amphibia > Caudata > Salamandridae > Calotriton > Calotriton arnoldi. Next base: position 174 of record CAWUFW010008477.1, on the reverse strand, counting down.
TCCGAGTTGCTCTGGTCCTCAGCTGAGGTGGATGGTGCTGAGGACTCCTCGGTGTGGCTCCCTCGCCCTCCGTGCCACTGGGTCCCTCCGACCACTCCTCGGCTGCTGACCCAGTCTGACTCTCTGGCTCCTCCTGGTCCGTGGAGCTGTCCCCTTCCATGGCCGTGGATGTAT